>BLSH010401037.1:898515-940969 GCA_018402905.1 Glandirana rugosa | reverse complement strand
ATTTCAAATCCATTGTGGTGGTGTATAGAGCCAAAAAGATTAGAATTGTGTTGATGTCCCAATATTTATGGACCTGACTGTATACTATAGTAATATTGGGAGAACCAGGCTGGAAAAATGCACAGCAAGGTCCTAGCTATTGCCCTTACAAGGTTGCTAAAAAAGTGTTATACAAGCAAGTAGCTCACTTGGAAGTTGGCCAGGCTCCCTTGTGTTAGGTCTAATTCACACAGGCATTGAGATTAATAGCCTATAAAATGTCTGTATGTAGAATTAGTTTGCATACAAGGTGCATTTTATATGCGTTTTGTGGGTATTAGAATATGATTTATTATTATTATAATACGGGATTTATATAGTGCCAACAGGTTACGCAGCACTTTACAATATAAAAAGAGAAACAGTATAGTTACAATACAATAAAGTACAAGAGTGTTAAGAGGGCCCTGCTCATAAGAGCTTACAATCTAATGATTTATTAATGTATTTCTTTTCACGCAAAAGGAAAACAAGGAAATAGTCTTTCTGTAGAACTCCACAAATGCATGCCAAATGCCTTGGGAGCGTTTAGAACACATTTTCAGCGCGGTTGCGTTGACTTGAATGGAGGCGTTTGGCAAGGTTTTCAAGTTGTAATGTCTGCGAAAAATTGCAGGCAAGACCATATTCAGTGCAAAGCCATGCAGTACTATACAATTCACTATACATAAATGTTATATACGTGAAACAAGCACTGTTTTTTTACACCAGTGTGAACAAGGCCTTAGTGTACCAGATGGGGAGCAGCTCCATTCATTTGCACAGCAGGTGAGAGGCCATTTATGCATAGGGAAGTGCTGCATAGTATAGGTGCCTGAATGTACTTGCATGTCTATAAGTACAGTGGCTGAGCCCACTGCAGATTGCAGAAATGACAGCTGTTGTCCATTAACTTAGTATTACCACCATTTTGGTCCAAGGGATGGCTTAATTGTGTGCGAATAAACCTGTATGATGTAGTAACAAGCATGGTAAAAGTCAGATTTTTAATACCATAATAATAACTAACATTTTGGGACTAATCACAGTTAAAACGCCTCTGTTTTCTCAAATTATTCTGCAGTTTGCCACATTTTAATAGTTTGATTATCTTTTTAATGCAGCACACAAAAAAAAATAACATAAAGGAAAAAACTTTACTTAAAAATAGTAAACATAGGGGATTTTTTTTATCTACAAGGGAAGTGCACAGACTAGCGCAATTCATCTTTTTTATTAGGATGCAATAAAAGAATGATAAAAATAATCCATTCACATGTTCCTAACGTACAATGTGCCTGTAGCAAATATAATCCCTTGATGGCCTGGTCAAAGCTGTGGCTGATGGATCAAGTACTTCCAATCACACTCCCACTGCTTGTGCCAATAGATTAGCAGCCTTTCTCAAACTTTTCAACACAGAGGAACCCTTGAAATAGTTCTCCGGTCTCGGCGAACCCCTGCTAAAAATTAAAAATCTACAACTCATGATACATTAGTGTGATGGTCAATGAGAAGAATGCTCCTTACACTTGTGGTCATTGGGAAGAATTACCCCCTTACAGATAGCTAAAAAGATCAATGGTATCATTGGGAATTTATCTGAGAGGTAGAAATTGACCATTGCACAAGGAACCCCTAGCAACCTCTGGAGGAACCCTAGGGTTCCATGGAACCCTGGTTGAGAACCCCTAGGTTCGAGGTAAGGGGCTGCATACACTTGCATCGTCTGTCTGTGAAACCACAGGGCTGGTAGAGGAGCTGTCATCGGCCACATGATAAGTGTGAAAAGTTTTCTGTAATTTAGATTTTTTTAAATCTAGAAACTATATACATCCTCTGAAATGTTATAAACACTACAACTACCCTCATCTGATCTGTTTACACCTCCTGTCACAGTCCCCCTGGACTGGGTGATAGGGTATTGCAGGATGAGGGGTGGCATGGGTGCTAGTGGCAGGTCCTGGCAAGATGACAGCCTGGGTAATATTGAGATACTCTGGATGTAGGACTGGAATTCTCACAGGATGCTGTCCCACAGATGGAGCACAGGATCTCACAGGTGCAGATTCAGAAGATGGAAGCAGGATCAGAAGCCAGACTGAGGTTGGTATCAGACAGACAGAAGCAGTACAAACACCGCAGGCAGAGGATGGAGTCAGACCACAAGCCAAGGTCAATAATGAGAGATCATGACAAGTACTGAAGGCACAGCCACTTAGCAACTCTCCTAAATTCTGTATTACCTTAAAGGCAGAAGGTTTTTTTTTAACTTAATGCATTCTATGCAATAAGATAAAACCTTCTGTGTGCAGCAGCCCCCCCCTAATACTTTCCTGAGTCCCATCTCGATCCAGCAATTTTGCAGGAGAGCCTCAGCTGTCCGTGACTCCCCCTCCTGATTGGCTGAGACACAGCCATTGGCATCCGCTGCTGCCAATCAAAGTCAAAGAGCCTGTCCGTGACTGCCCCTCCTGATTGGCTGAGACACAGCCATTGGCATCCGCTGCTGCCAATCAAAGTCAGAGAGCCAATGAGAGAGAGGGGGCGGGGCCTAGCCACTGCTCTGTGCCTGAATGGACACACAGAGTAGAGGCTCGGGTGCCCCCATAGCAAGCTGCTTGCTGTGGGGGCAGGAGCGCCGGCGGGGGACCCAAAAAGAGGAGGGTCTGGGCTGCTCTATGCAAAACCAACTTCACAGAGCAGGTAAGTATGACATGTTCGTTATTTTAAAACTAGAAAAAACGAAGGCTTTCATATCACTCTAAATAGACTGTTGGGAGCGCCAGTGCTGAAGATGCGCGTTCATTCACGCCAATGCGCATGTACATTAGTGAACATGCGCTGACACACACAGCCCGGATTCTGTGCAGTGGTCTTCTTGACATGCACACAATCTTCCTGACATGCACTATGCACACCCGCATATCTTCGGGCATGGCCATGTGCACAATCTTCTACACAAGAAAAATTCATGGTAACAATGACTTTTAGTCTCCATGATAACATATATAGTGTATAATAGAGTTCATTATTACTATGATTTTACTTCCAATATATTTTTAAATGTATATATATATATATATATATATATATATATATAATAAATAGAGGTCATTAATTGTAAAGACAGGCAAAGGCATCAGGGACAAGTTATCCAATTTGTAGGGAGTGGGTTAGGTTACTATAGTGCATTGTCAGGGGAAATGCAAATAAACTCAAACAGGATAGCTCGACCAAGCACAATAAATCTCACATAACTTATAATTCTCTTGAGTGGAAGTATAGGGAAAGAGTCTTATGCTATGTGATCAAGGGCTTCCCTTGGTCTTAAAACTTTATGGCAGCCATTTATTTGTTTACATTCTAAAAGCCAGGCACTGAGCTACTGTCCCGGATTCCAACACCAAGTACAAAATCAAATTGTATGATTGTAACTCGCGTATTATTTAATGAACAACATAGAAATGATCTGTAAGTTTCACTACACAAAGACAACTGCAGCTGTGGATATTTTTCTTCATACACAAATGAAAAAGAACATAGTACACTGCGTCTACTAATCTCTTCAGCTATGACCATTTACCATTAAACTACATGGCTCTTAAAGACTTTTCAACCTGATGTTCCTAACAATAACACACTTCCTATCTTAAGGTGATAACGCTCAATCACCATATTGTATTTAAGGCTGAGCAGCGCTTTCATCCTAGGCTATACTTCTGATTTGGACTGCAAACACCTGCTGTCCTCATCTCCATAATGCCTCGTAATACGGGACGACGATCGTACGTACGATCGTCTCAAATCGTATGTTGCATAATGTAACTTGCATACTGACTGCACTACACGATCGTACGAGCACAGAAAGAACGTCCAGGTGCATGTAATTAGCATCCAGCCATTCCTGCCTTCGGAGCATGCGTGTTTTGCACAATACAACTTGTTGTACCAACTGCTCTGTACACACGATACAACGGTCGTATGAGAGCTTGTTGGTACGACCAAGTTTTCTAGTCTGCTCCCCTGTACGACCGTCGTATGTTCGACTGTTCTAATCGCGCATACAATATCGCATACAACGGTCATTAGTACGACCTGTTGTATACGATTGTCGTCCCGTGTGTACAAGGCTTTACTTAGGGAGAAGTTGTTTTCTGGTTCCTAAAGTTTAGGTGATATCATTCTTTGAGATTCAAATTCAATGCACAGAAGGACACTGGATTTCTGGCAGAATCAAAAGCTAATTTTCTACTCATGCTTAGCATTAAAAGAGAATAGTGAAGCCCTCAGGATAGGTAAATATAGACATCTTTCCTCTACAGCAGCCTTTCTCAACCTTTTCAACACCGAGGAACCCTTGAAATAATTCTCCCGTCTCGGGGAACCCCTGCTAAAAATTAAAAATCTACAACTCATGATACATTAGTGTGATGGTCAATGGGAAGAATGCTCCTTACCCTTGTGGTCATTGTAAAGAATTACCCCCTTACAGATAGCTAAAAAGATCAATGGTATCATTGGGAATTTATCTGAGAGGTAGAAATTGACCATTGCTCAAGGAACCCCTAGCAATCTCTGGAGGAACTCTAGGGTTCCACGGAACCCTGGTTGAGAAAGCCTGCTCTACAGGAAAGTAAGAATAGGTTTGGAATAGGGGTGGAAACAGGTTTAGGTATAGTTAGGATTTGAATGCATTTCCAATTTAAGGAAGAAAACTATTGCAGTCACCACATCTATGGACTGGTAAGCTGCAATATATATTCATTTTTTGTTTTTGGGTTTGAATGTGCTTTGAAATGTTAGAAAAGCCTAACACTATCTATTCTTGAAATGATCCCTCCTCCCACTGTATCTATTCTTCTAACCTGTATGAAAAAAGATGTGTGTATTTACTTATTTTTAGTCCAGTCACATGATCACATTGCACAGGCTCCCCTGTGCTGTGAGTGCAGAAAACAGCTGGGCCATCACGGCCATTCCCAGCCGTTGTGGAGCGCTGCCTGAGCTGAAGCCCCAGGATCATGTGACTGGACTGAAGTGGATTAAAAACAGGTAAGTACACACATTATTTTTTATACAGGTTAGAAGCATAGGTAGGAGGAGGAACACCCTAAGGCCCCTTTCACACATGCGGACCAATCAGATCTGCCTGTCAGTTTTTCAGGCGGACCTGATCAGATGCTCCATTCACCTCTATAGAGCGACGGATGTCAGTGGTGACATTTCCGCTGACATGCGTTGCTATCCGATCCGGTCTGCTAAATCCAGATGGATGGAAGCCCTATTTTCCATCCATCTGGCGGATTGGATTGGATGAGATCGAATGAAAACGGACAGGTGTATCCGTTTTCATCTGATCTTCCCTAGAGGACAGCGGGGCTCTAACACAGGGGTCCTCAAACCATGGCCCTCCAGTTGTTCAGGAACTACAATTCCCATCATGCCTAGTCATGTCTGTGAATGTCAGAGTTTTACAATGCCTCTTGGGATGTGTAGTCCTGCAACAGCTGAGTTTGAGGATGCCTGCTCTAACAGGTCCGTCTGCATAGTGAGCAGAGACGGATCTGTCATCTTCCGGTTCAGTGGGGATCAATGGATCGATCCCTGCTGAGCAAGCGGAGTCTGTCAAAATGGACAGCCCCTTGTGAAAGGGGCCTATAGCGGAACTAAACCTATTGCATTGCTTTAACGGTTTCCCAAAACACATATTCAAGGCCTGCCATACCTGCTATCATGTGAGTGCATTAATGGTGGTTTATTTATATATTTTTATCAATAAACTGTATCACACTAGGACGGACGTGCGCTCTCTTCCTTTTGTATTGTTTCAATGCCATGAATGATAACTGTCACAGCTGCATCTGCTCTCAAATGAATTGTCAAGCCCTCAATTGGCTGGCGACTTTTCACATGAGTAACACCATGGCAATTGCAGATCGGAGATGGCAGCTCCCTTGGCTGTAAAGGATAGGGGGGTTTAGTTCTGCTTAAAGGATAGTTAGGTTTAGGCCTTTCTTCTACTTTATTTATTGTCTCCACTGCTGAAGAAACTGTAAAAAACTCTCCTGCAATTCTGGAGTCATTTCACAACTTCTTTCATAGAAACAATACATTGAGATCCACAAATGGTATGACAATTCATGCTTTTATCCACCTAAACCCATCTTTGTTTGGGTTTAGCTCTTGTATATTTTAATGATATTTACCAATAATGATCTTTTATAATGAACCACATTGGTAGTGTTTGTTGCCATTAAGGCTCCATGCACACTGTATCTCAAAAACAACAGTTTTTGGTAGTTTTGGCGTTTTTTTTAACAGCCCAAAAATGCCACTTTATTTTATCCTATGTGTCCATGCACACATGGTCGTTTATTGTCTTTTATCAGCAGTGGAGTTTTTGGGCTGTTACCTAAATGCCCTGAATTGGCGTTCAAAAGTCGTTCTCCTGACCACAAAAATGCCAGATGCCAGTAAACGCAGCTAAACGCCGGTATATCGGCGTCTGGCGTTTTTTGCAGTCAATGGAAGCCAATGAAGAAAAAAACGCCCAAAAACGCAGACGCCCAAAAACGCCGCTAAACGCTGCTTACAAAACACTGCAAATAGAACGTTTTGTGAGCAGCGTCTCCTGCCCGACGCTGAAAGAGCCCTATAGCGTCCAGTGTGCATGGAGCCTAAAGTCCCACTCCTCCACGGGGGTAATTTGTTATTTCTTTCTTCTACTTTAAGTCCATGGGCAGATTAGTATAGTAAATGTCCAACATCAACAGAACTTTATAAATAAATAATGGTTGAGACCAAATGTCACATTAGGCCAGTTTTGGGGTATCCAAGGCAAGTGTGAACATCAGCATGATGTTGAATTTTGTTTTCCAAAGTGTAAAAACACAAATGCCATAGCATGAATGGCCCTTAATTTTCTGAGATTACCTCTATAAAACCTTGAGTTCACAGTATAATACAATATTTCAGAGTAAATAAACAGAGTCCTTTTCAGAAGGCATTCTATGAACAGGGCTTAAAGACAGAAGAATGTTGACAGATCATGTTTTGGTGACACATGCCAGCGGATACAAGAGCAGGCTGGTGTGATAAAGCTTCTCACCAACTTGTCTGTCAACACTACGTGACAGGCATGTGCTATGAGTCAGAGCTAAAATAATAAGAGCCAATCACAAAGCCATGCTCTTCTATACCGACATGCCTTCAGAGCAGTTATAGCAAAGTTTACAAGGTAACATGTTAGAAAAAAAGCTCTGCTATTTTCATTTATTGGTATTTATATATATTAAATGCAGCAATATATCTAGTTTTATTGTCCTGGGTTAAATTATAGTACATCATTGTAAATGTATACAATATTGGTAAATAAAATTTTAGAATATTTTGTTATCACAAATAGTAATTTAAAAGTGACCCTGTCACTAACTGGTAGAATTGAGACAAGAATATCTCTGTAAAAGAAAAAAAAAATTATTTTACATATCCAGTGGGTGTCAAATTAAAATATAACTGAAGGCAAAATCCTTTTTTCTTTGATTTTGGAGAGGGATTATTACCACTGTTAGGTTTTTATTGCTACCGGTGTCCCTGTTAGGGGGATTCACCCTCTCTATTTGTGCTGGTGATTGTTATCACCAATAGTAAAAGTGAAAAAAACTCCCAAATGTTGGTTAGTCACCAGAACAGGAATAGAGGAGAAATTTGCCTATAGGTGACTACCAGGGATTTCTCTCAATTTGGAGGAATTTCCTCCCACTTCCGGTTCTGGAAATGGGACAGGAAGTGACATGGGACAGGAAGCAATCTCCCCAAGGGGACACAGATGGCAAAACTAAATAAATAAATAAATAAATAAATATTTACCCCTCCCTTTCTTTATTCAAAATGGAAAAACATTGATAGAAGATCTATCATTATATTTTTTAAAGAAGGAGGTGGATGCTGCATAATGACAACTTGTGAGGGCTCTGGGCACTTTCCCCAGATAAGCAACGGCAATAGAAATGCAGAAATCATCTCTCCCTGCATTCCTCTTGTCGTTGCTTATCTAGGGAAAGTGCTCAGAGCCAAGGCAAGTTGCTGTAATATTTTAGCAATACTAGAATAGAATATTAGAAATTGATCACTCCACAAAATAAAAATATAGAGCCCTTGATTTTTGGAGTTTTGCAATGGTATTAGAAATCTACAATATTTTCTTTTGCTCCTATCTAGAATTTTTGTATGTTTGTTGTTGGTCTTATTAAAGTAATTCAATTTATGAATACAATTCTAACCAAACTCCAATAAAATTGAGTGGAAACAATTGTAAAAAGTTGTTGTTGGATCAGCCGTGGCAGGAGAGGAGGGGGCATAGGTAGCATCTTATAACTAAGGTTAGGAAGCTCCAACAACATGAGACAAAGTACTACATATAATTTGTCCCATAGGACGAAAAAACAATTATATAGGGAATTTAAGTGACTTTAAATGTGCCATGGTTGTTGGTGCCAGACGGGCTGGTCTGTGTATTTCAAAAACTGCTGATCTACTGGAATTTTCACGCACAACTATCTCTAGGGTATACAGAGAATGGCCCAAAAAAGAGAAAATATCCAGCAAGCGGAAATGCCTTGTTGATGTCAGAGGAAAATAGGTAGACTGGCTCGAGATGGTAGAAAGGCAGCAACTAACTCAATTAACCACTTGTTACAACCAAGGTAAGCAGAATACCATCTCTGAATGCAAAACTCATCAAACCTTGAAGCAGTTGGGCTACAGCATCAGAAGACCACACCGGGTGCCACTCGTGTCAGCTAAGAACAGGAAACTGACGCTACAATTGGCACAGGCTTACCAAAAATGGACAATAGAACACTGGAAAAATGTTGCCTGGTCTGGTGAGTCTCGATTTCAGCTGTGACATTCAGATGATAAACAAGATGAAAGCATGGATCCATCCTGCCTTGTATCAACGGTTCAGGCTGGTGTTGTAATGGTGTGGGGGATATTTTCTTGGCACACTTTGGGCCTCTTAGTACCAATTGAGCATTGTTTAAATGCCACAGCCTATCTGAGTATTGTTGCTGACCATGTCCATCCCTTTATGACTACAGTGTACCCATCTTCTGATGGCTCCTTCCAGCAGGATAATGTGCCAAGTCACAAAGCTCAAATCATCTCACCACTGGTTTCTTGAACATGACAATGAGGTCACTGCACTCCAATGGCCTCCACAGTCACCAGATCTCATCCAATAGAGCAGTGGTTCTCAACCCTGTCCTCAAGTACCCCCAAAAGGCCATGTTTTGGGAATTTCTCTTTCTTAGATAAAATAGCTCTCCAAAATACCAAGCCATTGACTCTGATTTAAAGCACCTGCACAAGATAAAGGAAAACCTGCAAACATGGCCTGTTGGGGATACTTGAGGACAGGGCTGAGAACCACTGCAATAGAGCACCTTGGGGATGTGGTGGAATGGGAAATTTTCATCATGGATGTGCAGCCGACAATTCTGCAGCAACTGCGTGATGCTATCATGTCAATATGGACCAAAATCTCTGAGGAATGTTTCCAACACCTTGTTGAATCTATGCCATGAAAAATTAAGGCAGTTTTGAAGGCCAAAGGGGGTCTAACCCGGTACCAGCAAGGTGTACCTAATAAAGTGGCCAGTAAGTGTATATGATTGATCTTCTTTATATCTTCAGTGCCTTTTTGATCTCCTGGCACTGCTGCACATCCACCGCTTGGTTTTGTGGTTTCTCTGGCTGACCCCTGCATCAATACAGGACACAGTTGTGACATAAGGGTCAGCGAGATGAACCACATAGCCCAGTATGCTATCCAACACACCTACAAGTTTTTCTATAGTGTTCTCTGGTTCCAGCTAAGCTTTCTCTCTGGGAACAGTGCAGCTTTGTCCATGTATATGCGCAAGAAACCACAGAATCATGTGAAAGGGGGCAGAAGTCCTACCTCAAAGCAGTGTGAGAAGCCCTCTGAATGTGGGGATAGTAAAAAGCATATATATATCATCATAAGAACTCATGCACACAGGATGTTAAAAAAAGTTCTAAAAATGTCTGTAGCGTTGGGGTGAGTTTATCAGCTTTTTTTCAGCGCTATTGCACAACGTTTTTGAGCATTTTTCAATGGATCTAAAACGTCCAAAAACGCTGGTGAGTCGTGTTTTTAATTGTTTTTCAGCGTCTTTTAGTGTTTGGTCATTTTTACAGCTGAAAAACTCCTCTCAGAACCCACTAGTCTTGGTTTTATTTTTTACACCTCAAAAACGCCCCTGCCCAAAACAGTTGATAGCAGCCTATGTGTACATGGACACATACGATAACATGATGGAGGGTTTATTGACTGTAGGAAAAAATGTCTGAAGCCAAAAACAGCAGCTGTAAAAACTTCCAAAAATGTCCTGTGTGCACGAGTCCTAAAAGTAAAGATTCCTGGATAACAAGTTAGTTGCCCTCTGATTGATTTTACGTGTGCTTTAATTGGAAGACAGCTGGCCAATCTGATATGTTTGGGAGGGGTAAGGATTTGTTGTTGATTTTGGTAAAGTGTCAAGCAAACCATTAGAAGTCTGTGTTTGTTAAGGGAGAACCATTACATGTTAGACAAACATCAGACATTTGTAGAGTATGTTACATCTACGGTCAATGCGTTTACGTTTACTGAACAGAGAGGGCTAACTGCTGTCATAAGATGTTATGAAATACCACAATGGAGAGTAATTATTTGTTTTAACCATTTTGTTGAACTTACTGATACAGTTGTGATGTCAACCTCTGTACAGGTCAATGGGGTTGATTTACTAAAACTGGAGAGTGCAAAATCTGGTGCAACTCTGCATAGGAACCAATCAGCTTCCAGGTTTTATTGTCAAAGCTTAATTGAGCAAGCTGAATTTAGAAGCTGATTGGCTATTACGAACAGCTGCTCCAGATTTTGCACTCTCCAGTTTTAGTAAATCAACTCCAATATGTATAATAAACACTGTTATAAAATAAACTCTATTGTATATAATAGTGCTCTGTGCAATGATCAAAGATACTAAGGTTGTGTTTATTAGGTGATGGGATTGCCCACAAATGGACACCTTGGAGCCTATTACTACTATGGTACTGCGTTAGTACATGCATTATGCTACACATTAATGTGAATCACATTTGAATGGTCTGCCCGATGCAACAAAATACACCAAAAATGATGCATGTAGCATTTCTGGCTTCGCATTGCACCACAACTCAATCCACATCCTCAGCAAAGGTGCATTGGGGTGATATTCAGAATGGCACCACATTATACCAATGTGAGTAATGTGCATTAACATGCATTGCTATAATGTGTGCATTACCACAGCATAGTAGTGTGAATAGGCCCTAAATGTGGACCTGAGCTCAAAAAGTGAAGATTCACTACGCTACAAGGAATATATTAAAAGGTTATTCTAGCCTTGAATTCTTCCAGAAAAAAAGCAGTGCATAGATCCCCCTGCTTATGCTTTACTTAATTTGTAGATCTGTGCTTTTCTACCTCTTCTGATGCTTTTTGATGAAGTATTGATGGTAATCTTAATGAACACTAGCCCTCAGGTCACCAGTCATCAGAGGGATAGATCTGATATGAGGAAGCAAAACTCTGCCTTCACCAAAATGGCCACCTCCACACATATCCTCAGTTCAGAACAAGGCATGCTAAGACATATAAGCTGCAGAGCAACCACAAGCAAGGTGACTAGTCCTTTGCTCTCTGTTTGCCTTTTTCAGCCATAGCTTTCACAGTACAAATCCGCATTAAAATTGAAAGTGTGATAGAAGTTAGAAGAGGGTGGTTCTCTTGGAATTGTTATGGTCCTGATTAGGTAAAAAAGGTAGAAAGATATTGAAGAGTTGTATTCAAAAAGCATTCTCCTGCACTCACAATGGTTAACCCAGAGGTACACAATGCAAAAATTGCTTCTTAGCGCCAGTGGCCTTGCTGCCCCCTCAGGACAATGGGTATCCTTATAGACTGAAAGACAACAATAAAAAGAGAAGGGCGCACCGACTTAGTGCATTACCTCAATAAAATGTATTCAAACAATAAAAAAAACAATAGATATACTCACAAACACATATAGTCTAAACGCATGTAATAGCAAGTGGGACCAATTGCTTTCAGGACTATTGTAGTCTATCAGTACTGCAGGAAGACCTTCTCTTTTTATTGTGGTCTTTCAGTCTATAAGGAAGAGTTGGACAGTCCTAAAGTATTTGTTCACATTCATTTTATTTGTCAATGTATTTGATAGGCCAGCACATTTTTGAGGTTTCAAGGGGCTCAATTTATCAGAGCTTGGGAAACAAAAAAGTTGTTTGAGAGGTCTGGAAGATTGTTAATGAGGCATTCAAAGGAAAACTTACCAATTTGTCTGAGAAAGTCTGCAATGCTCAGTCTGACCCTTGAAACCTTCAATACAAGGTGGCCTGTTTTATCAAATGCAGATTGTCACTACTTCATTAAAGCTTGCTTTTTCTCTACTGCAGTAAAACAACATAGCTTGCCCATAGCACATGACTGGCCACAAATGGCACAGCAACAGGTTGATGAGGTCATCTCTCTACTCTGTCCTTCTGTTGGCATGTTTTTGTCAGAAATAATAGTGCGCTAATTCTATAACTAATCAATAGAAATATCCAACTGTACATATTAATATTGTGTAGCCAGGAGCCAGGTTTCATACTGGCAATAGTGACGTTCCTGCTTTCAGATATAATGCAGCTGTTTCCCCCCAGTGCCTGCAAACTATTCTGTGACTTCAAACAAGTAGCCAGAGAAATGCACTGTGGGGTTGTAATTTGCTGTTGAGTATTTGCCATCTAGCTGTGTTGCAGGAGAACTACATTTCCCATCTAGCTGTGCAGCAGGAAAGGGCTCTTGGGAAAAGAGGTGTCTCGTGGGAGAGATTATTTAAGCAGAGGGCTGGGCCTAGCGTGCTCTCTCTGGACGGCAGCGATTGATCAAGCAGGACCCTGTGTGAATGGTGGTGGGATCACGGCCTACTTACACCAGTCTTGCAGTTCAAAGATTTGCAGTGCTACAGTGAGCAACCAGGAAGACCTGCTCTATGCCAGCGGAGCCTATTCCTGATTCCTACAGGCAGTTGGACAATCGATCTGGGAGAACTGCGGAGAGAGGCGGTGGAAGACAGTCTTAGGAGCCAGAGAGCTGGAGAGGACATCACCATCGTCTCCATCCTTGTCATCATCTTCATCCACAGCAGCGGACTCATCTTCTTCGTCTATTGGTCCTGTGGTTGAGCGGGCGGAAACCCATTACTGCAACACTGTGTACACATTACCTGCTTAAACAGTTAGACCCTAGACAGAGCCTAGATTCCTGCACATAGGAGGAATGTTTGAACCAAAGCATTCTACCCCTTTACTGGATTGTTGTTACTCATAGTTCCACAATAAAAGCCAGTGATCACTGTGAAGCTTCTTCTTTGTGGCTACATCAATAGCGGTTATTATTTATACAATGCACTTCTGGTAGACCTGTTTATGGTATTGCAGCTGCAGTTGAGATTTACCATTTAAACAACAGAGCCGGCTGAAGATCATTGGAACTTTTCATCAAAGAACTTTGAGTTATCATAGCTCCGAGCTGTTTCCTCTTCTGCTATAGGCCATTATTATTAACTAAGTCAATTATACGTCACATCCACCTAAGCACTCTCTGTATTAGAGCAGGTTGAATTATTGGTATCTGTTGCCTATTGGTATACCTTATTATTTACAGTCCTCTGGATTAGGCTTGTTTATAGATTATCCAACTGATATATTTGAGTTTATTTCGTTGCTTTTGGCGGCTACCAGGGGAGTGGGTAGTAGAAAGTGGCCTGACAAATGAAAGACATACCCCTGCTCTCTTGTGTTCCACTCTCATGCACAGCAAACAAATCTATATTGTTTTTTTGCTGTTGAACTGTAGAGTATAAGAATTACAGTATATCGTTTCTGTGAATTCTCTGCATCACATTAGTGATTTTGTTTGTTAAATTCAGAGTTCCTCTTAATACAAAATATTTGAGTAAATACCATTGATTTTCTCAACCTGTGTGACTTTTTACTGTATCTCATTGAAAGTGGGATTTTACCATGAGTGAACCCAGTGTGTCAGGGGTGGCAGAGGACCCTCAGAGTTGGGAAAACCAGGGGGGGTTGACTTATCATGCGACCCTCAGGGGGGCAGTGATACATTTACAAAAACTGTTGATAATTTACCATACAGGGAAGACGTAGAACTGGAACTGGAAGCAGAGGAGCATTTAGCCAAAGGAGTAGGTCCCAATGTGTTTAAAGAGGAATACACAGGATCCCTTTATACAGCTGATGTTCCTTTCCAGTGTGGTTAATCTTATATCTGCATCAAAAAAGGGTGATATATATAGCGATATATAGCTGAGGTGAGCAGGCATTGCACTCAGAGGTGGCGGTGATAGTGTTTTGATTCACACACTTTACAATTAATATGTGGCACGGATCTTGGAGTGAACTAATTATTATCATAGAAGAATTTGCACATTATTCTGGACTCTATGTGGACTTATATTTTGCACAATTTATTTGATATTTGTCTTTTGCTTCTTTGTATAATTATGTTTTATATACCCTGCATGGTAAATTCTCAACAGTTTTTGTAATATTAATATGCACAGTTAGATATTTCTATTGAATCATACGTTCTAGTATTAGCGCACTATTATTTCATGTAATTTATATACCATTGATGTGAGATCACTATTGAATAGTTGCAGCTGTTCCATATTTCTACACAAGTGTATTTCACTTAGCAGCGCTTGGGTAATTGGTATACAATGTTTTTTGTCAGGACATGTGTCTTTAGGCTACCTGACTTTCCCAAACTGCTACTCTACCTTACTGCGTTACAGGAAAATACAAGAGGTTGAAACAAGGTCAAATTCTGGTATTTTACACCAGTTACGGTACATTTTATGTTTTATAAATGAAAACATAAATGCATTAATTTGTGTTTTTTTTCTATATGCTTTGAGTTGTGCTAGCCATACGCTTGGCAATTATGGATCCCACCCATACTTTTAATAATCTACTCCGTTTTGAGTGACTATATTATTATATATATTGGGTTTGGGAAATTCAGCAAAAATAGCTTTAGCTGGCACTAGTGGTTTCACTTGATTTTCACTGTGATTTATATTGTTTGAACACCCATAAGCGAAAATAAAAACTAAATGCATGATGCATTAATCATGCACAAGCACTGGATGGAA
This sequence comes from Glandirana rugosa, assembly GCA_018402905.1. NCBI lineage: Eukaryota > Metazoa > Chordata > Amphibia > Anura > Ranidae > Glandirana > Glandirana rugosa. The sequence continues at coordinate 925,652 of BLSH010401037.1, read as the reverse complement.
ACATTAAATATATTTTCATGCCACCCAACAAGTTCTCCCCATTTTTTGTCATAAAATTGTCACAGATTGCAATTATTAAGAGACAGTTTGAATAGTAAGAGATTTTTTCCAGGTAGTGCATATATAAAAATATACAATGATAGTTTATTGATGCGTACAGATTGTAAACTACAGAGCCATGTTATTATCAACATTTATACAACATACCTACCATTACTGTAAAACTCAGAACTAGGACAGCTCTGACCCAATTTGAACAAACCCCACACTGATTCACCATTGTTTTGGTTAAGGCAAGACTATTATTGAAAAGCTTAGTTAGCTATGGGTCCATAGAAGGGACTACCACAACGTGATTGGAAAATATGACACAGGAGATCTTTTGGCTGTTGGCAAAAAAATTCTAACCCAACCAAAAAATGTAGCTTGGCCATAAAAAGCCCAACTACCATTCTAATGGAATGATCCAATGCAACACTCACATCATATGAGGGCAGGAGACTATAATTCTTCTTGCCTGCCCATGGATAGACTTAAGGTGGGTACACACTATAAGAAAATCGGGCGAATGATCGTTCAGTTTTCCTCGATGTTTCACAGCAAGTCAAAACAAAGGATGGAAATAATGCAACGAAAATTCTTGTTAGACAAAGGCTGTTTTTTAATGTTTATTGTTTCTGATCATGCACAGTCTCTTGTATCTGATTTTTCTTTAATAAAACAGTACGAAAACAGTACACAGTAAGCATAAATCATTAGTTCTGTACATTTTAGAGTTTGTCCCTTCGGAAATTCTCGTTTGGAAAGTCTGAATCGGATGTAGAAAGTGGTGCACACAATATATGTAAATCGAACAATCATGCTTCGTACGGAATTTTTCTTCCAGTGTACCCCACTTTACTGAGATTGCTTTGCCCATTACATTGTTGGCTTTGCACACAGACTGCTTCATTGTTGCTTGCACTTGTTGAAAGGAATTCTTAACCATTGGGCATCTAATGCTTCTGGGCACCTTTATTATGTTACACAATTTATTGTACAACAAGAGAAAAATAACAGGTGCAGACAAGAACTGACAAATTCATTTTAGTGAAATAAAGCATTAGATAATTACAGAGGAGTACTTTATTACACAAAATTAGCAAAATTCCACTGTGTTGGGTTCCTAAGTAAACAAAAGCAGTGACTAGTGCTTTGTAAATACCGAGTTTGCATACAAAATCTGTAGTACCTTTTGTCTTTTCATGGTTATGAATGAGCTACTCTCATTTTATGGCCACTTAGCTCCATAGTTTCCATCAGACATGACTTTGGTTTCTATTCCCTGATGAAACAGTTTCAATAACGAAACCATCCCCCATGGCTTGCCAGTAATAGACAAAGGCTGAATAAACCAGATTGATCTAGGCTTCCTGATGTAGCCCCTGTCTTGATCTCTGTATTGTTCAAGTGCCTAGTGGATAATTAATGTGGCCCACTTCAATGGTATTTGATGGATGAAGACATGACATCATCATGCAGCCATATTTTTTTCGCATTGCAAATAATCCCCCTTATTCATTCTTCTACATCTTCAGGGCTGGCATAATAAAAGTTGATTCAAGCTACGTAAATAAAAAGTATTTTCCTATAATGTTGTATATGCCATGTTACCATGGAGAAATTCAGTTGTTGTCTCGAATGACAGTAGACAATAGTGGCTTTCTTTTACACACATATCTTAAATGCCTAATAGATAGGTAATGCTTATTTTCAGATTTTTTTTGTGTGTATTTTTCTTTGATTTTCAGTCTCACCAGTTACTCTAGTTCGCCTCTCATTGACAACTGGGTTGTGTTAAAAAATGCATGAAGTGGGAGTCGCTGGATAACAAATTCTACTCCCTGCTTTTCCTCTACAGAGTCTAGTCTTTTGTCATATGACACATTGTTACCATTGTTTTATAGCTACACGTGTTGTCACCTGCACTTGGCTCACCGTGTATTTAAGTATTTGACTTCTAAACGCGACACATTTCTACCTTATATACATACAAAAATGCCATTTGTTTTAAAGATGAATTTCAGGCAAAGCTCATATATTTTAGAAAAAAACAGTCAGCATAAGAAAATGAACAATTATTGGATTTAGCTAATTTAGTGATAATAATCTTGTGTATTTCCATAAAATAAAATAGGCTATTCTAGCACTCACTCTATTTCAGCATGCACCATTAATGTCTGGATCTCTCCAGCGCAGCCTTTCTCAACATTTTCAACATGGAGGAACCCTTGAAATAACTTTTTAAAATCTCAGGGAACCCCTGCTCAAAATTACTATGTCTACAACTTATGATACATTAGTGTGTTGATCACAGGGAAGAATGCTCCTTACACTTGTGGTTCCTGGGAAGAATCACCCCCTTACAGATAGCTAAAAAGATCAATGGTGCCAGTGGGAACTTATCTGAGGGGCAGAATTTGCTAATTGCTCAGGGAACCCCTAGCAACCTCTGGAGGAACCCTATGGTTCCATGGAACCCTGGTTGAGAAACTCTGCTCCAGAGCCTGGACATTGGACAAGCTTGGAGTGGCGTCAGCTGACAGCAGGCTTTAGCACACTGTCGGATGAATACAGGTCACAGAAGTGCAGAGATTTGGCCCTACTTCTTTAAATGAATGCAAATACCTTTGTGGCACACAATACTACCTCTTGTTTTCTCCCATAGGCGTGTGCAGGAGGTGTGCCAGTGTGCCTGGGCACACCCTAATCACTCCAAGCACATTAGCATTACTGCTCTGTGTACCTATGGAGAGATGGGAAATATCTCCCTCTGACCAGTTCCACCATTATTGAAGAGCTACCGTCCTTCTCTTTCACTGAACCGGCTCTGCTATAAGAGTGTGTATGTCTGTGTGTGTATGTATGTATATAAATATACTGTTAATGTTTGTTTGAGCTTTGGGGTGCACACCCTAATGCAATAGGCTGCGCACACCTATGCTTTCTCCATTTCTGACATCCCTGCACCTTGATCTAATCGTTAAAGCCTAAGACACTAGGGACTAATTTCCAAGGTTTATACAAAGCTTTTAGTGAAATTTCTTCTTAAGATCCCTCTTACCTATAAACAGAAATGGTAAAGAGATCTAGGTCCCACATCGGAAGACATCTGGGAAGATATTTTACAAGCTTTCTACTTTACATAGGCAGTATCGCACATTGGAATTCCTAGAACTGGCTCACACTCTGACCCCTGCTGCAGAAAATGTGGTCGACCCCAAGGAGATCTGATACACCTCCTATGGCAGTGCCACAAGAATAAAAATATTAAATAGAAGTTATCATAAGGCAACCCATACATACAGCGAATTTCTTTCCTGTAAACATGGGTATCCCTCCCCGCAGAGCCATTGTATTCTCTCTATAGGGAGGCAAGGGAAGCCATCCCCGCTGGGAGATCATAGTGATTATTGCTACACCGGCTATCGATCGATCAATCAACTTAATACATTCAGCCTGCCCATACATTGTTCGAATGTCGGATGGTTCCTGCTGAGGTTCAAACCAACTATGGTCGGCCTTACCCTCATAAATTACACAATTTGTACCTTACTGGAGTCAGATCCTATTACCTTCCAAGATGAATACAATATCCTAGCAGTGGAATATGTGAATTACATGGGTTTCTTCATTAACCCGCCCCAGCTACTATTTGTGGAACACCCTGTGAAAATGTGACTGTATTTGGGCTTGCTGGTTTTACTCCTCATTTTCTATAGATATTTGATTAGTTAAATATTATCAGAGCCATACTTCCATCTTTAAAAGATACTTTTTTTTAACCCATTTTCATTGAACAAATAATTGTATGAGATATCTGTGCAAGCATAATTGCAGACTTTATTCTGAATTATGTTTGGCTGTAATGAAATGTATTTTTCTTTGTGTGTTCTGCTTGTGCCTTGTTCAACATGTTTTGCCATTTCTGTACCCTTAATTTGAAAACTATCAATAAATATCATCTGATATATATATATATATATATACACACACACACACACACACACACACATATATATATATATATATATATATATAATTCACATAGAATTGGTTTGTAGAATTCATCAATATTACTAACCTTGCAGTTCTTACCATGTGCATGCATCAATGTTTTATGGACAGAGCATCTGACAATTAAAGAACCAGTTTGAGTATAAAAGAGCATTAATAAAATTTGTGAATGTGCTTGTATAGCTATATATAGAAAATAAGATAGCTGACATTTAACATTACCTGTACCCAGGACTGTATTTAGAGATCATGCTGCCCTGGGCACATGTGAATGATGATACCCTTTCCTTTAAGTTCCACCTCTTGAGTCATATGATTATTATAGTAAACATAATGCTATTGAAGGTGGCATGGGTTCTACGTTATATGCAAGATTACTTTCCATATGTTTAGCCTGCCATAAAAGAGAAATGAGAAATGGATTCATGTTACTTGAATATACAAGACCTTGTGATTTAATTCCCCTGCACTCCCATTCTCCTGCAGTTCTTTTGCTAATGTTAGCAACAAATGTCCAGTGGTGGTCACCACAATTTGTAAACATTGAAGCATGGTGCTGTAACCCTGCACCTCTAGGCACTCATCCATGAGTGCCATTATGGAAAATACAGCCCTGCATGTAGCCTTAAGATGAGAGGAGAAATCACATTTGTAAAGAGGCTCTTTGGAGAAAGGATTTTACTACAATGTCTACTCCTTAGCTATGCCATGGGAATGACCCTACAAGTTTCCAAGGTGACCAGAGTGAGGTCTCTCAAGCACAAGAGCCCCTTATGGTAGATATGGCTCCGTTCACAGTATTATTATTATATAGGAAGGATTTATATACTGCCAACAGTTTGCACAGCTCTTTGCCAAATTATTACAGAGGATTTTAGAAGTAAGTACAGAGCCAAACTATCCACTAAAAAATAAGCTGGAACTTAGGGTATGGTGGATGTCCCAGGGCCAAGCTACATCCCTCATGCTCCCCTGGTAAATCAGTGGGGTAGTGTAACTGGTCAACGTTACTGTTTGACGGGGCAGTTCCAAGCCAGTTCAGACAATCCAATGAGTGTGTGTAGAGTTCTCTGCACCTACAGTAATTCATATCAATGTTGGTCTCATGAAGGAGGTCAAAGCTGCTACCTTGCTATGGCCAGAATCAGCCTTATGTGTCTCTAGGGAAGAGTAATGGGATTTGTAGTTACCATCCACCCAAGACAAAATTGTTTGTTGTAAAAAATATCCTAAAAATCCAAATTACTGCTAATGACTTGCCTGTGTTAACCTTCTAAGTGCACTTGAAAGCTTCCGTAACCCTGCCCATCTATGGGGGTGAAACATTTGAACGCTGATTAACCTGATCATTGATAGAAATGCTTACAGACTAGAAAAGTCCTTTGAGAGTCACACATGGCCTGCATGTCACAGGCTTAGAGCAAAATACACAGCAGGATAATATCAAGTAAACACATACTACCCACAGCAAAGGAAAATGACCTCAGCTCTTTATACCTAAACCACTGCCTTTTGTTTCAGCTTTTGTCTCTGTACACACAAGAGACATGATGCTTTAGAAAAGAAGTCCAGCTTGAAAAATATCAGATACTAAATCGGTGCTTTAATTACTGATATTTCTACGTTTGTTAAATCTCAGGTTTCATAATATGACCATTGATTTAAAATAAGCCACAGAATTTGTCCAGTATAACTCATTATGCACTCCATATATTCCTAGCACATTTTTAATCACTTTAGCTTGTCATATATGGATTGAAATTCCACTAGCCGAATTTCGATCCATGTATGGGCAGGCTGGTTGTCAGAATACAATATCTCAATAGGGAGGATTCCCTCATCCACCTTAAGTCTAGGTTCACACCTATGCATTTTTACCGCGTTTTGCAGTTTGCCGAAACGCACTACAGTCCATTTAATATGGTTTCCTATGGATATAGTGCACATCTGTGCATTTTGCGGCTTTGCGTTTCTTTTTTGGAAAGGGTCAGGGACTTTTTTCTCACTGCAGTTTGCTTTTTTCATGCAATAGACTTTAATGGAGCTGCACCAGAAACGCAAGTGTGTTTTTTTACTGCGATTTTCCCACGATTTGCATTTTTAAATCTGCCTAGCAACAAATGTACCCCCCCCCCCCAAAAAAACACACACAAAAAAAAGTCAAAACGCAAATCGCTGCAAAATCATGGTAAAAACAAATTAAAAACACAGGGAAAAACCGCAGAAAGCACAGCTGCATAGGTGTGAACCTAGGGTAAATGTGTGGATGGGGAAATCAAGTTAAAAAAAAAAAAGAATCACTAATGGGCCGGCTATACATGGAGCGAATTTTGCGGTTGCAGGAAAAAAATTTGTTGGATTCCCCCATCAACACAGCCAGTGTTGATGCAGCAATCCCTCTTGCCGGGCCATTGTCAGGGGAAGCCATCCCTGCCGGGAGAAGATAGTGATTATCGTTAGCGGCTGCTATCGCAAGAGAATCCAGCAGGCTGGTTGTGCCCAAGCTGATGAACTTGGTACATTCAGCCTGCCCATTAACGATTAGAATCTCGGCCGGTTCCTGCTGAACCGGCCAAGATTCAAACCGTGTATGACCAGCCTTAGGCTCGCCATACACATGGCAATTTGGCAGAGGAATCAGAATTTTGGTTCTTTTTTTTCTTTGTGGCTACAACTGACGACATAAAGGGGTTGATTTACTAAAGCTTGAAAGTGCAAAATTTGGTGCAGCTCCACACAGAAACCAATCAGCTTCAAGGTTTTATTGTCAAAGCTTGATTGAACAAGCTGAGGTTAGAAGCTGATGGGCTACCATGCACAGCTGCACCAGTTTTTGCACTCTCCACCCCAAATTGGTGGTTATGATTCACTAGAAGGGGATGAGATTAAAATTGTTCAGAAAGAACCCTGTAAACCATGTTGAAGCTGTCATTTTATTGATCCATAATCATTCAAGTTCTGGTGGTCGATTGAACTCATGGTGGATTGCTATGTTTCTGGTGATTACTTAAATCATTTGTGCAATTCCCAATTAATAGATAGGGGTTTATTTACTAAAGCTTGAGAGTGCAAAAACTGGTGCAGGTTTGCATGCTAGCCAATCAGCATCTAACCTCAGCTTGTTCAATCAAGCTTTGGCAATAAAACCTTGAAGCTGATTGGTTTCTGTGTGGAGTTGCACCAAATTTTGCACTTTCAAGCTTTAGTAAATCAACCCCATAGTGTCTGAGACTGACTGAAAATTGCCTCGTGTATGCGCATTTTTAGGGCTATTATGTTTCCATCGCATTTCAAGGGCCAAGAAAAAAAGTTCTGCGTCTACAAAGTGGGTATGAAAATTTTAATATTCTCCAGCGACACCTTATTACCTATGCTGTACTATTTTTGCTGTGTAGTATAACTCCCAATTTAGACATCACTTACATTTTTTTTTTTTTTAGTTGCTTTATGATTCAATGTATTTTAAGTGCTTCCTGTAATTTGCACATTAAACGTTGTCCAATTTACACCCAGAAAATGACATCCAAAATGTAGTAAGAACTTCCTGGCAACCTGTACTTCAAGACTATTGTGATAAATGCTGCCACCACTACTATATATAATTACAATGCAGAATCACTTTGTATGCAATAGTATGTTTTTGTTTCTGTGTATGGAAAAAGCATAGAAGTGGCAAGTAAATTGTAATGCAAAGGCTGCGCAGATGAGGAATGTAACACAATAGGCAGACATAAAATATAGTATTAGGCCTCATACACACGGACGTTTCTTAAAAAATAAACAAAACATCGGGCCCGACGTCAAGGAAAAAAAATCGGTGTATTTGGCGTTATGCATCGGCGTTAGTGAGCGTCGGCGTCAATAGGCGTTTTTTTAAAAAAAAATCATCCCTCTGCTATTTTTCAACCTAAAAACGTTGGCGCCGAAAAACGCCGGTTAACACCGGTACAGTATTAGTTGGCGTTTTGCGGCATGGTTGTCAAAAAACGCCAAAACGTTACAGCCTCAGAACGCGCTGGCAGTGGGTTCCAGTTTCAGCTCACTAACGCCGACGACATCTACAGCTCAAAAATGTCGGGGGCCATTGACTAACATGGAGAGCTGCAAAAAAACGCCAGAAAATGCCGGCGTCAAAAAACGCCCGTGTGTATGAGGCCTTACTCTTGCACTATACCTTATAGTGCTTTATGGCCCCATTATAGTTCAGCATATTTATATTTTTGTGCTCATCGGATTGCATTTTTTCGTGTGTTTTTATATACTGTTCCTACGTATGTTTTCCAGAAGGGGGAGAGAGGTGAAACACTCTACCTGTGCATTTTATGTGTATGACCTTTCGTTACTATGCAAAAAGCAGTTGTAGGAGAGGCTAAACTGCAGCTGACAGAAGCATGCTGATAAGAAGAGAAGGCAGAGGGACAGAGAAAGGATCTCATTGCTGTGCTTCTTCTCTTTTCACTGTCCAGTCACAGGCTGGGTGGGTCTAGGACAACCTGGGCTCAAGGGAAGTGGGTTGACAGATGGAGGACATCTAGCAGCAAAAAAAGTATTGCAAGGAGAAACTCTGGATTGAAGAAAAATATTGCAAAAGTTGCTTTTGCATTATTCTATACAGGGCCAGTTTAATGTAGGGCTATTGTAGCTGCAGCTTCATGCCCCTACCTTAATATAGGCCTAGCCACCCAAATAGAACAGGCCACAAAAGGAAAGCTATGGACTGACAGGGAGAGATCTTCCCTGATCGGCCCTGCATTCTGCAAGTGTTGTCTGGAACAGTTGCAGAGGCAGACTGACCATTGGGACACTGCCCAAGGCCCGGTGTCAGTAGGAGGCCCCATGAGAAGCTTAGTCTGTCCTTAAAGGTACCTACAGCTTTATTACCCAGGAAGAGGGGGCCCATGACATTCCAGCCAGTGGTTTATGCAGCACAGGGAGAAGACTCAGAGGGACGACTTGTCTACCAAGGTGTATTTATAAACCCTAACCCTAAGTTGTTAAATCAAGCTTACAGCTACTGCTAGGAAAGGTTTTCTGATAAAAGTGATTGGGTGTCTCTAGAGCTTCACAGTCACTTTTATGGGGCTGTCAAAGTGTGCCCCTTCCCACCACCGGCACCCACAGTGGTTCCCAGGCTCTCCCGAGCCCAGGACCATGGAAATGGCTTTGCCAGTGAGAGCAGGAGGAACTCTGGGAATATCTATTCTTTGATCCCTCCAGTGAGTAATGGCCCCAGAAGTGATGTGTATTATGCAATTTGCCAGTGAGAGCAGGAGGAACTCTGGGAATATCTATTCTCTGATCCCTCCAGTGAGTAATGGCCCCAGAAGTGATGTGTATTATGCAAATTTCGGGGTCAAAGCTATCATTCCTTGGCTTCTGTGTTTGAATAGCTGCATTGGAGGGCAGGGTAGACATTGGGGGCCTAACAGTACATGTCATCTGCACATGTTATCACATAGATAACTTGATAAAGTTGAAAAAAGTCCACTACAATCCTCAGTACCAGGACCGTGATACTCTTAATTCAGCTTTTTTTCCCCTCTGTTTTCACCTAGTGATCCAGCCAGTAGCACAGTAGCAAGAATTTTCTGCTGTTTCCCTCCATTATGCATGCATGATTGGGGAGAAAAAGCCAAGGCAGAGTTTCAGTGTGACAAAACACGTCAGGTGGGGCTTGTTGGTGTCGCTTCTGCTTTCACATTTCCGGCTGATGGAATACAGATGAGTATAGGAGGTCATTTGAGCACTCCTCGCTTGTGTAATTCAAGCATTATTATTCTGTGAGTAGTTTTTTAATGTTTTTATTGCATAAATAAAACTGAACTATGCTATTGGTGGCTGCCTTGGCTTTTCCGGGAGTAGAAAAGGAGACTGTATCCAAATTCCAAAACGCTTGCAGACCCACTTTCATAAAGGGTCATCATGTTCTGGTGAGTGTGGTGGCAACGGAGGTGAGTGCGGAGTGGTTGCACTAATGAACACTGGATGCTATGAAGTTTGAGCACTGGTCACTTGAATCTGCATACAGTGGATTCCATATTTGTGACTTTATTTAAAGAGACTTTCTTGCATTTAGCACTAACAAATATATATACAGTATCTCACAAAAGTGAGTACACCCCTCAAATTTTTTTAAATATTTTATTATATCTTTTCATGTGACAACACTGAAGAAATGACACTTTGCTAGAATGTAAAGTAGTGAGTGTACAGCTTGTATAACAGTGTAAATTTACTGTCCCCTCAAAATAACTCAACACACAGCCATTAATGTCTAAACTGCTGGCAATAAAAGTGAGTATACCCCTAATTAAAATGTCCAAATTGGGCCCAAAAGTGTCAATATTTTGTGTAGCCACTAGTATTTTTCAGCACTGCATTAACCCTCTTGGGCATGGAGTTCACCAGAGCTTCACAAGTTGCCACTCGAGTCTTCTTCCACTCCTCCATGATGACATCACGGAGCTGGTGGATGTTAGAGACCTTGGGCTCCTCCACCTTCTATTTGAGGATGCCCCACAGATGCTCAATAGGGTTTAGGTCTGGAGACATGCTAGGCCAAGCTATCACCTTTACCCTCGGCTTCTTTAGCAAGGCAGTGGTCGTCCTGAAGGTGTGTTTGGGGTTGTTATCATATTGGAATACTGCCCTGTGGCCCAGTCTCCAAAGGGAGAGGATCATGCTCTGCTTCAGTATTTCATAGTACATGTTGGCATTCATGGTTCCCTCAATGAACTGTAGCTCCCTAGTGCCGGCAGCACTCATGCAGCCCCAGAATATGACACTCCCACCACCATGATTGACTGCAGGCAAGACACACTTGTCTTTGTACTCCTCACCTGGTTGCCGCCACAAACGCTTGACACCATCTGAACCAAATAAGTTTATCTTGGTCTCATTAGACCACAGGACATGGTTCCAGTAATCCATGTCCTTAGTCTGGCTTTCTTGTACATCATCTTTAGAAGAGGCCCCCTTCTGGGACGACAGCCATGCAATTTGATGCAGTGTGCGGCGTATGGTCTGAGCACTGATAGGCTGAGCCCCCACCACTTCAACCTCTGCAGCAATGCTGGCAGCACTCATACATTTATTTTCCAGGGACAACTCCTGGATATGATGCTGAGCACGTGCACTCAACTTCTTTGGTCGACTATGGCAAGGCCTGTTCTGAGTGAAACCTGTCCTGTTAAACCGCTGTATGGTCTTGGCCACTGTGCTGCAGCTCAGTTTCAGGGTCTTCTTATAGCCTAGACCAGGGGTAGGGAACCTGCGTCTCTCCAGCTGTTGTAGAACTACATTTCCCATGAGGCATTGCAAGGCTAATGGATACAATTACTCCCAGAAGCATGGTGGGAAATATAGTTCTACAACAGCTGGAGAGCCACAGGTTCCCTACCCCTGGCCTAGACCATCTTTATGTAGGGCAACAGTTCTTTTTTTCAGATTCTCAGAGAGTTCTTTGCCATGAGGTACCCATGTTGAACTTCCATTGACCAGTATGATAGAGTGAGAGCGATAACACCAAATTTAACACACCTACTCCCCATTCACACCTGAGACCTTGTAACACTAATGAGTCACATGACACCGGGGAGGGAAAATGGCTAACTGGGCCCAATTTGAGCATTTCCACTTAGGGGTGTACTCACTTTTGTTGCCAGTGGTTTAGACATTAATGGCTGTGCGTTGAGTTATTTTGAGGGGACAGCAAATTTACACTGTTATACAAGCTGTACCCTCACTACTTTACATTGTAGCAAAGTGTCATTTCTTCAGTGTTGTCACATGAAAAGATACAATAAAATATTCACAAAAATGTGAGGGGTGTACGCACTTTTGTGAGATACTGTATATATAAATATATAGCAATTTAAATTTAGTTCAATGGTATATATATATAAAGACAATCCCCATATGGTAATGCATTTATACTAACATAAAACCGAGGTATTTACGGATAAGATGATAACATGAGATTGAGGCTTATGTCAATTATTGCACTTTATATTTCATACGTTTGCTTGTTTTTAAAAATGTATTTATTAATTAGTAAGCCTCACATTAATTTCAGAACTCATACAGGGGTGGTGGAGCTACACTGATGCTGAGAACGTAAAACTGCCTCTTTAACCACTTCAGCCCCGGAAGGATTTCCAGCTTTAGGACCAGAGCCCTTTTAGCGATTCGGTGCTGCGTCGCTTTAACTGACAATTGCGCGGTCGTGCGACGTTGTACCCAAACGAAATTTGCGTCCTTTTTTTCCCACAAATAGAGCTTTCTTTTGGTGGTATTTGATCACTGCTGCGTCATTTCTGATCGCCGCTATAAACAAAAGAAGAGCGACAATTTTGCAAAAAAACCCAAATTTCTTACTTTTTCCTAAAATACAAATCCAAAAAAAAAATATAAAAAAACATTTTTTTCACAGTTTTTGGCCGATTTATATTCTTCCTCATATTTGCGATAAAAAAAATCGCAACCGCCGTTTATTGATTGGTTTGCGCAAAAGTGGTCGCGTTTACGGATGATGAGAATTCATTTTTGGGGTTTTTAATTTTTTTTTATTTTTTACTAAAAATGGCGGCGATCTGCGATTTTTTGCGGTACCGCGATATTGGGGCGGACATGTCGGAACGTTTTGACACTTTTTTGGGACCATTGGCATTTATACAGCGATCAGTGCTATAAAAATGCACTGATTACTGTGTAAATGCCATTGGCAGTGAAGGGGTTAACCTGCAGGGGGCGCGCTAAGGGTTAACTATGTTCCCTGGGCGTGTTCTAACTGTAGGGGGACTTGCCTAGCTGGGGAAGGGAAGTGGTCACAGCCTTCATGTACAGGAAGGCTGTGATCACAGCCCTTCCCCCTCACACAGAGCGGAGGTCCGTGTTTACTTACACGGACCTCCGCTCCTTCACTCCGGGGGGGGGCATCGCGGGTGGCCGGCGGCAATCGAAGCCGCCGCACCCGCTCCCTGGCCCCCCCCGAACACAGTGAGCGCGCTCACAGTGGCTCTGTATCGCGGCCGCCGTCGTATGACGGCGATTCTCGTTACAGAGCCACTCTGTCGCCGTCAATTGCCGATCAGCCGTCGGCAAGTGGTTAATGCCATTCTGCGGCTGTTTTTACTATGAGACTGTAACTTGATTCATATCTCCCTTAAGCCTCGTACACACGGTTCGACGATCGCACGTACAACCATGTCGAATCGTATGTTGGCTGTTGTATGCAGCATACTGACTGCACTACACGATCGTACGACCGGGGAAAGAACGTTCAGGTGCATGTAATTAGCATCCAGCCGTTCCTGACTTCTGAACATGCGTGTTTTGCACAATACAACTTTGTTGTACCAACTGCTCTGTACACACGATGCAACGGTCGTATGAGAGCTTGTTGGTACGACCAAGTTTTCTAGTCTGCTCATACAACTCCCTTATACGACCGTCGTATGTTCGACTGTTGAAATCGCGCATACGAACGATCGATATTGAATACAACGGTCGTGAGTAGGACCTGTTGTATGCGATCGTCGAACCGTGTGTACGGGGCTTAACTCTGTTGATGAAAGTAGCTCCGGTCCAGAGTAAAACGTATTCCTAGCTATGTCTTAGGCGTGCGAGCTTAAAATGCTTAAACTTTCCAAGCACCATGATAACTCTGCTACTGATTTTTGGAAAGCTAATTCAGCCTCTGTCTAGGGATGCAGATGTCACAATCACACAAAAACTTTTAGTAAATGAGTGTCAGACTGATTTGCACTAGAAAGGTGCCTGATTATGATGGTAAATAAGGCTAGCCAAAAATGGGCAGATGTCTGAGAACAAGTGTAGCTTGTCTGATGGACTGAATTGGTACATGCATGGTTCACAGCTTTTTTCCCTCCTCCCACAATGAAAAGGGAAGGACTGGCCTGATTGCCCTGAGATCTTCCACCAAGCTGGAAAACCTTCATAAGATAACATGCAGCATCAGAACACTTATTATCTTCTAGAAATTTGCATGAGCATCCCAGCAAACTGGGGACTAATGAAGCCATTTACAGCCACCCTGTGGCAATATTGTAACTCTGGAAGGGAAATCTATCCATAATTACAGCTCCATGATTGAATTTCAATGATTGCATGTGGCATGAACTGCTCATTTAATACATATATTGGTGACATTTTTAGCATCAGTGAATTCTCTGTGCTGGATACTGATTGCACTGGACACAGCAATAAAGGCATTGTTCCCCCATAGAAGGGAGTGTCATACACACACTGGTTATGAGCTAGCAGGGGTGTGTTCCATTCTGTGAACCTAAAGATCAAAGACCTTACGCTAAGTCATCCCACCCGCAAATAGTTCCCGATTAACCCCTACGCAACTGAAAGGCATTCACATCATTTTCTGTGTTGTTCTCCTGGTTTCTGGGGTAACATTGTTTATCCAAGACCAGTCTTTTCATACAGAAGGCATTCCTCTGCTATTATATTCCTCATCTTCATTCTTATTAAAATCATTTAGATTTTCATGCTTAGGCAGATAAGGGATGCAAAGAGAAGATGTAAAAAGCAGAGTCATCCACATAATCAGATTTAAGTTCCCATAAAACAGATCAGTGAAAGCTGAATTGTAATTGGTTTTGTGGTTTACTAAAGTTTTGTATGCTGCTCTAAAGGGCCGGTTCACAATGGTGCATTGTGTTTAGAAGCCGGTCGATTCTGAATGGGTCACAATGCACCTAAATCGGTGCATGCCACATTTTTTTGTTAAAGCAGAGCTATACTTACCTCTACTCTGGTGCTCTGATGTCCTGAACCTACCTCACCGGCTACTGACATCTTCAGCTGGTCTTCTTCTGCACTCCATTCTTTGGTCATTTTGATTGGTCGTGCTATAATGATTTTGCTCTTCGGCAGGTGTTGAATTTTAAATTTTTGCTTGTATACTCTGGACAGGCAGGTAAGAAATTTTAAAGCCTGAGATTGGCTTTAAAATAAAAAAATCAGCAGAAGGGACATGACTAAAGGCCCATACACACAATGCGAAAATCTGACGGGAATTTTCGTTCGACAGGCTGTCGTCTGAAATTCTTACCGCTCGTTTTGACAGTCGATTTTCTTTTTTCGTCAGACAAAAGCTGGATGTGCAGACTAGTAAATTTTTGTCTATCAACAAGGCCACATCCGATTTTCGGATGGTGTGTACAGAAACCCGACACACAAAAGTGGAAAGTACAAACACGCATGTTCGGAACCCAGGAACGACCCGGAAGTGTTCAGTCGTGTAAACTAGCAATTGTAATTCACAATTAACATTCGTGAAGCGGCAATTGAGATTACGAAATGCAGCGCACATAATCTTCTTTTTAATGTCTTTTTAATAGCGAAATTAGGGTGAAGCACCAAAAATGAACTTCCTCTTTATACACTCGTACTACGTCACTACGTTCGCCTTTGTTGAACGACAAATTTCGTATCGTCAGTACGCTGTACAAAATCACTGACAGCCGCTTTTGACAAAAATCAGAAGCGTGGTCGTACAACAATCGCACCGCGAATACAAGGCTTTACTATTAATCCAACGTGACCCTTGGATGACGTCCGATAAGACGAAACGCGTCGGAAGCTGCTGACCCCAAATTGCTGCGTCTGTATTTTATATATTTCAGCTGATTTTTATCTCGCTTTCCAATAAATATACCTCATCAAGGAGGTTTTTTACACTATTGGAGCTTTTTATCTCCTTTTTGGATCTATACCCTCAACACTGGGAGTACCTGTGGGATGGTGGATGTCCCTTCCTCACTGACCTTATTGGACTATGGAATGACGTCTGGAGTCTTACAACCAACCTGTGGCTGCCAGTCTTACAAGTAAGACCAACTTTTGCCTATGTCGTCTTAGGATAGTGTGACGTGTGTTTTCTGGTTCCCGGACGTCCGGAGCCCTATAGATGTATTTGGGCGCAAATATATCTTACTTCTGGTAAGCCTTTTATCTATAAGGGATTGGATTCCCCTTCAAGATACCTTTCTTCCAGCTTTACAGTTTGATACTATCTATGGTTTACATCTGGTTGAACTTTGATGAATTTATCCTCTGATGAACTTGGATGAACTTCCTCTTTTTCATATAGATTGAGACACATATTATAATTTATTTTTTTGCACCAGTATGAACTTTAGTGGTTCTCCAATTATGTTTTATTACACTTCTGCACTAATTGCACGATTCTGCACTTTACAATGATTATGACCTATGCTGATTGTACTTATGGTGTATATTCTGCACCGTTTGGTTGAGCGCCATATTATTGGTTTACAGTGTGCTCATTAACAACAAGTTTAGTCGTAGTGTGGCTGCTCCCCCCTCTCTTTTTTCTTTCTTTTTCTCTGCCCATAGCGCAGTATTTCCCTACTAAGTTCTATTATTCCAACGTGCTTCTTGTGCTGCTGGCCTTTGGATTTCTTGCAATTTTCATCCTCGGACTATTATTGCCATCATGATCTTTTGATGCAATGGAAGTTAATAGAACTGAGGGAGCAGGGACAGCCAATCATTAGGAGTGCCCAACTATTCCTACCCTTTCCCCCTAGCTTTCCCACTCACAGAAGCCAAAACTAAAGCTTCTATGAATGGAACCTGATCTATCAATGGAGGACAGGCGGATGATTGAAAGATCTGCCTGCTCCATTCATAGATCTATTCATAGATCCAAGGAATTGAGAATGCCAATCAGCAGTGTTCAAACTCTAATCAAGAAGTGGAAAATGAGGGGTTCTGTTGAAACCAAACCACAGTCAGGTAGATCAACTAAAATTTCAGCCACAACTGCCAGGAAAATTGTTTGGGACGCAAAGAAAAACCCACAAATAACTTCAGGTGAAATACAGGACTCTCTGAAAACACATGTGATGTGGCTGCGTCAAGATGCACAATAAGGAGGCACTTGAAGAAAGATGTGCTGCATGGTCGAGTCGCCAGAAGAAAGCCATTACTATGCAAATGCCACAAAGTATCCTGCTTACAATATGCCAAACAGCACAGAGACAAGCCTCAAACCTTCTGGCACAAAGTCATTTGGAGTGATGAGACCAAAATTGAGCTTTTTGGCCACAACCATAAACGTTACATTTGGAGAGGAGTCAACAAGGCCTGTGAAACACAGAGGTGGATTGCTGATGTTTTGGGGATGTGTGAGCTACCAAAGCACAGGGCATTTGGTCCAAATTGATGGCAATGCAGTATGTTATCAAAAAATACTGGAGGAACATTTGCATTCATCGGCCAGGAAGCTGCGCATGGGACATACATGGACATTCCAACATGACAATGATCCAAAACACAAGGCCAAGTCAACCTGTCATTGGTTACAGCAGAATAAAGTGCAGGTTCTGGAGTAGCCATCTCAGTCTCCTGACATCATTATCATTGAGCCACTCTGGGGAGATCTCAAACGTGCAGTTCATGCAAGATGCCCAAGATTTTCCAGGAGGAAATTGCCTAGAGGTATGGGCAGCTTTACCATCTGAGTAGATAAAGAGTCTCATCCACAAATACCACAAAAGATTCAAGCTGTCATTGATGCTAAAGGGGGCAATACACGGTATTAAGAACTGGGGTATGTTTACTTTTGACCACGGTCATTTGGGTAGTTTCTGTTGTCATGATGATTTAAAAAGAGTAAACACAGTTGATTGATAATAAATGGCTTCAGCCAAACACTAACCATGAGTGAAAGAAAAGTTTTTGTGTTCTCATTCATATTCTCTGAAAAATGGCCAAGAAATCATAAATTCTGCCAGGGTATGTAAACTTATGAGCACAACTGTATATAAATGTGATCCCGCACTTCCAGGTATCGGGCACGAATATGCGCCACCAGCAGCTCACTCCCACTGTAAGTATGTACAGTGGAAGCCATACAGCAGGTACAGCGGACTCAATGTCTGCCGACACCCACTGATCATTTGTTACAGAAGCAGAACGGCAGTCTGCCTATGTAACCAAGGCAGACTGCATTTCTGTCAGTAAGGAAGGCATGATTCCTGTGTTCCTGCAAAGCAGGGACAAGGATCCATGTCTTCCCTTAGTAAAAGCACCTCCCACACAGTACACAAACACTGGCTCGGCACACGGTTAACCCTTTGATTGTTCCTGATGTTAACTCCTTCCCAGCCAGTGACATTAGTACAGTGAGAGTGCATATTTTTAGCACTGATCACTCTATTAGTGTCATTGGTTCCCAAAAAAGTGTCAAAAGTGTCAGTTAGTGTCAGATTTATCCGCTGCAATATTGCAGTCCTGCTATAGGTTGCTGATCACCGCCATTACTAGTATAAAAAAAGTAAATAAATAAATAAGAATTCCATAAAAATATCCCATAATTTGTAGACGCTATAACTGTTGTGCAAACCAATATATGCTTACTGGGATTGCTTTACCAAAAAAATGTAGCGGAATACATATTGGCCTAAATTGATAAAAAAATGTGTTTGTTTTTTTTTTAATTATTGGATATGTTTTATAGCAGAAAGTAAAAAATATTATTTTTTTTTCCAAAATTGTCGCTATTTCTTTGTTTATAGTGCAAAAAATAAAAAATGCAGAGCTGATCAAATACCACCAAAAGAAAGTTCTATTTGTGGAAAAAATGGACATAAATTGTGTTTGGGTTCAGTGTCGCACAACCACACAATTGTCAGTTAAAGTAACGCAGTGCCATACTGCAAAAAATGGCCTGGTCATGAAGGGGGTAAATCTATTGAGCTGAAGTGGTTAATCCCCACTGCAATCTTCCAGTGGCACAGTGTTGTAGTGCAGTGGTTCTCAACCCTGTCCTCAAGTACCCCCAACAGGCCATGTTTTCAGGTTTTCCTTTATCTTGCACAGGTGCTTTAAATCAGAGTCAATGGCTTGGTATTTTGGACAACTATTTTATCCAATAGGAATTCCCAAAACATGGCCTGTTGGGGGTACTTGAGGACAGGGTTGAGAACCACTGGTGTAGTGGATAGCACTTTCGCATGGCATCAAAAGGGTTGCTGGTTTGAACCCCAACAACGACACTACCTGCCTGGAGTTTGCATGTTCTCCCTGTGCCTGCGTGGGTTTCCTCCAGGTACTCCGGTTTCCTCCCACACTCCAAAGACATGCTGGTAGGTAAATTAGATCCTGTCTAAATTGGCCCTAGTATATGTATGGATGTGAGTTTAGGGACCTTAGATTGTAATCTCCTTGAGGGTAGGGACCGATGTGAATGTACAATTTAAAGCGCTAAACTTAGTTTTTAATGCAGAAGAGTCATATAGTATTTCTCTTTTGCATTAAGGACCCATTCACACTGCCCGTACATGAATTGATCCATTTTAGCGTGCAGGCAGCTGTCAGTTTTGGGCTGCCGCGAGGCTCGCTAATGGATGGTGTGATGCGTGTTTTAGCGAATCTCACTCTTTTTTTCTTAAATTTAACTTTGTTTGAAGTGCAAAAAAATGACACTTCATTCATGTCTCTGCTATGTGAGAACTGGTTCCTACCTGTGCACTGCAATAAAATGAAGCATGTCTGCATTTTAACAGAACTCATTGCACTGCACCTCCTTGTTGCATTGCAATGCAAATGGGACAAATAGGAAGCAATTGTTTTCTATGTGCTTTAGCCGTGTTCATCGTTCATCCAATGCGAAAAACTCAGGAAATAAACCAGCCCTAAAAAACCTGCATATTCACATTATTTTTTTTTAATGTTCCACTTTGCACCAATACACCGCAACGCCCAGTTTGTTCACATCTGTGCATTATACATAGGTGTGCACACATAGGGTGGCAGGTGTGCCTGGGCACACCCTAATCACCCTGTACTGTGCAGATTACCCTTGCTGCCTGGCTGCAGAGAAAGGGATGGGAGAATCTCTGTCCTCAGTCCCTTTCTTTGGCTCAAACGTGAGACTCGGGTCTGTTTAGACCCCTGATATTTCATCAAAGGCGCCAGCAGGGCTCCAAAATAAATTTGTAAAAAATAATAATAAAATATAATATTGTAAAGAATAATAAAAAAACAAAATTCTAAAAAAAAATAAAATAAAAATAAACTACTGACACCGATCTCTGCCCTTCTGACATATATACACACACACTCGTGTTTGTTTGCGCTTTGTGGTGCACACACCTTAATGCAATAGGCTGCGCACACCTATGGTATTATAGTATACAGGTTGCTATGCATTTTCCCTAGTGCATTGAAAAACGCAACCACAATGCACTAATGTGAGCAGGCGCTAAATCTTACATAAATTAATAGAATAATAGTAAGCAAATATTGAGCAATTGCTTTATAGTACAATGAATAATATTTTGTGGCTAGCTCTCACACTGTCTTCTTGTCTGTCTTCCCTGACTCCACCAAATTAAATAAACATATTTTTCAGCCCGAGGTGTGTTTGGAACAGCCAATCCCTTTTTCTGGAATCACTTATTGTCTGTATTAGTTATACAATGCTCTCATTTTTCAATTGTGAACTCGGGTAGTAGGTAGGCGAAAGTTGAGAAGTTTTTGAAACCAGTACAACTCAACAATGTATACAAATGCAGAACAAAAGTGATAGAATACTACTATCCAGTGTGATTCACGTCATTCTATACACAATGGACAAGCTCTATATATGTTTTACCTCCTTTGCAACTGTAGCAACCTGAGTCAAGTTTTATAAGTTGCAGAAAAAAAAGTTTGCCTTAAACCGCAATATACCCACTTAAAACTGAAGTTTAATCTGCTTCTATTTTACCTTCTCTGTCCCCCCAATCAACATGATTTTGAAATTTTACAAATTAAACCTTTCCTTTATTATTTCAAACTTATTTTAGTAAAAGCAATTGAATTGCTGGGTCCCTGTGCCTCTCTATGCAATGCAGGCAGATCATGGCTGGTGGGGCGCTGTATTTGTATTGTGCTTCCTGAAACCATCCCAGCACCCTGCCTCAATACTCCTTTCAAGAGCCCTCAGTCTTCATGCAAACAGTAGGATGCTTCTTGGAATGAGTTATGCAAATATCAAAATTCCTTAATTTGCGAATGTCAGTCTGGAGAAGCCCTAGGTTATTTCTACAGGTGATGCTGAGCCTTCATGACTGAAAGAACTGAAATCCAATGAATGAAAGGGGTGGACCAGGGACAGTAAGGTTAGGGAGGAAAGTGCTAGATGATGCTGAACATACTGTGCACCATCTAGGAAATGAGACAGGCTTTATCTGACTTGTTGCAGTTCCTAAAGCACACTGTGAAATGCTCACAGTGTGAAGTGTAATCAGAGTAAGCAATTTCAGTACAAAAGAGGAGCCTGTGTGACTGTGCAAGACTATATGCACATACTTATTTCTGCATGGAATGCAGGTTCTTGCTGGCAGAGCTAGCAGAAGATGCTTTAGAAAATATGTGCCTAAAGTACTCACGGCAGTGGAAAAACTACCAGGGTCGTACTTGCAACCAGGGCCTGACATTCCGCCACTGTGGGGGGCCCCAGCGGAGTTGCTTGTCTCACGGCTCTGAGCTGAGAGTGTTTCTCTCATGGAACAGCACAGAGCCGGCATTGACATTCCCCCCATCCTCTCTCACAAGGTATGGGAGAGGAGATAGCCAATCTACTCCCCCTTCCCCCCCTTCTCCTGTCCTGTGTGTGCTCCACAAGAAATGTGAGCTTCTTAGCTTCACACTTGACTTCCCGTGGAAAACATAGGAGAGGGGAGGGGGGAGAAGGGGGAGTAGAACAGCTGTCTCCTCACCCATCCCTTGCGAGAGAGGATGGAGGGGGAGGGAGAACTGTCAATGCTGGCTCTGAGCTGTTCCATGCGAGACACTCTCAGCTCAGAGCCATGCTGAGAAGGCATTAATGAGCACTGATAGGCTGCACTGATAGGAGGCACTAATGGGCACTGATAGGAGGCACTAATTGGCACTGATGGGTGGCACTAATGGGCACTGATAGGAGGCACTAATTGGCACTGATGGCAGGCACTAATGGGCACTGAAAGGAGGCACTAATTGGCACTGATAAGCTGCACTGATGAGCATGGATAGGAGGCACTAATGGACACTGATAGGAGGCACTAATGGGCACTGATAGGAGGTACTAATGGGCACCGATAGGAGACAATAATGGGCACTGATAGGAGGCACTAATGGGCACTGATAGGTTGCACTGATGAGCACTGATAGGAGACACTAATGGGCACTGATAGGAGGCACTAATGGGCACTGATAGGCTGCACTGATGAGGACTGATAGAAGGCACTGATAGGAGGCACTAATGGGCACTGATATGAGGCACAAATGGGCACTGATAGGGTGCGCTGATGAGAACTGATAGGAGGAACTGATGGGCACTGATAGGAGGCACTAATGGGCACTGATAGGAGGCACTAATGGGCACTTATAGGAGGCACTAATACACTGATAGGAGGCACTAATGGGCACTGATAGGAGGCACCAATGGGGACTGATAGGAGGCACTAATGGGCAATTATAGGCTGCACTGATGAGCACTGATAGGAGGCACTAATGGGCACTGATAGGAGGCACTAATGGACACTGATAGGCTGCACTGATGAGCACTGATAGGAGGCATTGATAGGCACTGATAGGAGGCACTAATGGGCACTGATAGGCTGCACTGATGGGCACTGATAGGAGGCCCAAATGGGCACTGATAAGAGGCACTAATGTGCACTGATAGGAGGCACTGATGAGCACTGATAGTAGGCATTTATGGGCACTGATGGGCTGCTTTGATGAGCACTGATAGGCTGCACTGATAGGAGGCACTAATGGGCACCGATAGGCTGCACTGATGAGCACTGATAGGTGGCATTGATTGGCACTGATAGGTGGCACCGATGGGCATTGATTAACACTGATAGGTAGAATTAATAGGCTTCACTGATAGGCTGCACCGATGAGCACTGATCGGAGGCACTAATGGGCACTGATAGGAGGCACTAATGGGCACTGATAAGAGGCACTAATGGGCACTAATAGGAAGCACTGATGAGCACTGATAGGAGGCATTTATGGGCACTGATAGGAGGCACTAATGGGCACTGATAGGCTGCACTGATGAGCACTGATAAGTGGCATTGAGGGCACTGATAGGTGGCACTGATGGGCATTAATGAGCACTGATAGGTACAACTCATAGGCTGCACTGATGGGCACTGATGAGCACTGATAGGAAGAACTCAGGCAGCATTGATGAGCACTGATAGGTGGCATTGATGAGCACTGATAGCCAGAGCTCATAGGCAACATTGATGAGCACTGATAGGTGGCACTGATAGGCAGCATTGATTAGCACTGATAGGCAGCACTGATGGACGCTGTTAGGCAGCATTGATGAGCACTTATAGGTGGTGCTGATAGGCAGAATTGATGGGCACTGATGACCACTAATAGGTAACACTTATAGGTGGAATTGATGGGCACTGATAGGCAGCACTGAATCGCAGCACTGATAGGCGGCATTGCTGAGCACTGATAGGTGACTGTTTGGGGCACTGATTATCAGTGTAAACAATTTACTGACATTCTTGACGGTTAACGGCAGTACTTTCCTCACACAGACACAGCGTGGACTGAAAGGGCTGCGGATAACTGGCAAGTCTAATTACATGTGATCGGCTGATCACATGGTAAATGGCCACTGTGATTGCGCTGGATGCAAGTCCCAGGGGGCACGCTGGAGGAGGGGTTCTGGGAGGATGTCCATGGACACCCTCCCAAAATTGGAAGCCCGGGGCCTGGATGGAAGGGGGGTCCATGATGGTTTCTTGCAGTTGGTCCCTGAAGGTTCTAGTTATGCCTCTGCCTCACGTTTAGACACTTTTAGATGAATCCAGCATTTAGACTCAAACAAGTCTTCTGTTGCCTTAATGGAGATGTACAGCCAACGCTTGTTTGCCTGTACCTCTCCTGTGGATCACAGGAGTGCAGATCGTTTTGCACTCCTGTGACCTGTTTTCAGCAGACAGCAGGCTAAGGCCCGCTGTCTGTTGATGTCACAGAGTTGGTCTAGGCTCCGGCAAGATCGCGACCACATGGTCGGGATCTCCCACATGCCTGGACTGGAACCCAGCTTAACCTCTCTCCTGAACCGACCACTCCCATCTCCTCCACAGTCCAGCGCCAGTGAGCGTTGGGGGTGGGGGGGGGGGGCAGAGCAGAGGGCCAGTGGCTGACAGTCACCAGCTCTATAATTCCCATAGTTCTCTTTTAAAGCAGTAGTAAACCGCAGAAGAGAACTGCATCGCATACTAGCACATTATGAAATACTTACCTTAGAACAAGGCCCCCGCTGCCCGACCCGGTCAGTGCTGAGAGGGATGACGTGTTGCCTCGCCGTTTCTTCTGGGGTCACTCCCGCGCATGCGTGCAGGAGTCCTCCATTATGATATGCTGGACCTTTGCCAGAACTTCACTGCGCATGCGCCGCTGACGTCAGCGTTTGCATGCAGGGTGAATATCTCCTAAACCGTGCATGTTTAGGAGATATTCATTTTACCTACAGGCTGTAGGTAAAATTCACACAGCGGGGGATACAACCGCTTTAAGTACCTATGCATTAATGCAATTATATGCGTTTAAGCGCATTTACACACATTTGTGCTTGTTTACACACGTTTTTCCAAATCTTAAACATTTTATGTAAAATCTTCAGATCTGTGTGGCCTGGGACAGGTTAGTCCTACTTTTTTTTGAATGCAGCTAAACTGTAGCTGCAGCTGTGTGCATGGTCTTATTGATTACAATAGTACTGCGTTTAGATGTGTACAAAACAGTACAATGTAGGGCTCATTCACACGGCCATTTTAATCAGTACGCCATGCGAAGTGGAGATCTTCATCTTCAGGTGTTCCGTGCAGACCTTGTTGAAATCAATGACAGATCGCCAGCAGTACAGACCTGCATGGATCTTAATGCACATCCCTGATCCAGTGGCAGCTGGTGAAATTTTAGGATGGGGGTGCACCAGACGCTGCCCTTCCTTTTTGACCCCTCCCACTTCTCATAAGCCCTACCCCTTATAATTTCCACCCATTGTGTCAGGAGTATACAGCCCAGCATCGCCAGATAGGGTATACAGCATCACCAGATAGGGGTATATACAGCATCACCAGATAGGGGTATATACAGCATCGCCAGATAGGGGTATATAGCATCCACCAGATAGGGGTATATACAGCATCCACCAGATAGGGGTATATACAGCATTCACCAGATAGGGGTATATGCAGCATTCACCAGATGGGGTATATATAGCATTCACCAGATAGGGGTATATACAGCATTCACCAGAAAGGGTTATATACAGCATTCACCAGATAAGGTATATACAGCATCCACCAGATAGGGGTATATACAGCATCCACCAGATAGGGTAAACAGCATCCCCCCAGGGCAGTCGGGACATCAAAGTCCTGCACTTACCCCATCTAGGAAGTGGGCAGTGGTGTCTGGCGGCTTCCCCCTCCTCCTTCAGCGAATTGGGAAACCGGTAACATACCCGCGTCTCCAGATTGGCGGAGAGGCCATTCAGTGTTAGAAAAGCAAATATTCTCTTGCTTTTGTAACACACGTGAGTGGGCTTGCAAGCGCAATGCTATGCGCTCCGAGCCACTCTATTTTGAAGCCTATTAGAACCTATGGCTCTAATCAGGTGCTTCAAAGAAACCCCCCACCCCTTTCAGGATGAAATTAGGGGGTGGCCGCAGTGGCCATGGATAAATTCATGCTATGCATCCAGGACTCTACACTTTTATGAACGGTCTAATAGAAGTTTATGGGAGCAACCTAAAACCATGAGTAAAACACAGATAAATCACACTGCACCCAAACCAAAGTGCGGTGGTGTGAATACGCTCTTAATCTCTTTTACACTTCACTGTCAAAAATTTTAGCCCGGATGTATGCTTATATTGGGCTAGGTGTAGATGATTGCTTAAGAGGCCACTTCACTTGAGCCCTGTCTCCGGTGGGCTAAATTTGTCAGTTTTGTCAAGCACAGTACAGAGGATCTCAAAAGGGCACAACTTTCAGAATTTCTTTGCAGTGCACTTAACAAAGTAGAAAGAACACACACAGGTGGACCACTGCTTGTAAGAATTAGAGAACCTTATATGCATCAAGTGGGGGGCTTCTGTACAACTGCCCTGTCAGATTTTCCCTGCTCAATCAGCACCACCAGCTACAGATGGCAGCGCTGATCTGAGCATTATTATGCTCAGCAGGAAGGATTCCCCCACATCTAGTGGGTAGATGGGGGAATCAAGTCATTTTTTTATCATTTCATCTGCTGGTTAAATGAAAAAAAATAGTTTCATCTATGGGCTGCCTAATTCAGTATGGGAATCAGATAACTTCCTAAAACGCTGTTTACTCCTGCCCTTAGGAAAAATAGACTAGTACGAACGATTTGTATGAACTTTCATACGAAAATCTTCATCAGTACTTTTGTTCACTTAACAAATGGTGTTTTGAAAGTGCTTAAAAATTTTGTTTGCTTTTAACATTCGGTTATGGAATGAATGTCTTTTCCTGAGCAAAAACTTAATGTACTGTTAGAAATTTGCTTACTCAAGATAAATTTTCCTTCTAATTTTCCTTCTGTACCTTCTAATTTTCTCACCACTGTGGGTGAAAACAGCCATCAAATTGACCCCATTAACAACTTCAAACAAATGTACCTGAAACAAAAGCTTTCAAATTAATTCTTCTAGTATACGGCCTGATTAAAGCCTAGTGCACATGGGTCGAATATCGGGAGGCATCGGCCGGTTCAATAGAAACCGGGCAACATTAAAGTGGATGTAAACCCACCATCCACCCAAAATAAACGAATGACATAGTATTAATGTATATATACATGCAAGGCTCCTGCATCTATCCCTACCTTGCAAATATCCTTCCTGTAAGCACTAGCAGCTCTGTAAAACTCTGAAATCAGAGGGTGTCTGTGTTTGCTGGAGTTTGGTGGGTGGAGTTGAAAGTTTTGTGGTAAACAATTCACTTGTTTTCATGACTACTTCTAAAAGCATACTTTCAAG
>BLSH010401037.1:872221-898505 GCA_018402905.1 Glandirana rugosa | reverse complement strand
GTGGAGTTGTGATGTCGCAAGCCTCCCCACCCACCTCTATACTGAGACATTGAGGAGGGAGGAAGGGGGGGCGTGTAAAACTTTCTCTGCTGTGTGAAGGAGATAAGCAAATTGCTTGTCACTCACAGAGCAAGGGGCGGATCGACTGTGTATTTCCCTGTTAGTCGGGCTTTCTCTTCCTGAAAAAAGATAAGCTCATTACTCACAGTTGGATTAACTTTTTGTGGCAAGACTGGGCACAGATGATATGGCATGCTATACTCTACCAGGCAGAATTATTAATTATATATTTTTTTCGGGTTTACATCCACTTTAAGCCCGTGTGTGCTGCAACCGGTCCGACAGAAGCCTGCCATTTGGCAGGCTTTTCTCAAAAGGGCATAACCGGAAACGGTCTGCCAACCAGCTCCCGATCAGTGCCAATGGCTGAAAGCGTTGACAGGAGTGTTCTGGTGGTGGGGGGGGGGCATCCCTCTGTCAGAACACAACAGAACAGCAGGGGAGATTGCTGTACTAACATTGCATAGTTAGTACAGTGGCTCCAACCTGAGCTGTCAGCCCTGTTGGGTTGAACTAAAAAAAAAACGAGTAGTGTGTACCAGGCTTAAGACTCTCTAGGTAGGAGGGGGGAGAGTCCATGGCAAGGTTAAGCAGAGCTGGAAACTCCAGTGCGGAAATGATGCCTTTGTATTAACATACGACGTCAGTAGCTGATTCGGCCTAACAATTTCCATTCTTGGCTGAACCTGACCCTGTGAAGGAAATCTATACCAGAGTTAATTTTAGAAACGCTATAATGGAGTCAATTTTCTTCTCAGTTAGCTGGACTATTTATCTAACCTAATACATCACCTAGGTTGGCTTGAGTTGGCAGGAAACGTTGGTATTCAGTGTTTGCTATCAACAATAAGGAATCACTATCAAGTAAGTATGTTAACAATAGGGAACATTACCCGAAAACTGCATTACCAACAAGGAAGTTACAGACAAAGCAAATTATCAGTTTTACTTGGAAGAACATTTCTCAGTGCTTTTCTTTCTGATTTGAAAAGATCTGAAAACAATACGTACATTAACACATTCCAGAGTTATCAAGCAGTGCTTTAATTGAATGATTAACATTCCAGCCAAATACAGTGCCTTTAACACTTCACTGATTTTAAAGGGGAACATTTCTTTAATAGGTATGTGAATGTGATCAGATCAATGCAAATATTTGTTATCATTGCTTTTTCTGTTTATAGTTTTAAATCTTGTATGAATGCGGGGGCAGCCATTTTTGTGTGTTACACGTGCCCCCTGCTTAGAACTGTTGCTCAGCAACTGTGTCTGCAAGTCTATGGCCTGGTAAAAGTAGTGATGCAACTGATTAAAGCATAGCTTGCAGCAATCAGACTTTGTAGAGGTACAGCAACCATGATCACTGGAAGCAATCATTAAAGAGACTCTATCTTCAAAAAAAAAAAATGCCAACCTGTTCTGAAGCTCTGGAATGTCCTCCCACCTGCATATTCCTTGGCTAGAAAAGATGCCAGCCAAATTGATGGGCCAATGGCCACATGGGAGAGGACCAAAATTACAAAGGCCAAGCATTGCCTGTCCAGCATGGCCTGGCCCCAGTATTGCCAACTTCCCGCATCGTTTTTTACTGGCAAATCATGGGAAATCTTACTGGCAGAGCACATTTTTTACTGGCAACCTGAAAAATAACTGAACTCCTATTAAAAACTAAGACAATTGATATTTGAACACAACATGGAAACACTGACAATACCCATATCAAGTAGTTTGCCCAGTTTACACTTAAAAAGTCAGCACAGCATGACAAATTATGAGACCCTGATATTTATAGACAGCTGTAAAAATCGCTGATTTTTACAAACTGTCAGTAAATTTACTGGCGGTTGGCAACACTGCCTGGCCCATCCATAGCTGCTTGATATTTAAAGCTGTAGGTATCTGCAGGCCTTTCTAAACCTTTTAAACACAGAGGAACCCTTGAATTAATTCTCCGGTCTTGGGGTACCCCTACTAAAAATTAAAAATCTGCAACTCATGATACATTAGTGTGATGGTCAATGGGAAGAATGCTCCTTACACTTGTGGTCATTGAGAAGAATTACCCCTTACAGATAGCTAAAAAGATCAATGGTATCATTGGGAATTTATCTGAGAGGTAGAAATTGACCATTGCTCAAGGAACCCCTAGCAACCTGTGGAGGAACCCTAGGGTTCCACGTAACCCTGGTTGAGAAACCCTGCTCTAGATGAACCAGTAAGCAAATAAAGATATGAGAATCCCATCCAGTGGTGTAGTGGATAGCACTTTCGCCTGGCAACAAAAGGGTCGCTGGTTCAAATCCCAACCCCGACACTACCTGCCTGGAGTTTGCATGTTCTCCCTGTGCCTGTGTGGGTTTCCTACGGGTACTCCGGTTTCCTCCCACACTCCAAAGACATGCTGGTAGGTTAATTGGCTCTAGTATGTATGAATGTGAGTTAGGGATCTTAGATTGTAAGCTCCTTGAGGGTAGGGACTGATGTGAATGTACAATATGTATGTAAAGCGCTGCGTAAATTGACAGCGCTATATAAGTACCTGAAATAAATAAATAAAAAATAAATGATGTTACTGTAAATTCCAACCCAAAATGGCTTTCATTTAAAGTGTACTTTTTGGATAGTTTTCATATTGATAGCATCCTTGACTACATCTTGGTAAACATAAAAGATTTCAGTCAGAGATGACATCACAATAGGATTGTTTAATTACCTGTCCTAAGTTAAAGTGATTGTAAACCATCACATATACCCAGTAAAGTGAACAGCCTCAGATGATACACAGGGATGAAACAAATCCTTCTACATAGGTTTTACTTGTTTATCTACAGTCTTCTTTTCCCTACACCCTTTCAAAAGGGCAGCAAAGTGTTAAAATATTTCTTCATCTGTCAGGAGCACAGAGGAGGGGGCAGAGATGCTGCAGTGTTAGAACTGATTGGAGGAAAGGCACACACCGAACTGATTGGAGGAAAGGCACACCCCCCCCTCAACATAGCAGGACTGTGTTGTGAATAGGCAAGCTGTCTAATGACCCTCCCCCCCCCAAATACAAATTTATCTCATGTGTCGGAAAGTGACTCATGCTGATAACAGAGGAACGAAGCACCATAGAGAAATAATACCAAGACCCCTTTCACACTGAGGCGCTTTACAGGCACTATTTAGCTAAAAATAGTGCCTGTAAAGCCCTCAAAAATCCCTCCCCATCCACCCCAATGTGAAAGCCGGAGTGCTTTCACGCTGAGGCGGTGCGCTTGCAGGACATTACAAAAAGTCCTGCAAGCAACATCTTTGAGGCGGTGCGGTGAGCGGTGATATACCGCTCCTCCACCGCCTCTGCCCGGTGAAAACAATACGGCAGAGCTTCCGAAGCGGCTGCACACTGCCTCGGAAGCGCAGAGCGCCGACACTTCTAACCCTGTTTTAACCCCTTGTAGGGGGTTAAAAGCGCACCACTCCCGCCGCCATAGCACCGCTATAACAGCGGTAAATCCCCACTGAAACTAGCGGGGATTTACCGCTCCCGCCCCCAGTGTGAAAGTGGCCTTAGAGCTTTGGAGATACGTAAATAATACAGATATACACTATATTACCAAAAGTATTGGGACGTCTGCCTTTACACGCACATAAACTTTAATGACATCCCAGTCTTAGTCTGTAGGGACTGGTCCAAATCATTTGGTGGAGGGGGGATTATGGTGTGGGGTTGTTTTTCAGGGGTTGTGCTTGGCCCCTTAGTTCCAGTGAAGGGAACTCCTAAGGCGTCAGCATGCCAAGACATTTTGGACAATTTCATGCTCCCAACTTTGTGGCAACAGTTTGGGAATGGTCCCTTCTTGTTCCACCAGTGCACAAAACAAGGTCCATAAAGACATGGGTGAGCGATTTTGGGGTGGAGGAACTTGACTGGCCTGTACGGAGTCCTGATCTGAACCTCATAGAACACCTTTGGGATGAATTTGAGCAGAGACTGCAAGTCAGGCCTTCTCATTCACATCAGTGTTTGACCTCACAAATGCGCTTCTGGAAGAATGGTCAAACATTCCCATAGACACACTCCTAAACCTTGTGGACAGCCTTCTCAGAAGACTTGAAGCTGTTATAGCTGCAAAGGCTGGGCCAACTCAATATTGAACCTTACGGACTAAGACTGGCGTGCCATTAAAGTTCACGTGTGTGTAAAGGCAGGCGTCACAATACTTTTGGTAATATAGTGTATGTGCTTTGCTTAGATTCCATGACTGAAGTTTACAACCACTTTAAGACACAGACATAAACACTCATATTGCCTGACAATGCATGTGTATGCACTGTAACGCACCCCTATAAATAGTTTAAAAGGTATATTTTGCAGTGTAAAGGAAGGGCTTAAACCCCTGTGAGGTTTCTTTACCATTTGTGTCTCATTCAAGAGATTTTATTTCACTTCTTGTACTGTAGACACAACAGGAAGTGAGATGGAATCTCTATAAAGTGAGAAAAATGCCCTCTTACACATTTGTCCTAAATGCCCCCATTGGAAGGTTTCCCCTCTTTTCCTGTTTTGATGAAAACTCCAATTTTCAGTTTTCCCTACCTCTCAGTCCTGATGATAATGGTCACCAGGACAATAAGAGTGAGTACGGTTCTAACTTCTCACCACTCTATCCAAAACCAACAAAAAAGGTTTGGCCTATGAATATGATACATTTTAAAATGAGAGAAATTTAGGCCACAACATAATTCCTCTAGTAGGTACAAACACTCTGCTCCTGATCATCTCTCCTCCTTTTTGATTGCAGTCATCTGGCATTTGCATTTTTTACTAGTAGCCATGGCCCCGACCTGAAGATCTGATGGTGAATTTCAGGTTCAGGGAGAGCTGACATCCATCTTCATAGGGTGGGTTACTAGGCATGGTGGGTGCAGATAGAAGAACTGAGTTGGGCGCCAGACACTTTGATGATGCAGAACAAAAGAGATTTATTTTTCTCTTAAACAACTGGGGAGAGGGGGTTAGGGCCAGGACACCCTTTGGATAGGTGCAATAGCACTTAGTAGACTCCGAGACTCACTAAAATAGAACGCTAAGGTAGTTGTATAGTCCCACAGGCCATCCAACTGAACTGTGCCTGACAAGAACTATTTGCTTTGGTATTGAACTCGTACTTCTGACTTCAACACAGATCTGTACACATACCAAACTTGGTATCCCCGTTGTGTAGATCTGACTTCCATCTCACAGCCTCCCGCTGCAGCTTCATGAACTCACAGTCTCTTAACAAGACTCCTTGGATTGCCACTGGGTCCCTTGAACTTCACACCACCAACCGCTGTACCTTCCGAGTGTCCCCATGCTGACCTGCTGCGTACCCTTACTCGGCTCTTCACCCCAACTGCTGAACTCTCTTGCAAGCATCACCCCCTCTATCCTGCTGGGTTCCTAGCTTGACTTCCGCTGAGACTTTCCCAACTTCTCCACCATCCCCGGTTAGTGAAAAAGGCTGCTCTGGTACTCTCTCAGACTCTGAACTCTGGCCTCTGATAACAGGAGCGTTGTCCCTTGAGGGCGACAGTTTCCCCTTTACCTCTGACCCTGGCTCACACTTTGCCTCTGGCGACAGGAATGGTTGTCCTCCATCAGCAACTCTGTCCCTTCACCTTTGACAAAGAGGGGTTCTCTGTCGGCAACTTGGTTAGGCTTCCCACATGAAACCCCAACCCAACGCTGCTATTTCTTGTCCTGGGTAGGCCTCAGACTGCTTAGCAACCAGCTGCTCCTGGATAGGCCCCAGGCTTCTGGCCTAGCAGCCGGTAGTTTTCAAAACACGTCCACCCAGACAGCCGTCCAGGTGGCACAGAACACTGATCCCCTGACTCCTCCCAAATAAATAGGCCCTCCTAGCAGGCTATAGAGCTCAAGAAAATGTCTGCCAATTGGTTACAGCAACCTATCCATTCATATTCCAAGTTCACATGCACCTTATCATTCCAATGCCATAAGCAGCAGTGCCAACCAATGGCAGAGGAGAGAGGTGCATCAAACTTAGAGTTAGGAAAAGAATCAGGAGAACAATTGGCCAGGCTAGTTACCACCCAGCAAACTAGATTTGACAGCATCCCTGTTCAAGACCAGGGTGCTACCACTAGAATTTATTGACTAAGCTTAAAGCAGAGTTCCACCCACATATAAGACTTTGCGCCATCTAGTTAATCCATGCATCTTAAAAACTTATTGGCTAACTTTCTTCTTCTGTGTTTGTTTTACCTTACTTTCCATTGTTATTCTTCTTCATTTCCTAGGTACCCTGCCGCAGCGAGGTACATCATTTCCCTAATTGCTTTAGGCTCTCATACCCCCCGCTGCCTTCTGGGACCTATGTCCCAGACAGGGGTGCCGCCCGTGACCCGGTCAGCCGACTGGCCGAATGGGAGGGGGCTTCGGGTGGATTGTTTGCCACCCCCCCCACAAAAAACCACCAGCCGCCACTGATCTTGTCTAAATTAGCCCTAGTATGTGTATGTATGTGAGTTAGATTGTAAACTCCTTAAGGGCAGGGCTGATGTGAATGTACAATATACGTATATGTGTAATAATAATAAGCTTAGAAGATTGTAAAAAAGGCAGAGAAATAATGAAGAGCAGTTTCATACGTACTAAACTAGGTAGAAGATCTGAAATGAGATGATTGATCAGAAAGATCCAGACACGCTGATCATACATTTCTTAAGAAAAAGCATCCAGGAATTCACTGTACCCTGAATGCAAAGAATGTGCAGACATCCCAAGTGTCATCTGATCAATTATATTTGGGAACATCTCCGCAGCCATTGATAATCATTTTCATGCTTTAAAGCGGTAGTAAAGCTTTGTTTTATTTTTTAAACCTTCAAGGCAAAGTTATGATGTGCTAGTATGCATCGCATACTAGCACATTACGTGAAACGTACCTTAAAACAAAGCCTACCAGTGGCACATGTCACAGCCGATGGGGCTTCCATCTTCACCCCCTATTCCTTCCGGGTTGGTGGGCTCTGGCCCTTTGATTGGACGAGCCGCGTTGACATCATTCCCGCACATGCATGCAGGAACCACTGTAAAGGCACAGGGCTCTGAAAGAACGGCACGATATACACATTTAGAAGATATTTACTGTACCTATTGGTAAGTCTTAGTATAGGTACAGTATAATATAGCCTTTCTATAGGCTTACCTATAGGTAAAAATGGTCCATGGGAGTTTTTAAAGCAGAACTAAACCTTCCTATCTGTTACAGCCAAGGAAGCTATCTCTGTTTGATTAGCAGTTGCCATGGTTCTGCACATATGATCAGTTATGATGACAGCCATTTAATGGCTTGACAGTTCGGTTGAGAGCACAAGCAACTGTGACCGTTATCATTGACAGTTAAATCAATGGATTTAGTTCTTCTACATTTCTGTAAAAGGAATATTTAGAATGTTTAATGTCATTCTTGAGACAATGCTTGGTGCTTTAACAGGGTTGGTTAAAGGGGTTATAAAGGTTTGTTTGTTTTTTTTTTCAACATGTCATACTTACCTCCTCTGTGCAGCGGTTTTGCACAGAGTGGCCCCAACCTCCTCTTCTGGGGTCCCCCCGCGGTGCTCCTGGGTCCTCTTCTTCTCGAGTGCCCCCACGGGGAAGTGCTTTCCCTGATGGCACTCATGCAGGCGCGCCCACGAGTTCTGCTGCTGCGTCCTTGACACAGACAGCAGGACTCGGCCCCGCACCCCCCCGGCTCCCATGTCAGTGGATTTGATTGACAGCAGTGGGGCCAGTGGTTCCTGCCGCTATCAATCTGTCCAATGCAGATTCAAGCCAGCGGCTGGAGCTGCTGGGCTCATCCCCGCCACTGGAACGATCAGGCTCAGATAAGTAAAAGGGGGGCTCTGGGGTGCTGGGGCACTACAGGAGGTTTTTCACCTTAATGCCTAGTATGCATTAAGGTGAAAAACCTGGAGGGTTTACAACCCCTTTAAATCATATTCATTTTTCACAAACTGGACAACTGGGTTGCCAACCGCCAGTAAATTTACTTACAGTTTGTAAAAATCTGTGATTTTTACAACTGTCTATTAATATCAGGGTCTGATAATTTGTCACACTGTGCTGATTTTTTTAAGTGTAAACCAGGCAAATTACTTAATATGGGTATTATTGCCAGTGTTTCCATGTTGTGTTTTTTATAGGAGTTCTGTTATTTTTCAAGGTGCCAGTAAAAAATCTGCTCCGCCAGTAAATTTTCCATGTTTTGCCAGTAAAAAACGCTGCGGGAGGTTGGCAACACTGCTGGACAATAGGGCTGCTTAAGAGAGCCAAAGATGAAAAGGGTGCCACAGGTACTGATCCTCTTTAGCATAGGTCAGACAAATCTTACTGAACATTCTTGAAATTCATAAAACTTTGTAAAAATCAGATTAGCTAACTTTTTCAGATTCGTTTAGTCTGGGAATAAAGCACTAGACACCAGTGTGTAGTGACATTATTCTGTTAAATTGTATTTTGCTTCCATTCTATTCTAAATTGATTGTGATTTTTTTCTGTACTTAGCAAAAACACTGACTCAAAGAATACAACGACTATACTATTCTAGCAATTCCAACTAGATAACATATAGTGGATAATGTGGGTTCTCTGTCCTGATCTAAACCTCTCTCTCCATGCCTACCCAAGTGAAACAATCCAGAATTACTGGGCGTAGATTGAGATCAAAGTGTGCAGAACACAGCTCATTTTATTTAATCACAGAGAATAAAGAACTGACTTTCTCTTTCTTCTTTTATTCTCTTTAAGCTTTGGTTAGGTTAACTGAATGGTCACACTGGCATGACATAAGCAAATGCCCTTAGAAAGTCTGAAAAGAAGCTTAATTGATGCAAATATTTTATTTCTTTTTAATCAGCTGTTAAAGTGAATAAAATGGTCTGTAACGGTAACACTATGATACTTATTCAACAGTGCAGAACAGAGATCAAAGCCAAAGGGCACAGTGTAGCAATGCCATAGAAACAGGCACATTGCATTTGTTGTGGTGTAATCACGGAATAGAGGTGCTGTATGATGCACCTTGCTCTTTGTTTTACTGAATTATCTTACAGCAGGCTTATTTAATAAAGTTGCCCATTCATGCGAGGATCTGTAATTTGGAATCAAAGGATTTTACTCCTAAACAAAATTCCTGACACCAAAAGGACATGCTGGGGTTGATTTACTTAAACTGGAGAATGCAAAATCTGGCGCAGATGCGCATAGAAACCAATCAGCTTCTAACTTCAGATTGTTCCATTAAGCTTTAACAAAAAAAAAAAAAAAGGTGAAAGCTGATTGGTTTCTATGCAGAGCTGCACCATATTTTGCACTCTCCAGTAAATCGACCCTGTCCCATACATTTTAGTCTGTCAACTGTTTGGTGGAACTTCCACTGATTGTATCCCCCCCCCCATGTGTTGCATTTGGCACCTTTCGCGCATGCACAGTAAGGTGCCTGGTGTGAAGCTGTAATGCTACACATCTGGGTTCCCTTACCCGCAATGGATGCGGCTGCACCCGACCCCCGATCCGAAGATCGGCGGCAGGTGCCAACATCGCTGGACTCCAGGACAGGTAAGTGTCCTATTATTAAAAGTCAGCAGCTACAG
This sequence comes from Glandirana rugosa, assembly GCA_018402905.1. Lineage (NCBI taxonomy): Eukaryota > Metazoa > Chordata > Amphibia > Anura > Ranidae > Glandirana > Glandirana rugosa. The sequence continues at coordinate 888,803 of BLSH010401037.1, read as the reverse complement.
TATGTGTAGCTGCTGACTTTTAATTTTTGCAGGGAAGCGCGGACCTCCGCTTTAAAGGGGAGATCTCGGGTATGTTTTTTAATACAGTGGGCTGATTCAGCGCCGTAGATAATTTTTTGTCCTGGGAGGGGGGTTCAGCAGCGGGTACCAAGTGGTGAAGCGGGGGGGAGAATAAAGCAGCGCTGTGTGAGTTGATGGAGCTTGGCTCCATCGACCCACACAGCACAGGAGTGAGCATGCACTGTGTGCCCTGTAGCAAGCAGGGTTGTCATTAAGATTTCACTGACACCCACTGTAGATTGCAAGGGCAGTGTAATTTGAATGTGGTGCAGGATCAGGGCCACCTTTCATATTGATTGGACCCTGGGCAAACATTTTCTTCGTGCCCCATTTACATCATGACTGCTCACTGATTGGTTGCTGGAGGTTAAAGCACATCATTACCACTCACTAATTGGTTGCTGGAGGTTACAGCACATCATCTCACTGCCTGCACACCATGGACTGGGGAGGTGGGGGACTCACAAATAGACTGAAAACTCCTAGAACGTATTATTAGCAATGAGCAGAGCACAAACACCTATGAAAGTAGGGACTGCAGTGTGTGTGTGAAAGAGGCCTTCATGGTGAAAGGTCTACTTTAAACCAGAACAGCTTGTTCTGACTCTCATACACTCCATTTGTTGTGTGGATGTATAGCTTGGTTTGAGACTGCATCCCAGTGATGGCCAACCGATGAGGTTTTCAGTGCCTCAACTGCAGCCGCTGACACACCAAAGGGTTGTGCATATCATTTACTGCCAGACATACTACGTGAGATGGTCAGAGACTGCAGGCATACAAGAGATGGTCAGAAACTGCAGACATACTACAGGAGATGGTCAGAGATTGCAGACATAGTACAGGAGATGGTCAGAGACTGCAGACATAGTACAGGAGAAGGTCAGAAACTGCAGACATAGTACAGGAGATGGTCAGAGACTGCAGACAGTACAGGAGATGGTCAGAGACTGCACACATAGTACAGATCTACTGGCACATGTCACAGGTCCCAGATGATACGCTGGCCATTCACAGCGCGCAGTGTGACTTGTACATGCGCAGTGAGCACCCGGCCAAAGCCGGAGGGCCACACTTGTGATGCCGGCGCCATACATAGGAGGGGGAGAAGAGCGACACTGCGGGCAGCTGCAGCCTGGGACAGGTGAGTGTCCCATTATTAGCTACTTTTTGTAGCTGCTGACTTTTAATAGGGTGGAACTCTGCTTTAATTCCTAGTTCACACCTATGCATTTTTATTTTTTTTTGCATTTTCAGTTTTGCAGAAACACACTACAGTCCATTTAACATGGTTTCCTATGGGTCACGTTCACATCTGTGCATTTTATGGAAAAGCTCAGGGACCAGCAGGTTGTGTATTTGGTTCCATAGGTCCTTAGCATGGATCAAAAACATGTATTGAAAAATGCAAAATGCACCTGGAATATGCAAACTGCAACCAGCATTTTGTGTTTTTCAATACACGTTTCAATACACAGTCCCTGGCCCTTTCCACAAAATGCACAGATGTGAACGTGACCCATAAAAAAACATGTTAAATGGACTGTAGTGTGTTTCTGCAAGACTGAAAACCCACAAAAAATGCAAAGGTGTGAACCAGGCCTAAAAGAAGATTATAACACTTCGATACTTGACAATATTGTAATGATTGCAAATGACAACATTTTCTCCCAGACAAAGAGGATGGTTATCAAAGTATTTTGTGAAGCATTAGGGTCCTTTCACACGAGTGGATCGTTCAGGTCCACCTGTCAGTTTTTCAGGCGGACCCAAACGGACGCTCCATTGTCCTCTATGGAGCGACGGATGTCAGCTCCGATCCGCCAAAAACAGACGGATGGAAACCCTATTTTCCATCCGTCTGGCGGATCGGTGAATGCGAATATATGTTCTTAATATAATATGGATCAGTGAGGCTTGCTTTTTTAATCTAATTTGCCCACACATATAATATGTATTTGTGTTGCACAAGATTTAACTGTGTATGCTGGTGGGGGTTTCGTCACTTCCACTTACGCATCCGAGCCCGTCAATTTTTACTGTCTCCACAGTGGGTGTAGTTGACGCGGTATGACTTGTTGCCGGTACCTGCGTCACTTCCCTGTAGTAACTGTGGACGTCATTTCCTTCCTCGCCGGAAGTTATTGTAAGCTCTGTAAGCTGGATAAGATGCCGCGACTTGGTGAGTGGTATTGCATTCTACCTTGGGCTGCAGGTTTGTCTACCCATCGGCTGTGCTTGCTGACTTTACAAGTTACCATTAAAACCATCGTTTATTTGTTTCTAACGGTGCATACCGGGAGTGACGCAATCGTCAATGATGCTGACAATCCCCATTCCCATTCCTATGGGACTAAGGTGTGGAGGCAACATCATGATTGTACCCCTGTGAGGTGGAGACGTCGCTATGAGGTCTTGATTGAAGTCCATGTGACGTGACCTATTGGATACCATATGCGTTTGACCCAGAGCTGCCTGCTAAGAGTACCCAATGTAGTCTCTGGTGGTGGTTGCACTGCATGTTGGTGTCGTTTGTAATTATTCAAAATATCCTAACTTTTCACCTGACCAGTTTGAAGAACACATCTGTGGCTTGAATGTGAATTTATAAATACTGATGTGGAAACTTATCTATTGGGACTATTGACTATTTGTTCATTTTTTACACCTTTTGATTCACATATTGATTTAATACACATATGATGTAATTTTATGTATTGGTTTGCACATATGTTTTTTCCACTAACTGGTGGGAACTATCTCTCAGCGCTGCACTAATTTGTTTGTAATCTTTATTTCCAATTTTTGTTGAGATTGGTGTGCTGGCGGCTTTGTTTAATTATTTAGATTAGCGCAGTAGTTTCACTTTTTCTTTATATCTCGGTATCATTTTTTTTAGAGCGGATGGTCGGCTATCCGGGGAAAACGCAGCCGTTATCCCTGGGGGCGGGAGGGGACATCAACCCCCTCCCTCCGCCTTCCGCCACTCTTCTCTGGCCTCCCGTCTCACGACGATCCGGTGTGTCCGCCAGCTCAGAGGAAAACTGAAGGAAGCCACAATCGGCTCCGATCGGGTCTCCTTCGGCAAATTCCGGAAGCAACGTCATAACGTCACTTCCGGTTTACCTGGTGGCTAACGGCAACGGTTTTAAAAAAATGACAGTATTCAGAATGTACCTATCACCATATATTACTATCACAATGGATGTTTACATTCCTTGTGATAGCAATAAAAGTGATCAGAATTTTTTTTTTAAAGGAACAGTGTTAAAAATAAATAAAATTAAAAAAAAAAAGTAAAGCGCGACTGTCGCCATGAGCTCGCGCAGCAAAGAAAACGCATACATAAGTCGCGCTCGCATATGCAAACGGTGTTCAAACCACACATGTGAGGTATCGCCGCGATCGCCAGAGTGTGAGCAATAATTCTAGCAAAAGACTTCCTCTGCACCTCTAATCTGGTTGGCGTTAAATAATTTTTTAAAGCGTCGCCTATGGAAATTTATAAGTACCGGACTTTGTCGCCAATCCGCAAGTGCGCGCAATTTTGAACCGTAACATGTATGGTATCTATTTACTTGGCGTAACATCCTCTTTCACAATATACAAAAAAATTGGGCTAACTTTACTGTTGTCTTATTTTTTAACTCAAAAAAGTGAAATCTTTCCAAAAAATAAATCACGCTTGAAAGACCGCTGCGCAAATACCGTGTGACAAAAAGCTTTGCAATGATCGCCATTTTATTCTCTAGGGTGTTTGAAAAAATATATATATAATGTTTGGGGGTTCTAAGTAATTTTCTAGCAAAAAACAGTTTTTAGCTTGTAACCAACAAATGTAAAAAAGGGCCCCGGTTGGTAAGTGGTTAAACCAGCTGAGTTACCCAAAGAAGCAGGCCCAAAAATCACCATCAACACCCGCTTTGTTTAACTGAAATGCCTCTATCAAAAACACTCCAACTTCTGAACAAATGAATACTCTGGACTGCATGCTTTTTTTCTTTCTAGTGAAGTATTTCACAATGAACTATTAGGATTGACACCAACTCGCTCAACGTAAACGGATATTAATGAACCCAAACAAGTGCACCGCTAATTAATTATGTTAGTGTAATATCACAAGGGCGTCACTTGATCCACATGTTAAGTGCCAACACGTAGATCTAAAACACCTATTACAATATATACAGTATCTCACAAAAGTGAGTACACCCCTCACATTTTTGTAAATATTTTATAACTTTTCATGTGACAACACTGAAGAAATTAAACTTTGCTACAATGTAAAGTAGTGAGTGTACAGCTTGTATAATGTAAATTTGCTGTCCCCTCAAAATAACTCAACACACAGCTATTAAATTGGTTGTCAACTTGTGACAACCACTTTAACATACAGGTAAGCCTATAACAAAGCTTACCTGTAGGTGCCTTGTACATCTCCTAAACCTGTATGGTTCAGGAGATGTGCAGTGTCTGTGCTGACCTGACGTCATGTTGGCACATACGCAGTGAAGAAGCGTTCTCCGTGCTGTTACTCCACTGCAATCGTGCCGTGACTGGCGGCTCCAGCACGCAGGAGTGACGTCATGTGTCTCCGGCCAATCACAGCGCCGGAGTCGTGGCCCCCGGAAGGAAGAGGGGCTGAAGATGGATGCCACCAGCACAGGGGACAGCGCTGGACATCGCAGGCTTCATTTGCAGGTAAGTGGCACATAATGGGCTACTATGCGATGCATAGTAGCCCATTACGCTTCTACATTACAGGGGTATATTGAGGAAGTAAACCCCATCTGAGTTTACTTCCTCTTTAATGTCTAAACCGCTGGCAACAAAAGTGAGTACACCCTTATGTGACAATGTCCAAATTGTGCCCAAAGTGTCAATAATTTGTGTGGCCACCATTATTTTCCAGTACTGCCTTAACCCTCTTGGGCATGGAGTTCACCAGTGCTTCCCAGATGCCACTGGAGTCCTCTTCCACTCCTCCATGACAGCATCACAGAGCTGGTGGATGTTAGAGACCTTGCGCTCTTCCACCTTCCATTTGAGGATTCCCCACAGATGCTCAATAGGGTTAGGGTCTGGAGACATGCTTGGCCAGTCCATCACCTTTAACCTCAGCTTCTTTAGCAAGGCAGTGGTCGTCTTGGATGTGTGTTTGGGGTCATTATCATGTTGGAATACTGCCCTGCAGCTCAGTCTCCAAAGTGAGGGGATCATGCTCTGCTTCAGTATGTCAGAGTACATGTTGACATTCATGGTTCCCTCAATGAACTGTAGTTCCCAGTGCCGGGAGCACTCATGCAGCCCCAGACCATGACACTCCCGCCAGCATGCTAGATTGTAGGCAAGACATACTTGTCTTTGTACTCCTCACCTGGTTGCCGCCACACACGCTTGACACCATGTGAACCAAATAAGTTTATCTTGGTCTCATCAGACCATGGGACATGGTTCCAGTAATCTATGTCCTTAGTCTGCTTGTCTTCATCAAATTGTTTGCGGGCTTTCTTGTGCATCATCTTTAGAAGAGGCTTCCTTCTGGGACGACAGCCATGCAGACCAACTTGATGCAGTGTGCAGCGTATGGTCTGAGCACTGACATGCTGGCAGCACTCACACATCTATTTCCCAAAGACAACCTCTGGATATGATGATTCTTTGGTCGACCATGGCGAGGCCTGTTCTGAGTTGAACCTGTCCTGTTAAACTGCTGTATGGTCTTGGCCACCATGCTGCAGCTCAGTTTCAGGGTCTTGGTAATCTTCTTATAGCCTAGGCCATCTTTATATAGAGCAACAATTCTTTTTTTCAGATTCTCAGAGAGTTCTTTGCCATGAGGTGCCATGTTGAACTTCCAGTGACCAGTATGGGAGAGCGAGAGTGATAACACCAAATTTAACACACCTGCTCCCCATTCACAGCTGAGACCTTGTAACACTAACGTCACATGACACAGGAGAGGGAAAATGGCTAATTGGACCCAGTTTGGACATTTTTACTTAGTAGTGTACTCACTTTTGTTGCCAGCGGTTTTGACATTAATGGCTGTGTGTTGAGTTGTTTTGAGAGGACAGCAAATGTACAATGTTATACAAGCTGTGCACCCACTACTTTACATTGCAGCAAAGTGTCATTTCTTCAGTGTTGTCGCATGAAAAGATATAATAAAATATTTACAAAAATGTGAGGGGTGTACTCACTTTTGTGAGATACTGTATGTCATACAGTGAAGGATGCCCATAAATAAATCCTGTAAATAAATAAATAAATAACGCGTCTAGTGCAAAAATATATAAAATTCATAAAAATGTCAAAATATCCAAGTAAAGTGTCCAATATTATATGAAGTATAATAAATATACTTAAAATAACTGCATAAAGTGTGCATAAAGTGTCCGATGTATAAAATAATTTATAAATATTTATAAATTAAAGTGTCCAGTGCATGTAACATCAATTCATATGATCCCAGTGCTTGCAAAAAAGTGCCTCATCAGTTAATATAGTCCCAGTGCAACGGTAAAGTGTAAAGTGCAACAATCAAATCCATAAACCAGTGGCCATCCGCATTCCACTGTGATAGCTGTACCACCACCTCTGTGAATAATAATGTGCTTACCAGAATGATAAGTATAGAGGGCCAGTAACCCCAGTAATTTATTGGTTCAACACAGATGTCTAAAGGCTCGTACATACGGTCCAATTGTTAGCCAAAAACGGTCGTCCAACAGCCTGTTGGCCGATAATCCGATTGTGTGTACGCACGATTCTACAGCCCATTTCCAATTGTCATCCAACAGACCTTGGATGACAAGACTAGAAAACTTGTGTTGGCCAACAAGGCCCTGGCCAATTGTTGGTTTGTGTGTACAGAAGTTGGCCAACAAAAAGTTGGAAGTGCAAACGCGCATGCTTGGAAACCAGGAAGTGTTCGGTTGTGTAACCTATGTTTGTAATTCACAAATCACATTCACCTGAACTTCCTCGTTATACTCTCATAACACGTCACTACGTTTGACTTTGTTGGCCGATTACTTGACTCATGTCAGTATGTTAGACCAAATCACCATCGCCCACTTTGGACAAAAGTTGGACGTTCAGTTGGCCAACAATCTGCGCGTGTGTACAAGGCTTTAAGCTGGTAGAGTTATGATGCTTAGACCTCTCCACGAGGAAACAAAATCCACAGGCACACCTTATATCATCCATCGATATATACTCATAGAGGTCCCAAAGAACATGTAAACATAAAAAAGCTCCATATAGTGTAAATACTTATATGGAAATTTATTAAAAATGGTAGAGAACTTACATCAGATCACAAAATCATGAGCTCATCCGAACATCCAAAAAGTCACGCAATGGCCTGGGTATGGCATGAACCAGCTTCTCCAATGAAATCTATAACGCAGAGGCACAAGAATGCATTGATGTGAACATGTTCCATAGGAACTCATGTTAAAAAAATGAACTGCATTTCTGCAAAAAGCATAAAAAAACACATTGGTGTGAATGGAGCCTTATTAACCGGAGAACAGCTGGGGCTGTTGCAATTTAAATCCTTAAACCAGCTGAGTTACCCAAAGAAGCAGTGCACAGGGCCCAAAAAACACCTTCAACATACCTGCTTTGTTTAACTGAAATGCCTCTATCAAAAACACTCCAACTTCTGATCAAATGAATACTCTGGAGTGCGTGCTTTTTTTCTTTTACTAGCGAAGTATTTCACAAAGAAATATTAGGATTGACACCAACTCGCTCAACGTAAACTGATATTAGTAGCTGATTTTCTTTGATCTTAGCAGTTTGAAGAATCACAGATCTCTTGAGGGCTCCACTGGAAATATATCGATATCGCATGGGCCTAATGTATTCAACTACATAGTTAAATAACCGAGGAGTCCAGACCTTGTGTGCAATGCTGGCTGTAATATTATTCAACCTCACATATATTTAAAGTTAATACCATCAGTCTACAATATGAAGCTACAAAAACTCTTAAATCATCCATATTCTTATTATTTTACCTGTCAATGTTTATATAGAATTTTATGTTTCCTTTTATACAATCTACACAATGATTATAAACAGATATTTCAAAAATGTGAAGCACCAACATTTTGGACAGTAGCCAAGCTTTCATGATGGGCCTGTAGGCAGAGATGGTTACCACAAAGGATCGGTTGTCAGTAACTAATGCATTCTATCCTTTTATCACTCAAGGCTTAATATGTTCTTTTGATATCCCTGACCCTTAATTGACTCTAAAAATGAATGCTTACATTTCACAAGCATGGCCTTTTCATAATTTATAAGCAGGTCATAAAACTTGACACAATTATTATTAGTTTAATGTTAAATATTAACCTAAATGTGCACATCACTGGTATGACGCATACATTTTTGTCTTGAAATACAATAAACAATAACATAATAAGCATAAACTGATAAGGATACATTATTAAACGAATTATGCTCTATTTATTGTAGCACTTTGGATCTTTATTAGTGGAAGTTTCAGTATTTATATAAGTCTGCATAAATATATTTCTGACATGTCATAATATATAGCAACAAATCTGTAGTTTTTATTAAAAAAAAAGTTTTATGAAAAACAGTCCTTGTCTAAAGCCTCGTACTCACGGTTCGATTGCCGTACGGTCGCGCTTCTGATTTTTGTCAAAAGCGTGTGTCCATGGTTTTGTAAAGCATACTGACTATCCAAAAATTTTCGTTCGACCAAACTCAATGTCAGAAGTGACGTCATGTTTCGCATATTTTTGCCATCTTTTTTTCCTTTCTGAGCATGCATAGTCTCGGTCTTATGATTTTTTTCATACGAAAACCGAAAATCGGACGTGGCACTGTCGTACGACAAAAATGTACTAGTCTGCACAGGTTTTGTCTGACGAAAAATGTCAATCGGCTGTCGAAAGGAGCATACTAACGGTAAGACGACAGGCTGTCGAAAAACAATTCCAGTCCAAAATTCGCATCATGTGTACGGGTCTTTAGAATCAATGAATGTACAGGGGTTAAGCAGATTATGTTTGAAACTTGCAATACCCAGACTAAAGGCTCGTACACACGATGCGACAATATGTATGTAATAGGTATGAAAACGGTCGTACGACCACTTGTTGTACGATCATCCGAACGTTAGTACGTGTGATTAGAACAGCCGATGTACGACGGCCATACAACAGAAGTTGGATGAGCAGACTAGAAAACTTTGGTTGTACCCAACAAGCGGTCGTACGACCGTTATATCATGTGTACAGAGAAGTTGGTCCAACAAGTTGTACTGTGCAAAACACGCAAGCTCAGAAGTCAGGAAGGCCTGGAAGTGTCCGTTCATTCCTAATTCACAAATTGTAGGCACCTGAACTTCCTCTTTATACGCTCGTAACACGTCAATACATTCGGCTTGGTCGTACGATCGCTTATTGAATGTCATTACGTGAGATACAACAGCCAACATACGATTTGGGCCGTTCGGTCGTACGATCGTCGCATCGTGTGTACGAGGCTTTAGAGGCAAAGCTAATTTAAGTTTGTATCGCTACCCCCAGAGGAGTAGTTGAATTTTTTGTGATTTCTCTGCACACCTAAAGATGACACACCTTGCTCACCCAGCACTTACTGACACACCTTGCTGTATTTTAAAGAATTTATTAGGCCAAGCATAGCCTCAGGCTGGATTAACACCATTCGGTGCGAATTCCAGCCTGTTTGCTGCTGAGAAGGGGCGGAGCCGCTGTTCGGAGGCGCGTTCAGTGCGGAACACATCTCCATGTTAGATGCGTTCCCATTGAACTTAATAGGCTGGGAATTCGCAATGCATTGCACAGAAAATGCACACGTTTTATGTGCAATGCAGAGTGCGAATGTACCGCACCTATGTGAACCTGACACATTGAAAACAATGTGTTTTTAAGTGTCGTGCGAATTGTTTAAGCTGCATCCAATTCGCATAGGTGTGAACCCAGCCTAAAAGAAGAGAGGATTAACACATGCACTTATGCAAACAATTAATAAGGCAATATCGTTACTCTGAGAGATATGGTTAAACACCTGCAGCATTATGAATTACAATGGTTAACAGAAGTAACTGCATTTACCTAGCAAGAATATATAAAGACAATTCTAACTTGCTATAACAGTTCCCATTTTGTCACACTGGCCAGTGAATGATGAAAAAATGTTGGGCGGCAAAGTTGGGGCCCATGAAAAAAGCACATCAGTTAGTATGTTCCCAGTCCCAGGGCGCCCTCTTCTGGGTCTCTAGACACATGTGCTGATTCAGTAAAAGTCCAGTTCAAGTCAGGCAGGGATAGAAGTTGCTGAAGATCTCTCTTTCAGTCCTGTGGAGACAGCCCTTCTTTTGCTTCCTTACAAGCAGTGGGAGTGCTCTCTAGTACAGTCTGATCTCACCAAACATTTAAATCCCACCCTCCCAGGGAGAAGGTTCTCAATCTTTATGCATTCAATAGTTTGGTGCTCTTTCATAAAGCGCACCAAACCCGCAGCATATAATAGAAATCTAAGGCTAAGTTAAAGCTGCGGGTACACAGCGCTGCTCCTGCACCAGTGTGAAAGCAGGCTAATAGGTGTCCTATTATACCTAATGACAATGACCTAAAGCTGCTGCTAGCTGCTGTGGGAGGAAGAGGCAGATTGCTATTGCCGGTCACTGCACCCAGTACTATAGACTAGGGATCGGCTTATGCGGCTGGCTGATGCCTTTGCGCCCAGTGCTGGCTGGGCTGCATCTCTGCAAATAGTTCACCTGGCTGTGAACGATTGCTAGATTGCAGTACATGGGTTGCTGGTCCCAGGTGTATAGAATGTACAGAAGAGATTAATTTGGGTAAAATAGGGGTTAACATAGCGTTAAAGCGGAGCTCCACTCAAAAGGGGAAACCCCCTGCTTGTCTGCTTCCTCCCCACCTCCAGTGCCACATTTGGCACCTTGTCGGGGAGAGCGGGTACCTGGTTTTGACAGGTACCTGCTCATACTTCCTGCTGAGTTCGCCATGGCAAACTAGCTGGAACTTCGGTCCTTGCCACAGCCAGCTCATTGAGTAGGAAACCCACTGTGAAGCCTCAAGGATTTACTACCGGTTTCCCTTACCCAAAATGGTGGCACCAGCACCCAAGAGCCGATTCAAGAATTGATGCCAATGTTAAATGTCATTGGAGCCCTGTCATGTCAAGCTGACCAAGATCTCCCAAGAGCCAATGCAAAGCCGGAAATGACGTAGGAAGGAAGGAAGTGAAATCAAATATAGGCATAAATCAGTGAACAGAAAAAAATTAATACATTGCCAATTCATTTTAAGGATGCACATTAGTGCTGCATGGTGAGGAGTGACAAATGTAGGTGGAACTCCGCTTTAAGTAAGAAAATTATGCTGTACAAATAGAAAACTGGGCATAGTTTACAGCATACTTTTGTTACATTGCACGAGGCATGACTATTCTAGGGATATTTTTATTGTAAAAGTCATATTTTGGCCGGAACTCCGCTTTAAATTGGTTGTAAAGGCTTCATGCATAAAAAAACTTCTGTGTGCAGCAGCTACCCTCAGCATACCTTATACTTACTTGAGCCTCCTCACGATCCAATGATGTGCATGGGAGCCTCGGCCGCACCTCCTCTCTCTCCTCATTGGCTGGGAGCCATTGGCTCCCTCTGCTGTCAATCACAGCCAGTGAGCCAATGAATAGAGAGCAGGGGGTGTGGCCGAGCCGTGGCTATATGTGTCATATGGACGCATACAATGGGGATCGAGAACGAGCATGCACCAGTGCTCCCCATAGCAAATGGCTTGTTATTGGGGGCACAGGTCAAGGGGGAGGAGGCAGGAGCATCGGTGGAGAGACCCAAAAAGAAGAGAATCGGAGCTACTCAGAGCACATAAGTATAACATATTTGTTATTTTTTATATATGAAAAAAAAAAAGAACCTATAATATCACTTTAACACAGAAAAGTGTATCGGATGCTAGATCCACTTTTTCAGCACTTTAGTAAAGGCAGTAAAATGAAAGCATTGTTTTTCTTTATTGTGAATGATTCAATATAAAAATGTATACTTAACTTTTTTCCATCTCTCTTCTGTCTGGTCACATGATGCACGGAATCATGTACACACTAGGGGTTATGCTGCTCTAGAGTTACAGGGAGTAGATTGAATTACATTAGTTGTCATTCAACCCTGAGAAGGACTACTTCCTGCTTTGCAGTACTACACAACAGTTGTGCCTAGCTGCAACTCAAGTCAGTTCACTCATTATAAATAATGCACTCCCTAAATCTCAACAGTTGTTAAGCAACAATGAAAAGATATTGCAATGTCAGGTGGGTAATCTACAAATCTCAACATATAAAGGTGACTATACAGTATATATTCAACCTCCTTTAGATCTACCAACAACTATGTAGTAAGTAAGACTGCCTAAATGGTTAGAAGGATACAAAGGGTTCTTTAGGTTTGTGCTTATATTGTTTTGGGGCAGAGGAGACCATACAAATGTTGTACACCTGTTATATGGCAAGCTTTTTACAATACCAAATGGAAAAGCAAGGAAATATCACCTGAAAACTACTTTTAATGAATTACTGCAAGTCAATATTTCCCCTTCAAATATTAGCCCATGGAACAATTACATTGTGTAAGTAGATGTAAACATTGCATATGTGTGTAGCACCCTTGTCCTAAACAGGGCTGCTAGCAAATTTAGTTGTGCTAGGTGGTAACTAGCCTGGCTAATTTGTAGTCTTTGATCCACTGATATCTGTCCTAAGCCTGAGTCTAGTGTGCAGTCTCTCTCTTCTGTCAATAGGTGGCACTGCTGCCTTTGACATTAGGATGATAGATTACAGTGAATTCAGATTATGAGTAGATATGTTATCTCAGCCAATCAGCAGGAGTTTTCTTTGGCCGTTGAGCATGCTGGGATAGTCTATTTATTTGGAAGAAGTCAGGTGATCGGGGTTGTTTCCACCCCGGGCTACGGTCTGGGGGGATGTATGTGAAGCAGCATCTGAGGGTTAGGCCTGAAGCCTGAGCCCTAACGATGTGTACAGAGGCTCAGCCCAAGGGGAGCCTGATCATTGCCGGAGGTAAAGGAGAAACAGTTGCTTCTGTTACTGCAGGAAAGTGCAGAAGGGATGGAGTACTGAAGAAGTATTAGAGCAGACGCTTCACTAAGCCGGGACGGTGAAGTAAGTGGGAAAGCTTCAGTAGAGACTCATCCAGGAATACAGTGGGTAGCTGTGAGTAAATCTTGAAGATAGGTACAGCGTTTTAGCTGTGAGTCAAGCCAGAGGGATCCAGTAGGTGGCTGTGAGTCCAGGAACCCAGCAGGTAGCTTGGGTGCAGCTTGAAGAATACAGCAGGTAACTGTGAGAAGAGCTCAGGGGATCCAGCAGGTAGCTGGGAATCCAAGAAGTCTAGTGAGAGACTGCAGGCTAAGTGGTTAGCTGTGAGTGAAGCTTGAGAAGTCAAGCATGTTCTGTAGCTGGGAGTTGAGCTTGAAGATCTACAGTGGGATACTGTGAGTGAAGTGTTGCTATAGGAGACAGCAGTTGCTACAAAATACAGATCGCTGCATTCAGCTTAAAGGCCCTTTTTCTGTATTGCTGTATGCCTAGTCCTATTTTTGTCTGCAGAGTTTGCCAATTTGCTATTGCATTTGCCTAAGGGTGTTCTGTGCCCTAACCCTCTCTCCCCTTGTTCCTGTTAAGAGAAATAAAACTCTCTTTGTTCATTTTTAAAAGTGACCCCTCATTCCATCTTGCCAATTGGATGTTGGTTTCCCCGCATCTAATTTGTATGACAGGAGAATGTGACTGGTTTTCAATGGAGCCAGTTCACACAGCTCCGGGGCGGCTGCGGTTCACATTTAAAAAGGGTCCTGTGCATCAGGTCAGGTGCAAATTCAGGCAAAATTTTAGACCTAATTCGCACCTTAATCGGTGAACAGGGATGCACCGGACCCCATCCTGTGAACTGTGGCCGCAGCACATGTGAATGCAGCCTTAGTAAATGTCCCCCTTTCAGTCTACATGAATGCATGCCAGCAATGGCTGCATGGAATTTCTCAGAGTGTGTTTCCTGATGGTGACAACAGCGACTCATATCTATGTAATGTGACTTTAAATGTCCACTTGTAGTCTCCATTGAAAGCCTGTGTGACAGGGTGGCAATGCAGGAGCACATTTGTGAGATATGGGTAGATCATTCTCATCCTAGAGGAAGAATTGCCTAAAAAAATGAATGACCTCTATTACTAAATCACCAGATAGTATTTTATTTTATTGAAAGCGGCAATTAAAAGAAAACATTGATATGGACTTTTTAAAGGACTTTATAATTTCAAAGGTGATAAGAGAAAAAAAAATATATATATACTGTATTCCAACATGATAACGACCCTAAACACACCTCCAAGACGACCACTGCCTTGCTAAAGAAGCTGAGGGTAAAGGTGATGGACTGGCCATGCATGTCTCCAGACCTAAACCCTATTGAGCATCTGAGGGGCATCCTCAAATGGAAGGTGGAGTAGCGCAAGGTCTATAACATCCACCAGCTTCGTGATGTTGTCATGGAGGAGTGGAAGAGGACTCCAGTAGCAACCTGTGAAGCTCTGGTGAACTCCATGTCCAAGAGGGTTAAGGCAGTGCTGGAAAACAATGGTGGCCACACAAAATATTGACAATTTAGGAGCAATTTGGACATTTTCACTTGGGGTGTACTCACTTTTGTTGCCAGCGGTTTAGACATTAATGGCTGTGTGTTGAGTTATTTTGAGGGGACAGCAAATGTACACTGTTATACAAGCTGTACACTCACTACTTTACATTGTAGCAAAGTGTCATTTCTTCAGTGTTGTCACATGAAAAGATAGAATAAAAAAATTACAAAAATGTGAGTGGTGTGAGATACTGTGTGTATATATATATATATATTTACATATATATTGTTTGTGTATACAGTGTATATATATATACAGTGAGGAAAATAAGTATTTGAACACCCTGCAAGTTCTCCCACTTAGAAATCATGGAGGGGTCTGAAATTGTCATTGTAGGTGCATGTCCACTGTGAGAGACATAATCTAAAAAAAATAATCCAGAAATCACAATGTATGATTTTTAAACTATTTATTTGTATGATACAGCTGCAAATAAGTATTTGAACACCTGAGAAAGTCAATGTTAATATTTGGTACAGTAGCCTTTGTTTGCAATTACAGAGGTCAAACATTTCCTGTAGTTTTTTTCACCAGGTTTGCACACACTGCAGGAGGGATTTTGGCCCACTCCTCCACACAGATCTTCTCTAGATCAGTCAGGTTTCTGGCCTGTTGCTGAGAAACACGGAGTTTGAGCTCCCTCCAAAGATTCTCTATTGGATTTAGGTCTGGAGGCTGGCTAGGCCATGCCAGAACCTTGATATGCTTCTTACAGAGCCACTCCTTGGTTATCCTGGCTGTGTGCTTCGGGTCATTGTCATGTTGGAAGACCCAGCCTCGATCCATCTTCAATGCTCTAACTGAGGGAAGGAGGTTGTTCCCCAAAATCTCGCAATACATGGCCCCGGTCATCCTCTCCTTAATACAGTGCAGTCGCCTTATCCCATGTGCAGAAAAACACCCCCCGAAGCATGATGCTACCACCCCCATGCTTCACAGTAGGGATGCTGTTCTTGGGATGGTACTCATCATTCTTCTTCCTCCAAACACGTTTAGTGGAATTATGACCCAAAAGTTCTATTTTGGTCTCATCTGACCACATGACTTTCTCCCATGACTCCTCTGGATCATCCAAATGGTCATTGGCAAACTTAAGACGTGCCTGGACATGTGCTGGTTTAAGCAGGGGAACCTTCCGTGCCATGCATGATTTCAAACCATGATGTCTTATTGTATTACCAACAGTAACCTTGGAAACGGTGGTCCCAGCTCTTTTCAGGTCATTGACCAGCTCCTCCCATGTAGTTCTGGACTATTTTCTCACCTTCCTTAGGATCATTGAGACCCCACGAGGTGAGATCTTGCATGAATCCCCAGTCCGAGGGAGATTGACAGTCATGTTTAGCTTCTTCCATTTTCTAATGATTGCTCCAACAGTGGACCTTTTTTCACCAAGCTGCTTGGCAATTTCCCCATAGCCCTCACTTTTTTCCAGGTGACAACCTCGTTAGTAATCTTTTACCTTCTTCGATTTGTACTGACAGTTAGAGGGAGCCTGACCCCTAAGTACGTTCTAGAGTGGAGCACCCCAGAGTTACTAGGATTCCTTCCACTCTTTTATCAGGTCTTGATGTACCCTCCTCGACCAGTTACTGGACTTTTCTCGACCCTGGTGGCAAAGGTTCCAATGACAACCATTATGTTATTCTGTAGTACCAAACTTTAGTACGTACCGTGCCTTCCAAGGGGACGAATTTGGTCGTGTACAGGTCCGTGCAGAATTCAAACGGTTACTGGTAAACCTACTAGGTCTC
>BLSH010401037.1:842587-866522 GCA_018402905.1 Glandirana rugosa | reverse complement strand
ATGTCGAAAAGGACTTCAGGGAGGAAGAGGAAGGAACTTCCCCTGCCTCTGTTTACATTTACAGAGGCAGGGGAATAATGCCATTGGCAGGGCGATCTACAGGGCCAGGCCAAAAATCATTGGCCTGGCGATGTAGATTGAAAGGCCTTCTGCCAAATGCCGTTGCAGCGCCCGCGCCTAGGGGGCGCGCGCGCGCTCACGGCGCGAGTTTGCGGCCGCCGTCATATGACGGCGGTTTGCGTTACAGAGCCACTTTGCCGCCGTCAATCTCCGATCGGCGGTCGGCAAGTGGTTAAAGGCAGACTAACAGACAGGTGTTCAAATACTTATTTGCAGCTGCATCATACAAATAAATAGTTTAAAAATCATATATTGTGATTTCTGGATTTTATTTTTTAGATTATGTCTCTCACAGTGGACATGCACCTACGATGACAATTTCAGACCCCTCCATGATTTCTAAGTGGGAGAACTTGCAAAATAGCAGGGTGTTCAAATACTTATTTTCCTCACTGTGTATATATATATATATATATATATAGCGGTACCCCCCCCCCAAAGGTTGCTGAGTGTTGTGGTCCGTCTGTCACCCTGCCCAGCCAGGCACACAGTTCTCATTCACCCTCAGGCAGAAAACCAGTCCTTGAACTTTGTTTCTGTATTTTAATTGATGGGATTTAACTTGGATGGGAATAGGACATTCATGAGATGCCCAATTGATTGCAGAAAAGATATATGGGACCGAACTATATACACCTCAGGTATATACGACCTCTTTACTTCCTCCTGCAACTCTTGATCTCACTCTCCAGTACTTTACTTTACTGTATATCTCACTCTTCAGGACCAGCTAGCACTGATAGATATGCCTGACACTGGCTCAGTCAGGCCCCAAAGCAAACGCCCTTTACAGGCAGGGACTGCGGTCCCCTATGGTGTAGCAAAAAGTAGTTAGTCCAAGTGCTAGCTGTCCATGTGGCTACTGAGCCCAGTACCACATCTTCAGGCCCTGCCAGTCCTCCTGGCTGCAGCTGCCCCTTTCTCCACTGCCCATGCCTTCACAGTCCATTCTACTAGCTCTGCACCTATCCCAGACTGCTTGCTTCCAGTCCTTTCCAGGGTGCCTCGCGTATCTCCCAACTGTATGACACTCACCAGCCCTCCTGGCTGGGACTTGTAGTTCCTCCCAGAGACTTGCCTGGCAATGCTCTCCCACTGTCCTCTCCTGCCTTCTCCTGTGCCTACTGTCCAGGACCCCTCCACATGTTCTCAGAGGGTCCCGTCCACACCCGAGCCCATTAATAAGGTCACCCCCCCAAGACTGGGGAGCTCCCCTCTTGGCTGCGAAAGCCCAGCACTCGATCTCCAGCTTCCAACCCGAATAACTCCTCCCCAGCTGGGCTGACCCTGAGTATTTAAGGAGGCCAGCCCCCTTCCAATCCAAGTTGGGGATTGGTCAGGGCTCCTCAGAGTACCCCAGACAGCTCCACCTCTCCTCCTTCCCTTCCAGAAGGTTCTAGAATGTTCAGGGAAGAAGTGGGAGGTCTCTGTGATACTGCCAGTGAGTCACTCAGCTCTGCCTGACTCACTCCCAACCCAGATCAAAACACACCCAGGCTTGGGTAAAAAAAACAATACTATCACTTCTAGCACACTAGAGGGTGCTATGTATACCCACTTCAATACCAAGCCTGTTTCTTGAGTTCGGTGCTTACCAGTTAAAAACATTTTTTTTTGCTATAAAATTACTTAGAACCCCCAAACATTATATATTTTTTTTTCTAACACCCTAGAGAATAAAATGGCGGTCATTGAAAAAATTTATGTCACACCGTATTTGCGCAGCGGTCTTACAAGCGTGCTTTTTTTTTAAAAAAATTCAGTTTTTTTAGTTAAAAAATAAGAAAACAGTAAAGTTAGGCCAATTTTTTTCCATATTGTGAAAGATAATGTTATGCCGAGTAAAATGATACCCAACATGTCATGCTTCAAAATTGCGTCCGCTTGCGGAACGGCGATAAACTTTGCAAATTAAAAATCTCCATTGGCGACATTTAAAAAATTCTACAGGTTAGCAGTTTTGCGTTACAGAGGAGGTCTAGAGCTAAAATTGTTGCTCTCGCTCTAACAATCGCGGCGATACCTCACATGTGTGGTTTGAACACCGTTTTCATATGTGGGCGGGACTTACGTATGCGTTCGCTTCTGCGCGCGAGCTCGGCGGGACGGAGCGCTTTAAATTTTTTTTTTTTTAATTATTTATTTTGCTTTTTACTTTTTATTTTTACACTGTTCTTTAGAAAAAAAAAATCGGGCCCTTTAAGACCGTTGGGAAGACGTCATTTCTGCCGTCATTTCCGCCGGCCGTGTTATGGAGTCGCTCACTCGGCTCACAGACACTGGGGGGAAAGCATCGGATCGTCTCCGCTGCTGCCGGCGGGTCCGGTAAGCGGCGGAGATGACCGGAAAGCGGCGGGAGGGGGGGTCACCTCTCCCGCCGCTGATAAAAGTGATCTTGCGGCGAATCCGCCACTAAGATCACTTTTATCTTGCAGGGAATCGCCTGCTGAAAAAAACGGTATCTGAATGGTGCCACCATTCAGATATCACCACTCAAACCCAAGGACGTCATATGACGTCCGGCGGTACGGAAGTGGATACATATATATATATATATATATATATATATATATATATATGTAGCGCCCCCAAAGTGTAGGCGTTTTTTGTGAGGTCTTTTTGCTAGGAGGGGCAAAATTTAGTCAGACCTGACTGTAGGAGCAGGCCTGAATGTTTTGATCTGGGCTGGGGAGTGGCTCAGGGAGTGACTGGAGATGGAAGGAAGGAACACCGCTTGGAGTTTCCTCCCCTTTGAGCAGAGAAGGCTCTGGAGAGGGAGATGGATGAGGTGGTGTCACTTCCTGATGTATGACAAGGAGCCTTGACCAATCTACAGTCTGGATTGGCAGGGGGCAGGCCTCCTTAAATACAACAGTCTGCCAGCAGGGGGAAGGAGAAGTCGACTGGAAGTGTGGAGAATGTAGCAGAGGTGCTGTGCAGGCCTCTACCTAGGAGGAAGCCCCCAGTCTGGGGGTGTGACCTTAAGGCCTGTAGGCCCGGGTGCAGCCAGGAGTGGAGGGGATTCCTGGAGCAGCACAAGGGAGTAGGAGAACAGCAGAGGTGCTACTGAGAACACTTTAAAGTATCCACTGGAGTCGGTGAGTGGCAGACCCTAGGAGCTCGAGGAAAGGCTGTAGCAGGCTGGGAGAGGAATAGTGGACAGTCTGCGGAGGTCTCAGGAGCCAGTCAGGGGAAGGGGTGTCAATGGAAGGAAAGCAGGTTGGTGTGACCTGGAAGAGGGATGGGCTGGAAGTTTTAGTCCATCAAAGGCCCTGCTAGCACCAAAGTACTAAGCTGCACTTTGAGGGGTCTTTGACCCTGGCCTGTAACCGGTGGTCCGGAGGTCTGACAGAGTGCAGGCCTCACCATGTGCTAGCTGCGGTGAAGAGAAAGTACTGGAGAGAAGTAAAGGAGCAAGTCTGCAAGAGAAGTGCTGGAGGAAGCAGAGTGTATATAAGGTCGTGTATATAGGAGGTCCTGTAATCAATTCTTTGGGCATCTCACAGTCGCCCCTTTTCCCCATCCAAGTTAATCCCCTAAATAAAACAAACAAAAACAAGAGCCGGCCTGTTCAGTGACTTTGGATGTGTGAGATATTGCGGGATTGAGGGCAGCTATAAGGTGAACCACAACTACCAGCCACTCCCAAGGAAGCACATGGCTACATTTGGGGGCTCATTCATCACTGGATGTCAAACATGCTTAGTGCTCTACTAATGCTGGGCACATTGAACTTGTGCTCGAAAATCCTGCTTGCAATGATAAATTATGCCTGAGACGGTCTCCTGTTGCTACGAGTGTTCGAGGTAAGCAGGCGGGAGTGCAGCAGAGATACTGTGTTTGAGTGGGCCCAAGAGGAGGACCAGGGGCATTACTATAATCATCATTGCCAGCGGCAACCACCGTAAGGACCAACATGCCTGGGCAAGCTCTGCAAAAGCCGGCGCGTCTGCAAGTTTCTATCCTGCATATCAGGGGTTACAGCAGTGTGACCAGGAAACAACCAACCTATCAGATTCAGTGGTGCCAGCCTGTCTGGAAGTGAGGAGGTGGATCCACGCCCCGGAGGAGACAAAAGTTTCCTTGAGCCCAGCAGATGCCACAAGGTTATGGAAGATGGCGGAGGGTAGTCGTTTGCTACCAGCCCTTACTTGGCTGCCGGAAATGCCAGAATAGACACTCCTAGATACGGGTGTCCGACTTGAGCACCGCAGGCGATTTGCCCTCGGGGTGGTGGATGGGATGGAAAGACTGTGTCTGCTCTGCCCAGGATGTCGGATGCCAACAGCAGTAGTGGAAGCATGGGCAAGGTGTGTCCATTGCTACGAGCCACTTTTGAGGCGAATGGACATCCAGCAGGATCCACGCTACTTCAACGTGGACCTGCGGTCAGGACTCTAATGGGTGGTCCGGAGGTCCTGCTGACAGAGTGCAGGCGTCACAATGTGCTAGCTGCCGTGAAGAGAAAGGAATGGAGTGAGCCTGATAAATTTCCCTTCAGGTCAGGAAACTAAGTAAAGTGCTGGAGAGAAGTGAAGGTGCAATAGTCTGCAAGAGAAGTGCTGGAGAGAAGTGAAGGTGCAATAGTCTGCAAGAGAGGAAGTAGAGTGTATATACTGTTGTGTATAAATGAGGTCCTGTAATCAATTCTTTGGGCATCCCACAGTCGCCCCTTTTCCCCATCCAAGTTAATCCCCTAAATAAAACAAACAAAAACAAAAGCCGGCCTGTTCAGTGACTTCAGATGTGTGAGATATGGTGGGATTGAGGGCAGCTGTAAGGTGACCCACAACACCAGCCACTCAATATATATATATAATGTGTGTATATATCTATATATATATATGTTTACACATACTTTATATTTGTGGTCACTCAGACATATGGACATAATGAGCTTTACTCTCATTTTAAAAAGGAAACATAGGTGTAACAGTTAACAGTACTTTATATTCCATATTGTACTGTACTTAATATTTCACCGTCTTCCTAAGTAATGCATTCTAATTATTAAGGTAGTAGAGCAGAAAGAAGAAGGCTGGGTTGCCTCTAAAAAAAAAAAAAAAAAAAGACCTGTCACTGTTCAGTTGAAACTGTGGATGAAGTTTGAAGAACCTGTCAGCACATACTACACTTTAGGAATTTGTAGCTTTTATTAACTTCACCGCTGTCATCCGATTCTCTTAGCAGAGATATACATGAAAAATACATAGTTCCCACATCTACATTACTTCCTGCAGGAACAAAGAGCTCACATCCATGCACCCTTCTTAGACTGTGCCTTGGCCTTCTCACTAATATACCCGAGTAATTGTCACTTTTTTAAGCTAAATATACAGTTAGTTAAAGGGAAAATATCATGCTTTTTTCTAGGGCCATTTTTATTTTACTCCTTTTTTGATTTCTAAGTAGTTGTTTCATGTCTGTTTATATATA
Organism: Glandirana rugosa; assembly: GCA_018402905.1. Lineage (NCBI taxonomy): Eukaryota > Metazoa > Chordata > Amphibia > Anura > Ranidae > Glandirana > Glandirana rugosa. Next base: position 860,966 of record BLSH010401037.1, on the reverse strand, counting down.
TACAGGGCAGCCATCAGAAATTTTAGTGCCCCTTACACAGGGCCTGACCACCAACATTCTCCAGGGCCCGTCCACTGGCCGCCCCACAGAATACGATACAAAACAAGGTCACTGTCCACCACCTATAGCTGGCCACTACAGCAAGGATACGCCCACTGGCCATCCTACTGAGTCCTTCGGTGCAGCCACTTTTATTTTAACACTTCTATTCTTATCCACATCCAGCATCATCCATCCCTCTCCACAATATATCCCTATCCACGCCCAGCATTATTCATCCCTCTCCACAATATATCCCCACCTCCGCCCAGCATCATCCACCATCCCTCTCCACAATATATTCCCCCCACCTCCGCCCAGCATCATCCATCCCTTTCCATAATATATTCCCCCACCTCTGCCCAGCATCACCCAACCCTCTCCACAATATATCCCTATCAACGCCCAGCATTATTCATCCCTCTCCACAATATAGCCCTACCTCCACCCAGCATCATCCACCATCCCTCTCCACAATATATTCCCCCACCTTCACCCAGCATCATCCATCCCTCTCCACAATATATCCCTATCCACGCCCAGTATTATCCATCCCTCTCCACAATATATCCCCCCCACCTCCACCCAGCATCATTCATCCCTCTCCACAATATATCTTTATCCACGCCCAGCATTATCCATCCCTCTCCACAATATATCACTATCCACACCCAGCATCATCCATCCGTCTCCACAATATATCCCTATCCACAATAAAGGTGGTGGCCGTGCAAGAAGGAGGGACATGCCCTGGCTAGCTTGTTGTATCTATTGTCCCGTTCGCATTCATTCCATATTGCCCGGCCACCCGCAATGCGGAAGTCTAGTCTGCAAAGTACACTCTATTCATGCGAGGAGAGGAGGGGAGTGGGCCCGGCATCGGGCCTCTTGAGACGCTTGGACCCCTTATATCAGTACTGCCTGTACCCCCCTGATTGCGGCCCTGTATAGATATATATATATATATATATATATATATATATAGTTAAAGCTACATGCTCAACTACTATCGGCAGCGGTAAATCATGCATGAGACAGGGACACCTAGGAACACTCCAAGCAGGTTTGTCCTGTGCTTTGATTGGCAGTAAACACAGTTCAATGTATTGTACAGCAAGTCCATAGCATAAAACAAAACATCTGCTCACCCGAGCCACTAACTAAACTCAAATCAGTTCCTGATTAACAGGGTGCTCTCTAGTAGGTTCCCCAAAAAACAGCACTTATACCTTTAGTGTTCTGTCAGCAGTCAGGTCTTTTACCCAGCAGCAGGCTTCCACAACAGAGAGAGCCCTGAGCATAAAGCCTGGTACACCCCACCAAAAAAGCTGACAGCTCAGATCGGAGCCACTGTATTAACAATCGTATGTTAGTACAGCGATCTCCCCTGCTGTGCTATTGTGTTCTGACAGGGGAACGGCCCCCCGCCAGAATACTCCGGTCAGCACACTCAGCCATTGGCTAAAAGCGCTGATCAGGAGCCGGTCAGCTGCTGGTTTTCCAGCATGCACATCTGACAGAAGCCAGCCGAAAGGCTGGCTTCTGTCAGACCGGCTGTCATACACACGGGCCCCCAACTGTCTGACTTTTTTTTTAAACCGGCTGATGTCGCCAGACATTCGGCCCAGGTGCACTAGGCTTAAGTCAGCTCACATAATAGGTCTGTGCACAGCTGATATTAACTAATGAGCAACCAAGGTGACACATATACAGTACATTTTCCACAATCCTGTCTCACAAAACATATATATATATGCACCACTGGTCCAACTGCAAATTTGGATTAAGCCATTCAGTACGGGATGAATAATTTCTGATGTCATCCACTTCTGTGTGTAGATGTCTGTCAGTATGAGCTATTGAGTTTTATTAAGAGAAGCAAACTGAGAGCCAGTGATGAGTGAAATTGTTATAATATATGATAAAGTTCAAAGCTAAACAATATAGTAAATTAAAGTGCTATGTGTAATGATCCATTAAGGATAGTTGATTCAGGAATAATATATCCTCAAAAACAAATGTTCTTGGCAAAAACATAAAGTGTCCAGTGCTCAAAAAGATGTTCTGAGATCTGGGTCCTCTCAAAGACCTCTCAAGACACCATCTCAACAATAGACGTAGAATCTATACTTATTTTTAAGATCTCCCAAGCAGTAAATCACCAGGCTATAAAGGAGTCTTGATCCCGTGCAAGCACATTTCCAAATATAGAACCACTTTTTTATGGTCAGAATTCACATATAGCGATCTTCTAAAAAAAAAAACGGTTCTTCTCTTCATCACTGTCTTCTGAGAAGAATATTGAATAATCTGCTCTGTGTAATGGTTTTGCAAATGGTAGTGTAAATAAGTATAGATTCTACGCCTATTGTTGAAACGGTGTCCGCGGAGGTCTTTGAGAGGATCCAAAGCTCCATATAGAGGGACATCAACAACTGCTGTCAGTTTTGCGTATTCCTTTCCAAAATCTGGTAAGCGCATTTGATTTAAGGTGGTGGATACTCACACTGTGGTTGGGGATGGTTACAGGGTATTTTCTCCTGAAAATTCTATGAGCACTGGACACTTTATATGTATTTATCTGCAATCAAGCTTACTTGTTTACTTTTTGAGCACTGGACACTTTATGTTTTTGCCAAGAACATTTGTTTTTGAGGATATATTATTCCTGAATCAACTATCCTTAAAGAGGAAGTAAACCCTGATGGGGTTCACTTCCTCTATATTCCCCTGCATTCACAGGAGAGGCAGAATGGCGGTCTGCCTATGTAAACAAGGCAGACCGCCATTCTGTGAGGGAGGAAAATGGAGATCTTGTGTTTCTGCTAAGTAGAAACACAGATCTCTGTTTTCCTCCAGTCACAGCATTCCCCCCCCACAGTTAGAAAACACTCCCTGGGAGCACACTTAACCCTTTAATCGCTCATGATGTTAACTTCCCTTCCAGTGTCATTAGTACAGCGACAGTGCATTTTTTTTAGCACTGATCACTGTATTAGTGTCACTGGTCCCTAAAAAGTGTCACTTAGTGTGCGATTTGTCCGCCGCACTCTCGCTGATCGCCGCCATTACTAATAAAAATATCCCATAGCTTGTAGACGCAATAACTTTAGCGCAAACCAATCAATATACGGTTATTGGGATTTTTTAAACAAAAATATGTAGAAGAAAATATATTGGCCTAAACTGATGAAGAAATGTGATTTTGTACATTTTCTTATTGGGTATGTTTTAAAGCAGAAAGTAGAAAATATTGTTTTTTTTTTCAAAATTGTCGGTCCTTTTTTGTTTATAGCTCAAAAAATAAAAACCGCAGAGGTAATCAAATACCACCAAAACAAAGCTCTATTTGTGGGAAAAAGTCTGGGTACAGCATGGCAGGACTGTGCAAATGTCAGTTAAAGTAATGCAGTGTCTTATCACAAAAAATGGGCTGGTCATGAAGGGGTGAAACGTTACGGGGCTGAAGTGGTTAAAGCGGTAGTAAACCACAGCAAAAATTTTTTTTAAAAATTGGGCACCGGGCAGTTTAAGCCATAACATGCTAGTGGCACTTCCATGTTCACCCGGTCTCCCTTCCGGGTTCGCGAGCTTCGGCCATATGGCACAGAGTTCTGAATGGATGGCACAGTCCATTCAGAGCCCAGTGCACATGAGTCAGGGACGACACCGACCACTTATAGAGTAATTATCTCCTAAACTGTGCACGTTTAGGAGATATTTACTGTACCTATAGGTAAGGCTTATTATAGGCTTACCTATAGGTAAAAATCAAACAAAAATAATTTACCCCTACTTTAAGTATGAAGGTGGTTTAAGTTGCCCCTTTGAGTTACCAAATCGTCTTTGAACTATCCTGGTCCTGTCCTCTTTAAAAAAACAGTATTTTCTTGGCGTTCCACCCATTTTTACATGTTGCTTATATCAGAAAGTCCACCTGCAGTACAGCTATAAATGGATATCCATGTTTTTTTTCAAAATACCTTTTATTCCTTTTTACAGGTGGCACTTCCGGTCCCAGCTGCCTAGCCGATTTCATCATTAGGCGATTCCTGAGGACTCCTGGGATATTGGCGTCAGCTATCCCAGGAGTCTTTGGGAAGCCTAAAACTGTAGTGAAATCTCACTGTATTTTGAGACTGGAAATGGCGTGATCGGGAGGAGTTAGGCGCTATTTTTAAGAATTAGGATCTGCCGGGAGAAAGTACAGACATTGTGTTCGGGACACCACCGGATTACTGCTCAGGCGTGAGATCGGGAACTGGGTAGCCAGCTGCACCTAATCCTGGAAATACACATGAGTGGGCTTCAGATGCCCACATCCTCCATGGCCCCTGCCTACTTTGGAGATCAGGTATGATATTACTGATTTAAAAGTAACAAGCATGAAGACAGTTCGGACAGTATCCAAATATTAATATACAAGTACCAACAATCACGGAGGAGCGTTTATAAAAAAAAAAATTGATTATGGGGATGGGAGCTCCCCTTGAAGTGTCCATCAAGTGCACATAGACACGGGATGATCTTCATTCAACGTAATCAACATCTTGCACTATACATTTGATTCAATGTCTCTGAAATGTAAGAACATTAAACAGAAAACTGATCTTTGAGGCCTAACAATACAGCTGAGTCAGCATGAAAAACAAAACATTGAGAAAAAAGTGTAGACTATGGTACAAACCAATCTAGTACAAGTTCAAGCACTGATTAGCGTGTAAATACCAACTACAGAGCCACCCAGTAAGTACTAGTTACAGCAAATATCAATTATTCATACAGTAGAGTAGTGTTCTTTTTGCTGTTGTGGCTCCCTTGACAAACATGTTCAATCTTTTTTACTTCATTATAAAAAGAAAACAAACAAAAAAACACTGATGTAATAAAGTCTTGTGACAATGAAGTGTTTCCAACAATGTTGTACTGATTTTACAGGCCTAACGCCCACTTGCCTACCTAATAAAGTAGTGCAAAATGTACTGCAACCATCATGATGTATGGTAACCAATCAGATTTCTGTTAAAAGCTGAATTCTGGCCAATTTTATGGTGTTACAACACACTGCACATTGTTGTTAAAAAATAACTTGTTAAAAAAAAAAGAACTATTATCTGGTTTATGTAAAAAGGTAGTACATACTGTGCGTGTCTAGTGGTATGCAGATCTTCACCTCCAAAAAACATAACTGGCTGTTTTCTACCCAGGAGCATTGATGCAAAACCCGAACCACTACCTAACTTCTACGTTTTAGGTTTTACAAAAAAATTTCATGTGCGTGCCCCTTCCCTATTAGGGATCTAATGTTTGGTTAATCTAGGTGGGATACTAACCATAAGCCACTGACCAGCTGGCTTCCTCCTCACTCACATTTTGAGGCATTTCAGGAGCAAAGAAATGCACTGTGGAACAGAGGAATAAGGTAAGTATTCATATGCATTATGCAACCCCTATACAAAACAAGAATTAAAACATTAAAATTTGGGGCCACAGCTGTAGATAGGGGCCTACCTGCAGGCAGCCTGTCTGTACCGGGCCACCCAGCTGACCCGATAGGGATCGGGGCTGCCTGTGGGCAGCATCATATGGAGCCCCAGCATCATGATTTCTAATATTGGCCCAAGGGAACTTGTTGGAAACACCCAGGGAGAATAAGAGACCCTTGCAGAGGATACTGGATCGGGGTCCACCTATTCAACTCTCCCTGCAGAGAGGAATTGTGTGTGTGTCTTTGCATGTGTGTGATGTTTGTTTGTGTGTTTGATTTATATTTATGATGTATGTATGATGCATGTTTGTAATTTATATGTGGAGTGTTATGTGTTAGTTTGTGTGTGTTGTAAATGCTGTGTGTTTGTGATGTGTATGTGTGTTGTATATGTGGTGTATGATGCTTGTATGTGTGTGTTGGCCTGCCTGCCTGATCACTGCTATAGCTTCTTTTCTCCTCCTGGAAAGCTGGGACCCAGCTTACATCAAGACCCCTATGTGTGGGATACCACCCCTTCCTTGATCTATGGATTCTGCTGTTGTCTTTTACCTGTCGGGGCCCTGAAAGGGCTCATCACATCATGGGGAATACTGTGTTACAAAAACACCTGAGCCTTGAACTCGGTGTGTTACCCAGTCCTGACCCCTTTCCTTTGCACATTACATACGCCTGACCCCTTTCTCTGTGTGTTACCCAGTCCTGACCCCTCTTGTTTGTACATTACACTCATCTGACCTCTGCCCTCAGTACATTACATACACCTGACCCCGCACTTAGTACATTACATACACCTGACCCCGCACTTAGTACATTACATACACCTGACCCCTTTCTCTATGTGTTACCCAGTCCTGACCCCTCATGTTTGTACATTACACTCACCTGACCTCTGCGCTCAATACATTACATAAACCTGGACCTTGCACTTTGTATGTTACTGGGTCCTAAACCCCTCTTCTTTGCACATTATATACTTATGACCCCTGCACTCAGTACATTACATACACCTGACCCCTGCACTATATAAATTACCCAGTCCTTCAGGTTAATGTGGCTGGATAGCTGTAGGTGAGAAGGAGGTTCTGGGCATACTTCACTCGGCCAAGTTATTTAGATAAAATTTTGTTGAAAATGTGTGGCATGCCCAATGTCCATAACTGATTAAACAATGTCATCTGTAAGTGCCATTCACACAGGGGTGGCTTCAGAGTCGCCCGATTCTCGCTCAACTTTGAAGCCGCCCCGTACAGCACGACTTCAGCACGGCTCGCAAAACGACTTCTGTATAGAAGTCAATGCAAGCTGCTCTGAGTTCACCCCAAAGTAGTACAGGAACCTTTTCCTAAGTTGGAGCGACTTGAGTCACTCCTATTAGAACGGTTCCATTGTACTGCATGGAACGCGACAAGTCGTCCCCTGCGTGGACCGACACTTAGTGGATGCGGTGAGTGTTTATTCACTGATATTTTGAACAGTCTCATTGATTAAATTTCCAGATGTAGCAAATACATAACTAAATTAATTAAAGTATTGCTATCTGACACTATTGACAAGTGGCCTGGTTCAATGGTTATTGGTACCATCACATTGTGCTTTATTATATTGCATGAATTCTTTTCTTTTGAGCTCAAAAGAAACCTACCCTGAAAATATAAAGAAACTACTTTAGTGGACTTCTCCTGAAAATGCTAGTTGCTTGGCTGTCACACTCATCAATTGCCTGGTGTAACCTTCTCCGTCATTCTCGTTGGTTTTGACTTTAGAATTTGCATGCATGTTATGGGTCAGTGACCCATGAACTATTTAGGTTGAAAGCAGCCAGGGAAATAGCACTTGTAGACAGAGGTTTGCAATGGCAGCATCCATATTTATTTCAGATTAGTTTTTTTTTTAATTCCTATTTAAAATAGTACACCAAAGTTAAATTCCAACTTTGAGTTTTCTACTGCTTTACAAATTTTATTTTTGTTTGGGTTGTACATTGTGCTACATTATCCCCTGCTGTTTTTGCACAATGTTCCTGCTGTTTTATATTGTTATACTACTAGATTTCAGTTTGGTCAGTTTAGTTTGTAGGAAACACATGTTAACTGATCAAACATTGCTCTTGGTGCTGCTTTCAAAAATACGAAAAGGTGTCACTAGTTTACATCTGTGTCCATCCAGACAGAATTATTTCCAAGCGTTCAAATTCTGAGGTCAGACATTTGCCATACAAATGTTCCTTGCTCCACTTTCCTATCCTGTATAGAAGTTGCAAATTTCTATTACGTCACTCCCAACCTGACAAGCTGGAAAATGAAAAATACCTGTATTGCAAACAAGGAAGTTTTCTGTTTCACTGATACTCTGTGTAGTACTTGGATACACAAGAAAAAAGTACACTGTTTAAATAAAAGGGAGAATGTGCTATTGAGGTTGCATTCCTCCGTATGCACTTTCTATACTGGATGACATTTTAGGTTCCTGTTTATTTTGTCACAAATTCTTTTATGTCTTAAACACAATATACTTCTTAGGCTACAGTAAAAAAAAAAATGAAACACTGAAATTTCATGAAAACCAGCCCCACAGGAAAACATGAATTACAAAAAGATAAAGAACAAATACTTGAGCCTGCTCAATCAGCTATACTATTTTCATTAGAAGATCCTTTTTATTGGCTATGTGAATACATTTTGTAGTGTATTGTAGTGTGTGGAATGCTCACCTCTTTGTCAGGCATGACACTTTACCTGAAAAGGAGAATTGAGTATTCTTGAAAGCTTGCACAGTAATATGCATATATTCAGTTAGTCAGTTAAAAGCGTTGTCTATATTTTTACTATAGCAACTATCTATAGCTAACCTACTATACATTACAGTTTGCATTAGTTATCTTTGCATACAGTTTTTTTTTTTTTGCTGCCTTTGTCTGAGTGTAAGCACCCCCTAGCTATCAGAGGTTGGCTTTGCAGCACTTTAGGATAGGGTAGGGGTGCACAACCTGTGACCCACGGAGCACTCTGATGTGGCCTTGACTCCAAACCAGGGAAGCACCTGCCCATGCTCTGGGATGGTGGGTGAGGAAGCCCAGATCGTGATCAATGGATTGACAACCCGCCACCCCAGAGCAATAGAGTGCATGGCGCCGGCAGCGGAGGGAGCAAGAGCCGCACAAGCCGATGCTTCATCTGTAGCGCAAGCTCCTGTCCCAGGCAGAGTGAAATCTAGTGCACTTCGCCTGGAACCTTTCTAGCAGCCTGGAGAACGATGGCAGCAGAAGCAAGAAGGGGAAAAGGTCAGTGTATTAAATATCTCATACACTGCACTTTCGGAATGGGCATATTAGCACTTATTAAAAAGGTTATTAGGCCACTTTCACACTGATCCGCAGGTGCAGTGCAGTGCACCTCTGACTTTCTTGTGGGTTAGCTGCACTGAGCCATAGACATCTATTATATCCTACAGCTGTGATGCACTTTCTGAAAGCACACCAAAACTCCTGAATGCAGGAGTTTAGGTGTGCTTTTAGAAAGTGCACCACACCCACAAGATATATTAGAAGTCTATGGCAAAGTGCAGCTAAGCCGCATGTGCACTGCGCTGCACCCGCTGTGTGGGTAAACTGCAGCACATCAGTGTGAAAACTGCCTTATAAAGGGCTCAGGACAGTAAGGACTTGTTTACATTTGTGGTTTGGGTAGAAGTCAGTAAAACGCCAAAGTTCATGCTGGTCCACGACCGGTTACCAAATTACTTGAGTGGCCCTCGCTCTTCAAATGGTTGAGCACCCCTGGGCTAGGAGCTTACAGAGAGGTAGGAAATAGCTTACTTTACTTATGATATTTGAGCCTTGCTGCAGTATTCTTCCTACCTATTGTTTGCATGTCAGGAAGGAAAGTGCAGAGCCCAAATCCTCCTACCAGCTCTTCATTAAGAGGTGCGTCATACATTTTTGCCCTTATGTAAGAGGATAGGAGCCACCTATTTACATGAACATACACAAGACCTTGCTATTCATGTGGTTTCAGGATTGGTCTCTGGGTCTGACCCTATGTAGCAGCCGAGGAAAGATTACAGGTTCCTGGTCTCCTAGGGCAGTGGTTCTCAACCCTGTCCTCAAGTACCCCTAACAGGCCATGTTTTGTGAACTTCTCTTAGGTAAAATAGCTGTCCAAAATACCAAACCATTGACTCTAATTTAAAGCACCTGTGCAAGATAAAGGAAAACCTGCAAACATGGCCTGTTGGGGGTACTTGAGGACAAGGTTGCGAACCACTGTCCTAGGGAATGCATTGTGGACCTTACAGATCACCAGAACACACTATCATTCCTGTTCCAAACTGGCTGCTTGCTACAACTTCATCCTATTTTTAATACTATTTTTAATATTATGGCCTAATGAGGCTCACTTCCATAACTCTGTGTAGCATGTTTGATCCCAGGTTCAATTCCCTGATAGGCAGATTTCAGCCAACACATGGTATTTCCCAATCACTTATCAGAGAACAGACTGTGCATGTCTTTTTTTGTGTTTTTTATTTTTGTTATAGAACTTAGATAGACTGAGGGTGAGCTGAGGCATACTTCACTGAACTTCAAACTGGTGTAGCCCACCCCCTAAGGAGGTTAACTGGGATCCCCCACCCTGCACAGCTAGGCACACCAAATTTCCACAGGCACTCAGAGTCAGAGAACAGTCCATAACTTTGTTATTTTTTGTTTTATTGAGGGATATAAACTTGGATAGGGATTGGAGATTATGGGATGCCCACTTGACCTAAAACAACTTCAGGGACAACTCTTCCTATATACAGTCCTATGTACAGTTCACTTCTTCCTCCAGCACTCACTTGCTTGCCGAAACCCAGCTGTGTCACCTTGTTGCAATTTGGTAGAAAAGGCCCATTACAGGCAGGGACTCACAGCCCCTATACTTGAAGATAGCGTGATACAACTCACACTTTCCCAGCACTTCCTCTCTGTGGTCGCTGATCCCAGCACCACCTGTTTAGGCACTGCCAACCCGCTTGGCTGCAGATACCCCTTTCACTAGCCCTCCAGGCTAACTTCTCCCCACAGTCCTCCAGACTGACACTCTCTCCACAGTTCTCCAGACTGACACTCACCAGCCCTCCTGGGTCTCAGGAGATCTCCCGGATGTGCTGACCTGCTCCTGCTGTCCTCTCACTTGCTCCTGTGCCTCCGGGAAGGGTATCCTCTGTATGCTGTAGGGGGAATGTTCCTGCACCTGAGCCTCAGGCCCGAGGTCACCCCACAGACTAGAGGGCACCCTCAAGGGCCACCGACAGCCTCCTCCACACTCCATCTTCCACCAACTGTCCCTGCTCGCATGACTCATACCTATTTATGAGGGGAACTGCCCCCTCCCAGCCCCTTTTTGCTGAAGATTGGCCAGGGTCCTCATAAATATGCATTACAGCCCCTCCTAGCCTCCAGCCACTACATCTAGAACCTTCTTGAAGGTTCCAGAAAACAGGGGGAGGCACCAGAATAGCTGTCAGATGAGTCCTCCAGCCTCCCTAAACCTAAAATCCTGACCCAGATTCAGGCTAGGCCTGACTCTCAGCCAAGCCAATTTATCTACACTAACAACTAAACTATGTACACCTAGCACACTAGCTAGAGAGTGCTACATTGGTAGTAAAGGACACTAACGCTGAACTAATACTTCAGGATGAAGGCAACTCCATTTGAAGTGTAGGCAAACTGTTACTAAACAGTAACTGCTTAACAGGTATACAGTCCTGAGCGTACTAGTAGTAACGTAAATCTCCCACAAGAGGCTAAAGAAAGTTCAGAAGGCTGGTACTCACCATGTCCTGAATACTGTGTAGCCCCTGTAGTATCAGTCAGTTTCTGTACTCCAACTACCTGTGTCCTGGATCCTTAGGAAACTTTCTGAAAATGCTTGAGGAGAGTAGAAGAGAGGTTCCCAGTCAAGCAGTAGCCGGGACCCAGTAAAAGATTCTTGCAGCTGCAGATGGATTTCACAGCCTTCCCCCAGGAACTAGGGAGCTCTGCTCTGGGTTAAAGCCTATTTATATCCCCTCGGCCCCCTGCTGGCCACCCCCAACCCTGACCAGGTATTGCCTGTAGAAGCATTAATATGCAGGCTGGGATCGGTGTTGATCCATTTACTATGCCCCAGCCAGAGCGGGAAGTAACCGAGCCCACACCAGCAGAGCCCAGAGCAGACCTAACCATACAATTGTTGCTCTCCCTGACTACAGGGAGGCCAAAAAATAAATGTAATCACTAGTAACCTAATGTAAACGCTACATCTCTGCGACACAGAAATGAGGCATTATAATGCAAGAGGTATCTTTACTTCCAAATTATGGTACAAACAGTTCCAGAGCATGGCAGTTATAAAAGTTAACATAGTCTACACCCAGACTACTACAACCTACTTCCTAAACTAAACAAGAGAGGGTTGCTGCAATGCTCTATAGTCCTATACTCCTGCACTTATCTGGTATTGCAGTCTAATGCAAAGTCCATAATGACGATTCCCGGCCCTTAGGAGGTACGGCTCATAAAGGGGTTAAAGTCCAGTCTAGCATGTACATGTTCTCATCCTTAGCAGCAAGGGGCAAAGAGAACCATACCAAGCCAAGAGTGGAGGATAATCGCACAGCACATGAAAACCACAACAGTTAACCCTTTTTACATGGTTTCTCCAACCATCACTGTATTCACTTTCTGTCCCAGAGACAAAACAGGAAGTTGGAAGAAATCTCTCAAAAGCCAAGAGAAATCCCCTGTTAGACAGCGTCACAAGAGCAGGTGTGCCCATTGGAAGATTTTCCTTCATCTCCTCTTCTGTTCCTGTAACAACTCTAAGCCTAGGTTCACACTTGCCCTATGTGGGAAGCGGTGTGAATCCAGGGCCGATTCCCGCATTGCATCTCTCTCGCTGGCAGTTCACACTGCCTTCTGCGAACCGCTGCAGGTGTCAATATGATGTTAATGACACCCCAGGTCGGTTCACAGATCACAGTGCGAATTGTGGATTTCGACAGGAATCGGATCGCATAGGTGAGAACACCCATGAGATCTGATTCAAGTGCGGGAAAACAAGTCCCTGTACCTCTTTCTGTGCGAATCCAATGCAAGTTCAGCCATACAACTGTATGGCTGAACTCGCATTGCTCAGATATCACATATGATCGGCACCTGTGGTGCAGGTGCGAATCACATGCGATGTCTAAGATTGCACTAGTGTGAACCTAACTTAAATATAGGATTTCCCGTCACTTTCTGTATCAGAGACATTGGATTTGAGGACAAGTAGAAAGGGTGAATCTCCCCTGTGGAGACACAGACAACAATGAAAACCTGACAAAAAGATCTGGTTTTATAAAATATTCTTTTGCAAACAGATATGGACAAAAAGCCATTAATTTCAATGGGGCAAATTGTGAGGTGAAACAGATATATTAGTGGACACGTGTAATGCTCCATTAGTACTGCCTCTGGTAAATGTATATGACAGTATCCTGAACAGGCATCTTAGACACCAAGGTATTTTGCATCAGCCAAGCTTGCTAGTTATATCATCAAGCAGAAACTTTTGACAGTGCTCCTGATTTACATCTTCCTTTAGGTATCTGAGGCCCTAGCAATCCATAGTTCACCTGTGCAAGCTCTGCCCATTGAATTTTTGTGGGCTCATAGCTTTGACAATTACATCTCATTTTTTCCATCCTATCAAACTCATTTGGAAACCATTCTTTTAGTGATACTGAGAAGAGTGTGTTCTGTGGTGCAAACTGTGTAATCCTTCTGGATTCTGTAGAAAATTATAGTAATTCATAAAAGCGATTCTTGTGCCAGCACTTTGGATGTGGATGACTGTATTTTCTAAGTTATAAAGTGACCCTAAACTCTGGTTGAAAAAAAAAATGTTCAAGTATGCATTTTACCTCCAAAAGGACCTCAGATAGTCTATAGGAAAGTACCCTATCTTAGAGACAGATTTGCCCCAAATTTTTTCAATCCACCAGAGAAGACTCTCTCTTTCTTCCAGAACCTCACTGGTTGTTACCAGCGTAGGAGATGTCAAGTGTGCCCTACTAATGGGAGCAAAAATAGGAGGAAAAAAAAATACTTTGTTTTGACAAGTACTTCTCAGACTTGTGTATTAAACCATTTATTACATGCTCTACTCCTGGCTCTGCCAATATGCTTCAGTGCCCATGCAGCCTCCAGTACATGGGGAGGACCAAGCAGGCCTTGCATGTTAGGCTGAATGAGAAAATAAGCAACATTTATAAGGGCGTTAAGAACCATTCAGTCTCCAGACAACTACACACAATAGAGATTCTTCTAATATGATTTTTTTGGGCATTGACATATACACTCCACATAGGAGAGGAAGTTCATTAATTAAAGAAATCTCCAAATTGGAGATGAAATGGATTTATAATCTAAACCATATAAGAGGCCTACTTATCTGTGGTATGTTTGTTACAATTTTCAAATTACTTTCTGCCACTGGCCCTGGCGTCTGTTCACTGTTTTGTGAGTCTGTCTTTATTCAATAAAAATATTGAGAAAGAAATAGATTTATAAATTCAGGTCCTTTACCCCACATGGTCTAAATGAAGATGTTGATGTGAATCCCTCTATAGATAAGTCATATAAATATAGGTGGTGTCTCTCCCCCCTCTCTTTCTTCCTCTCACTTTTATCGTTCTCCCAGTGATAGCTAAATGTATAATGCAGGTTAGTCTGTTATTTTCTGTTCTAGGTTCTTGTTCAAATTCTCTGTCCCTGATCTCTTGCTTAAAGAATTTTGGTACTGCGGGTATGGTTTTATTATTCTTGATGGGAAATAAATAAGAAAATTATTTAAAAAAAAATTGTATTTTTAATATTTGTATTTTCGTAATAATGGAAGTAATTCAGTGCGGCTGATCCTCACTCTAACTTGCTGGAACTATGGTCTGAAGGTTAAGTTTAGTTAAGTTTGAGTTAATTTCCCTTCTTTGAACGTAAAGTTCTGTATTATCATAAAGTTTTTTTCATTATGGTTAGCGTTAACATTCTTTAGTAAGTTGTCACATTAGATTTTGTCCACTAGATGGCCTGGTGGCTACACTAGGGAGTTTAAATAGGACTTCCTATTAGTCTTTTTATCCATTTAACCACTCGGTGCGCTTTGCCTGAGATTTAGTTAAAAGAGATATAATTATATAGATTATGATCAGTCGATGTTAAAATCAAGGTTTGGTAATCTTCTCTATAGATGGTGTCCAGTCCTTAGTGATTGGGGCTTAGATGGAGGCTTGGTTGCTGTTCAGGAAGGCCAGTCTGCAGCTCAGATTAAGGCTTGGTCACATATTACGTTTATATACAGCGATGGCGCAGTATCGTGCCCATGCCCCAGGCGACGTCACGTGTGATGAAATGCATAGGGCAAAGCGACGTGCTGGCATCATTGCGTGTTCTCATTGCCGGACGTGTGGGTGGTATGCTGTATATTTGGCCCGTGAGGATTTAATAAATCCACTAAAAAGGTTTTACGCTATTTGGAGCATTTTCTTCCATGTTTTGGGGATGAGCCTATTGGGATGATGCTGGCATGATCATATCTGTCCAACCATCTGCCTCTGAGGGAATCCTTTAGAAATGCTCCTGGAAGATCCTGGCCAGGTAGTTTGGTCACATGCTCTACTGACCATTCTTTAATTAGAGGTTCTTATGAAGCTGGTAAGCCAGCATTCTTCCCATAATGAGGTGGTGGTGTCATGGTTTGGATGTTTTTAAATGGTGATGGATGCATAGATCTTTTTGAGCATTTAAGAAGCTCTTTCCAGTTTCACAAACTTTTTATTAGCATCTGGATTTTATTTGTTTAAGTTTACCCTTTATTTGGTGCAAACAGTGCATGTTATATATTAATTGCTTATGATTGTTATTATCACCAATATCAAGTAGCACGATTCTTTTATGTTAAATTGAGTTGCACTGTGTGCTGCTTTTGTCACTATATTATTTTACTTTGTCATTATTATTTTTTATTTATTTTATTTTTTACCTTAAGTGCAGTTTCTTTTTTCATTTTAAAATATGAACTGCTTTGTTTGGTGTAAGATTAGCCTCTTGAATTACTTGTTTCTCTTGAACTCTTGAGGAGTCTGCTGCATATTTATTTCTGTCACAGAATGATTCCTAGTACTACTAAACACAGTCCTTGGAATTCATAAAGAGCATTGTAGGAACACATTAGAAATCTGCCTCTGTTATCCGTGCAACAAATGACAGATTCATGTAACAGTTGGTAAGGCTCTATTCACATTTGGTGTTTTGGGGGGGACCTCGGGCAGATCAACTCCCACTGCAATTGCAAAATGCATGTTTGGGTGCTATTCATTTCAATGGTACCTAAACGTGGTGCGGTTTTGCCACAATTAATTAAAAGGCAATTGTGGCAAACTGCAATGCATGAAGCTTGTCACCCAAAGGAAGCTCCTGCTTTGCACCACATTTTAGATGTCATTGAAAATGAATGGCACCTGAACAAGTGTTTTGCAATTGGAGTGCAATTTGACATCATGGGAAAAATCGCAGCGATTCTGCACGAGATCCCAAAACGCCAAATGTGAATTGAGCCCAAGGTGTATATGAATCTTTTGCAAAATTGTCCAATACATCATTTTGTCTGTGACACAATACTCCAACATGGAAGAGGTCTTATTTACTTTCACTGTTCTTATCACTGATATGGTGATGTTTCTTAATAAATTTGTCATAGCATAGCACCAGAATGTAAATGCTTTTCACATAAGAACTACCAAAATTTGCAGCATGTGTCAGAAATAGCAAGAAAAGTGTTGCATGCATTCCATGAATTTGGCGCAGAACTTTCCAATATGGCAATAATGGCAGAAAAGTGTTGCAAATGCCTTTTTTGAATTTGCCCCTTTGTCTTCTTCCCTAAAATGTGTACCTTACAAACATTTTGGAAATCACATGATAATTGTACTATTGGTAAAAAACCTTGAGAGGCTGAGCTCCTTAGCCAACCTGTCTTCCCACATGTTGTAAGGCTTTAGTTTAAAGCAATCATAGGAAAAAATATTTTCATTCTTTTTCTTGTTCTGTACAAAGACATTTGATGATTAGATAACTATTCAAACATTTTAAATGTATCCAAAAGGTTACACTGCTGTAGTCCGTGCTGGGTAGCTGGCTATATGTCACAATAACACACCTACCAACAAACCCTCTGTAAGGCTCCATGCACACTGGACGCTATCTGGGCTCTCTCGGCGTCGGGCAGGAGACGCTGCTTACAAAACGCTCTTTTGCAGCGTTTTGTAAGCAGCGTTTACCGGCGTTTATCGGCGTCGGTGGTTTTTTTCTTCATTAGCTTCCATTGACTGCAAAACACGCCGGACGCCAATAAACAGCCGTTTACTGTCGTTTATGAGCGCTTAGCGGCGTTTATCGGCGTCCAGCATTTTTTTGTGGTCAAAAGAACGACTTTTGAACGCCAATTCAGGGAGTCCAGATAACAGCCCAAAAACGCCACTGCTGATAAAAGACAATTAACGTCCATGTGTGCATGGACACATAGGATAACATAAAGTGGCGTTTTTGGGCTGTTAAAAAAACGCCCAAAAACGGTAGTTTATCAGATACAGTGTGCATGGAGCCCTAAAGTGTAACTAAAGGCAAAGCTTTATATCTTATTGTGGATAGAGTAAGTGAGGGTTGTAACCTCCGTCAGGTTATATATTTATTTATTTTTGCCATTTGTGTTCCATTAGGGAGCTTTTCCTTCACTTTCTGTCCCATAGCCAAAACTGGAAGACAGAGGTAAATCCTGAGTAAGTGAGGGGATCCCAGGGTGTCACCTGGGTCACCAGAACTAGTGTCCCCATTGTAAGATTTCCCCTCTATTAAGTGTTCTGATGTCAACCCAAAATTTTGGATTTTCTTTTACTTTCTTTTTAATGATAATGGTAAACAGGACAAATAGAGAGGGTGAATCTCCCTAACGGGGGCACAGACAGCAATAAAAACTGACAGGTGTTCTGATACCTCTCCACTCTATCCAAAATGGAAAAAAACGTTTTGCCTTTAGTTACACTTTTAACCACTTGCCGACCGCCGATCGGCAATTGACGGCGGCAAAGTGGCTCTGTAACGCGGATCGCTGTCATATGACGGCGGCCGCGAGATTGCGCCTAGTGAGCGCGCGGGTGCCGTCGGAGGCGCGTGCGCGCACTCACTGTGTTCGGGGAGGGCCAGGGAGCGGGTGCGGCGGCTTCGATTGCCGCCGGCTACCCGCGATGGCCCCCCCGGAGTGAAGGAACGGAGGTCCGTGTATGTAAACACGGACCTCCGTTCTGTGAAGGGGGAAGGGCTGTGATCACAGCCTTCCTGTATACCAAGGCTGTGACCACTTCCCTTCCCCAGCTAGGGCAGTCCCCCCACAGTTAGAACACGCCCAGGGAACATAGTTAACCCTTAGAGCGCCCCCTGCAGGTTAACCCCTTCACTGCCAATGACATTTACACAGTAATCAGTGCATTTTTATAGCACTGATCGCTGTATAAATGCCAATGGTCCCAAAAAAGTGTCAAAATGCTCCGACATGTCCGCTGAAATATCGCAGTACCGCTAAAAATCGCTAAAAATCGCAGATCGCCGCCATTACTAGTAAAAAATAAAAAAAAAATAAAAACCCCAAAAATGAATTCTCATCATCCGTAAACGCGACCACTTTTGCGCAAACAAATTTCACCAGTGTCGGAACCATATGTCCTTCCGACACTAGTGTCGGGAAGGGGGAAGTGTCTTGCCTCCAGGCACAAATGTATGTGCCTGGA
>BLSH010401037.1:809426-831368 GCA_018402905.1 Glandirana rugosa | reverse complement strand
TGTATAAGAGACAGCAGTCACCCATCACCCATGAGTGACCTCCACCAGTCACCCGTCACCCATCATTGACCACCACCAGACACCCATCACCCATCAGTGACCACCACCACACACCCGGCACCCATCAGTGACCACCGCCAGTCACCCATCAGTGACCTCCACCAGTCACCCGTCACCCATCAGTGACCACCACCAGTCACCCATCAGTGACCACCACCAGTCACCCATCACCCATCAGTGACCACCACCAGTCACCCATCAGTTACCACCACCAGACACCCGTCACCCGTCGATGACCATCGCCAGTCGCCTGTCAGTGACCGTCACACCCATGAGTAAACATCACCTGTAAAAGTCTCACACATTTGGCATCGCCATACTCAGGAGGAGTAGCAGAATGTATTTTGGGGTGTCATTTTTGCTATGTACATGCTATGTGTTTGAAATATCATATAAATGGACAACTGTGTAAAAATAAATGCATTTTCATTTTTTTCCAACATTTTCCCAAAAACTACTGGAAAAAAATGACATGTTCAAACGACTCATTATGCCTCATAGATTATACGTTGTGGTGTTTGCTTTCCAAAATGGGGTCATTTTGTGGGAAATTCCATTTTCCTGGTGCTCCAGGACCTTCAAAAGTGTAATAGGTAGGTGGTTGAGAAATGAGATGTGTAATTTGTGCTCGTAGAACGCCTGAAGGTGCTAGTTCAATGTTAGGCCTCTGTATGTGGCCAGACTGTGTAAAAGACTTACACATGAGGTATCGCCATACTCTGGGGGAGTAGTAGAATGTATTTTGGGGTGTAATTTTTGCTATGTACATGCTATGTGTTGGAAATATCATATAAATGGATAACTTTGTGTAAAAAAAAGCGGTTTAATTTTTTTCCCACATTTTCCAAAAACTACTGGAAAAACATGACATGTTCAAAAGACTCATTATGCCTTATAGATTATGCATTGGGGGTTTTCTTTCCAAAATGGGGTCATTTTGTGGGCAATTCCATTGTCCTGGTGCTCCAGCACCTTCAAAACTGTAACAGGGGGTTGAGAAATGAGATGTGTAATTTATGCTTGTAGAACGCCTGAAGGTACTAGTTCAATGTTTGGCCTCTGTATGTGGTCAGGCTATGTAAAGGTCTAACACATGTGGTATCGCCATACTCAGGAGGAATAGCAGAATGTATTTTGGGGTGTCATTTTTGCTATGTACATTCTATGTGTTGGAAATATCTTATAAATGGACAACTTTGTGTAAATAAAATGCGTTTTCATTTTTTTCCCACATTTTCCAAAAACTACTGGAAAAAAATGAACTGTTCAAAAGACTCATTATGCCTCATAGATTATACGTTGGGGTGTTTGCTTTCCAGAATGGGGTCATTTTGTGGGCAATTCCATTGTCCTTGTGCTCCAGGGCCTTCAAAAATGTGATAGGTCGTCATGACATTAGATGTGTAATTTATGTCCCTAGAATACCTGACAGCACTCCCTGCATGCTGAGCCTCTGCATGTGACCAGGCTGTGAAAAAGTCTCAGACATATGATATCGCCATACTCAGGAGTAGCAGAATGTGTTTTGGGGTGTAATTTGTGGTATGCATATGCTGTGTGTGAGAAATAACCTGTTACAATGACTATTTTGTGAAAAAAAAGAAAAAAAAATCTTCATTTTGCAAAGAATTGTGGGAAAAAATTACAACTTCAAAAAATTCACCATACCTCTTACTGAATACCTTGGAATGTCTACTTTCCAAAAAGGGGTCATTTGGGGGGTATTTGTACTTTCCTGGATTGTAATGCCTCTTACACACGAGTCGACGATCGTATACAACAGGTCTTACGAACGACTGTTGTATGCTAATCTGACCGTTATTACACGTGATTAGAACAGCTGACGTACGGCGGTCATACAACAGAAGTTGTATGAGCAGACTAGAAAACTTGGTAGTACCAACAAGCGGTCGTGCGACCGTTGTATCGTGTATACAGAGAAGTTGGTCCAACAAGTTGTATTGTCCAAAACACGCATGCTCAGAAGTCAGGAATGGCCCGACACTAATTACATGCTCCTGAACTTTCTCTTTATATGTTCATAACACGTCACTACGTTCGGCTTGGTCATACGATTGCTTAGTGCATGTCAGTACGCAAGATACAACAGCCAACATACGATTTGAGCCGTTCGGTCATACGACCATTGCACCGCGTGTACGAGGCTTTAGGGTCTCAAGAAATGAGATAGGCCGTCAGTATATCAGGTGTGATCAGGTGTGATCAATTTTCAATGATTGGCACCATAGCTTGTAGACTCTATAACTTTCACAAGGACCAAATAATATGCACTTATTTGGGTTATTTTTACCAAAGATAGGTAGCAGTATAAATTTTGGCCAAAATTTACAAAGAAAAATTACTAATTTGCAAAATGTTATGACAGAAATAAAGAGGCATTTTTTCACAAAATTTTCAATCTTTTGTTATTTATAGCACAAAAAATAAAAAAAACCCCTAGTGATTAAATACCACCAAAAGAAAGCTCTATTTGTGTGAAAAAAAGGATGCAAATTTCATATGGGCACAGTGTTGCATGACTGAGTAATTGTCATTCAAAATGTGATAACGTTGAAAGCTGAAAAATGGCCTGGACAGCAAGGGGGTTTTTGTGCCCAGTACTGAGGTGGTTAAGTGAAATCACAACACTTATCAATGCCATAAATAAATAGAAACCAGTGCAGCGCAATAATTCACAGCTGATACTCATCTAAGACACAATACTTTTACCTTCTAAAGGTTTTGTGATTCATAGAAGTTATTTATCAAATCACCCATGTAGATTTTCCTGTATAAAATAAGTACAAGCACATCAGTACAATTAAGGAAATGTGTAATACAAAGTGTGATTAGGTCAATGTTGAGAAAAAGATCCAATGTTTGTGCTGCAGGATTCTTATCAGCAATTACTATGAATGACACATTAGAATATGACAAATGGATGGATAAAATATTAGAGAGCCCCTGCTTGCCTTCATGATAATGGGAAGTGACAGAGTTTAAACAGATGTCACCTAACCATCTGTAGAGGATCTTCTGAGCAGTGGGCATCAATAAGCTGTTTATAGCCACTGCCTGGGGTCCACTGCCACTAATACCAAACCGGAGAATGAAGAGATGGTCTTTGTAAATCACTTCCTTTTAATCCATTGGATTATAAATGAGTAAATCTGTGCATAAGTAGTTTAGGGCGAAGGCCACCTTCCTTACATTAGTCAGGAACTTTGGAGGCAAAAACACTGAAAATTAATTCTCATATTGAATAAACTCTTTTAGTGTCACATGATTAGGAAAGAATATGGTATTATATTAGAATCAGTCAATGAAATATGGTTCTTTAAAAACACGATTATTTAAAATCAACAGGATAGCTATTAGTATTGCAGTAAAAACATTATTATTGCAGAGTTTTTTTCTTTTCCTCACTCTACACAAAATTTACAAAAGAATAAAAAAAGGTTTTGGCTGGATTTAAACCTTGCCTAAAAGAAATATCAAGGCTTTGATTGCTAATTTTATACCATATAACCGTACAGTATATTGGACCTCTGGTGCCCCCCTGCTGGACTGGCTGGATTTAAACCTTGCCTAAAAGAAATATCAAGGCTTTGATTGTTAATTTTATACCATATAACCGTACAGTATATTGGACCTCTGGTGCCCCCCTGCTGCTAGTACAAGTAGGTTAGGATGTGCCAGGTTTTGGACAGCTCTGAACCTGGAACACAAAGTAGCACTTCTGGGTTTAATCTCAAAAAAACCTCTGGTGCCCCCCTGCTGCTAGTACAAGTAGGTCAGGATGTGCCAGGGTTTGGACAGCTCTGAACCTGGAACACAAAGTAGCACTTCTGGGTTTAATCTCAAAAAAGTTCCTGATCCCCCCCTAGGCCAGGGGTCAGCAACCTGTAGATCACAATCTACCAGTAGATTCGTAGTAGTTTGTGACCAAACTCAGGATATCCACACAAATTGAAACAAATGAACAACTAATAATACAAATGTGATATTTCATTATTAGAAAAAGCACATGAAGAAAACACACATGTATATCAACACAATCATATGGTCATACCCTGAGAATAAAGGACACAAAATAAGAAAACAAAAATGGTAAAAAATCGTTCGACTATGGACAGCAGCATGGATATGGACAAAGGCATGGCGGGGGCTCGATACAGCAGAACCTTGGGTATGACCCAGGAGAACCCTCTCAGGTCTGCTATGAACCGTGGTTTACAAATGATACCAGTTCCCTGAGATTTTTATTCCGGAAGATGGAGAAACTTATGATTAAAGAAATGAAAGCATACTCGGACAAAAGTACCTTGACTGAATATCTCTCCCTTGAAAGAATTCCGAGGGGTCTGTGCATTAAAACATTCCCAACGCATGAACTGACAGATGAGAATCTCAGAAAACATTGGACTGATACGCTATTACTTTGCTCATTGGAGCTTATGAACATCATTGTGCAATCAAAATCAGAGGAGATTGACAAGACACAAAAGGAAATTTCGGATATTAAAGATGAAATCATGCCCTTTAAAGATTCTACTCTGTTTAAAGAATTGGACGTCAAACTTAGTGAGAAAATGGACCACGTAGAAAAAGGCATCATTGAGGTGAATAAAGAGAAACTTTTGCGGGATCGTTTTGATTATGAGTCCAATACAGTGTACACCTCAGCCTCCACACAGATTCAGGAGGCCATTTACATCCGGCATTAACCACTTGCTGACCGATGTACGACTGAAAGTGGCGACAGTGTGGCTCTGTCCCGCATATTGCCGCTTATAGTCGTCACTTTAGTGCACAGCCGCTAGGGGGGAGCGCGTGCCGCTGGCACCCACCAGAGGCTCCCTGAGCAGGGCCGCGGGTCAGGCGGACTCGATGTCCGCCAGCGACTTGCGATGCCTTGTGACAGAGCCAGAACAGGGAACCGCTGATGTAAACAGCGGTTTCCCATTCTAACAGGCGGCATGTCAGAGATCTACTGATCCCTGTACTCGGGATCAGTTAGATCTCTAGTGCCCCTGCCAGACCAGCCCCCTGACAGTTAGAACACACCTAGGGAACACAGTTAACCCCTTCACTGCCCCCTGCAGGTTTACCTCTTCACTGCCAATGACATTTACACAGTAATCATTGGATATTTACATTTTTGAATGCTGTATAAATGTCATTGGTCCCAAAAAAGTGTCAAAAATGTCTGATATGTCCACTGCAATATCGCAGCCCTGATAAAAATCGCAGATCGCCGCCATTACTAGTAAAAACGCCAGAAATGAATCCTCATAGTTTGTAAACGCGGCAACTTTTGCGCAAACCAATCAATAAACGCAGATTGTGATTTTTTTTTACCACAAATATAAGAAAAAATGTAAATCGGCCAAAACCAATGAATAAATTCATTTTTTAATATTTTTTTTGGATTTGTATTTTAGCGAAAAGTAAGAAATATTGGTTTTTTTTGCAAAATTGTTGCTCTTTTTTTGTTTATAGTGGTCAATAGAAATGACGCAGAGGTGATCAAATGCCACCAAAAGAAAGCTATATTTGTGAGGAAAAAAGGACGCAAATTTAGTTTGGGTACAACATCGCACGACCGCGCAATTGTCAGTTAAAACAACGCAGTGCCAAATTGCAAAAAGTGCTCTGGTCCTAACATGTGAAATCCTTCCGGGGCTGAAGTGGTTAAAGGCAAACATATCAGCTTTTCAGAAATGGAGACAGAAGGGTTGGATTATACCCTAGGGGACACCGCATCCGATTAATCTCCAGAGAGAACCACTAAAAGAGATGCTGTCAATTCCGCTAAGGCTGCTTTAAACCCAGAGTGCAGTCTCCCACAGAGAAGAAGAAAAAGAGGGAAGGGGAAAAAAGAGCCCCCACAAAAGCCAGGAGAGGTGGGAGAAGGAGGCGCAAATTCATACAACCTGAGGGGCAAACAACAGAAGACACCTCAAACATCTTAAATTTGTCCAAGTGGTGACATTACTAGCTAAAGGTTTGAACTTTTGCCCTATTAGACACTTTAACCCGTTTGAAACCATCTTAGATGTTAACAAATTTGCCCCACAGATAGGTATATACAGCCCCATAGATAGGTATATACAGCCCCACAGATAAGTATATACTGCAACATAGATAGGGGTATACAGAGCCAACCCCCCCCCCCCACAGCAGGGCTCGAGGAACTGAGGAACCCTCCCCCTCGGGGTAGTCGGGACATCAAATGTTCATTTGCCTTTCTAAGGGCTTGTGGCAGCACGCTTTGCGCCACAAGCCACACTTTATTGAAGCCTATTAGTGCCTACGGCTCTGGAGAGATGCTTAAAAGTAACCCCCCGTTGCGGTAATTCATGCGGCCGGTGCCTCAAAGGGGCTGGCCGCATGAATAGGGGGTGGTTGCAGATGGCCATGGATAGATTCATGCTATGCCATGGGGTGGCTGGAGAGAGGGGGCGGCACCCGTGCGCCCTTAATGCCACTGTGCACTTCTCAGAATACATTTGTTTGCACTTTTCCAACAGCTTAAAGCGGTAGTTAACCCCGCTTGGTTATTTTTAAATACAGGCAAGCCTATAATAAGGCTTACCTGTAGGTAAAATGAATAACTCCCAAACCTGCACCGTTTAGGAGATATTCACCCTGCATGCAGCTGCTGACCTCAGCAGCACATGCTGTGCTGTGAAGGTCCGGCTTATTGTGCCAGAACTTTAGAGCTTCTTGCCGGAACCGAGGGCTCCCGTGCTCATCGCGGCTGCGGCCACTCACAGCACCGGAGCCTGCGAACCCAGAAGAAACGCCGGGGGAACATGTCAGCCCCCTCTGTGGTGACCAGGCGCCGCTGCGGGGGCCTCGTTCTAAGGTAAGTATTTATGCATACTAGCACATTCTGCAATTGTCTTGCAGGTTTTTTTTTTTAGTGGTTTACTACCACTTTAATGGTCAGTGTATGTCCCACAGTTAAAACAGTACTAAAGTCTAGGTATTTTTTTTTACCTTAATGCATTCACAACAATAATGTAAAAAATGCACAAGTACATTAACAACTCCTCTTGTTCTCAAACACTTACCTACTGTCCCTTGTCACTGCTGCTGGGTCCTCCATGATCTGTGCCATTCCCTGAACTGCCATGTTGTAGGGGGGATAGTGAGGGTAGGGAAGCAATTGGCTCCTGCAGTTGGCTGAGAGCAGGGGGATGGTTTGCTTGGCACACAGCCACAGCCAAGGGGGCACATGCATGGGTGTCTCCTACAGCAGCCACCCGCAAACAGTGAAACAAAGAACAAAAATATTTTTTTTTACAATTTTATTTTGTATATTTTTTTTACAATTGTATTAATCTTTATTGCAATTATGTTTATCAGCCCTGTTGGTGGGCTTTGGTGAGATGTGAGGGGTCTAAACAGACCCCTGACATCTCCCCTTTGAGACAGGGAAAGGGATTGAGGACACGATTCTCCAGTCTCTTTCTCAGCTGTCTGAGCATTGAAGATGAATGGACAGGAGACAGACGCTCCTGTTCATTCATAAACTGAAGCAGAGTTTACTCTTCTCAGTTATCAAAAGACACAGGAGCGATCGCTCACTGTGTCTAATTGAGAAAAGGAAGAAGCCGGTAAATTACATATTTACCGGCCCCTTCCTCCGCTCTCCATCCTGACACATCTGCCCCGCAGCCGGTGGGAGAGGAGAGGAGGGAAGCCGGCTGCGGGGCACGAGGGAGGGACGGAGGAGAAGGACAGGGGCCCGGAGGAGTGGCCGGAGCACACAGGGTCGGAGGAAGACAGGGGACCAGAGGAGCACACGGGGGTGGACGAGGAGGACGCTGAAAAGTAGGACACCGGGAACAGCCAGGGATGATCAGTGCGGCGGGGTGCAACTGTGATCACCAATCTCCCTGCATGACTTTTTAACTGACAGCCACGGGAGGGAGAGGAGGAGAAGCGGCTGTCAGCTAAAAATCCATGCAGGGAGATCGGTGATCACAGCTGTCCACCACCGCACTGATAATCCCTGGCTGTGTGAAACTGGCCCACTAAGCCATCGGCCCACCGGGAAACTCCCGGTAGTCCTAATGGGCAGTACATGCCTGCTTACAGGGTGGGATTGACTTGAAGTGTTGCTTCAGAATAGTTGTATTAGGTAATATATATTGTCCCCATTAGGTGGTGCACAATTACATAATTTCATATAACCCAGGACCTGATCAATGGTTCACGCAAGATACATTTATAAACCAATGATAGTGAGTTGGGTATGCATGTAGAACTATGGAATACTATAGTTTGCTCTAAGGGGATTATTTATTAATGCAGTCAGGATAAATGTGTCATACTGCATTTGTTATGAACCAAGCAGCCAGGGTATATTAAAGTGGATGTAAACCCACCACTCACCCAGCATAAACGAATGGCGCAGTATTAATGTATATGTATACATGCAAGCCTGAAGCATGTATCCCTTGTAAATACCTTTTGCAAATACTTTGCTAATGTCATCCCTTTCAGCAGTAGCAGACTTGCAAAACACTGGAATCAGTGGGTGTCTCTCTTTGCTGAAGCTCGGTGGGTGGATTTGTGATGTCTCAAGACTTCCCACCCACCTCTATACTGAGAGCTGGAGGAGATGGGAGGGGGGAGTGTGAGGCTCTTTTTGCTCAGTGCAGAAGATAACAAAATGACCTGTCACTCAACACAGCACGGGATGAAACGACTCCTTTTTCTCCCTTAGTCGGTCTTTCTCTTACTGAAAAAAGAAAGCAGCATTGCTCAGAGCTGGATTAACTCTTTTCGGCAAAACTGGGCACAGATGACATGATATCCTCTCCTGTACAAGGTAGAAGTGTCAGTAAAATTTTTTTTTTCAGGTTTACATCCAATTTAAAAAATACTGTCTACCAGGGATAGGCACGGACCAAGACTGTGGCGGACATTTTCCAAAGTACAGACCTTAGTGAAGGACATCAAGGTACATTTCAAATTAAAACCTTCAAAAAACACTGTCTACTCTCTGGCCTAGTTCAAAAAGTACAAAAACATGCCTGCCTGGGACTGGGCTTGGGTGGCGGGGTCTACCTCCTGGGACTGGGCTGGTTGTGGCCTGCCTGGGACCCATCTGGGACTGAGCTGGGGGCCTGCCTGCTGGGACTGGCTGTGGCCTGCCTGGGACTGGGGCCTGCCTGCAGGGACTGGGCTGGGGCCTACCTGGGACTGGGCTGGGGCTGACTGTGGCCTGCATGGGACTGGGCTGGGGCTGGCTGTGGCCTGCCTGGGACTGGGCTGGGGCCTGCCTGGGACTTGCCTGCTGGGACTGGAGCCTGCCTGCTGGGACTGGGGCCTGCCTGCGAACCGCCTGGGACTGGGCTGGGGCCTGCCTGCTGGGACTGACTGTGGCCTGTCTTCTGGGACCAGGCTGGGGCTGGCTGTGGCCTGCCTGGGACTGGGCTGGGGCCTGCCTGCTGGGACTGGGCTGGGGCCTGCCTGCTGGGACTGGGCTGGGGCCTGTCTGCTGGGACTGGGCTGTGGCCTTCCTGGGACTGGGCTGGGGCCTGCCTGCTGGGACCAGGCTGGGGCTGGCTGTGGCCTGCCTGGGACTGGGCTGGGGCCTGCCTGCTGGGAATGGGGCCTGTCTGCTGGGACTGGGCTGGGGCCTGCCTATTGGGACTAGGCTTGCTGGGGGCTGCCTGGGAGTAACTGGGCTGGCTGGGGCCTGCCTGGGAGTGACTGGGCTGGCTGGGGCCTGCCTGGAAGTGACTGCTGGGCTGGCTGGGGCCTGCCTGGGACTGGGCTGGGGCCTCCCCGGGAGTGACTGGGCTGGCTGGGGCTTGCCTGGGACTGGGCTGGGGCCTCCCTAAGAGTGAGTGACTGGGCTGGCTTGGGCCTGCCTGGGAGTGACTGCTAGGCTGGCTGGGGTCTGCCTGGGAGTGACTGCTGGGCTGGCTGGGGCTGGCTATGGCCTGCCTGGGACTTGGCTGGGGCCTGACTGGGAGTGACTGGACTGGCGTGCCTGGGAGTGACTGTTGGTCTGGCTGTGGCCTTCCTGGGAGTGGCTGCTGGGCTGTTTGGGGCTTGCCTGGGGCATTGGGGCACTGGGGGTAGGGCTGGGCCTGCCGCTGAGGTGGTAGAGAACTTTTTCACAGTACATCCACTAACTGGTGGTCACCGGACCACAGAGACACACAGTCTCACCACCAGGCAGTGCCACCATCCATCACCAGTCACCTCACCACCGCGTCCCGTCTGGTCCTCTCCTGTTCTTCGTCCCACCACCTTGAATCAGTCTCACTCCTGACTCAGTCCCATGCTCTGCACGCTGCCTGGCAGTGCACACTCCTCCACACAGTGATGTCTCCTCTCCCAGGCCAGCCCCTCCCTCAGAGTCAGAGAGAGATCACTCCGCACTGGAGACTCACTCAGGACTCAGGAGGAGGAGTGGGTGGAGTTGCGCGCCGGGCGTCTACTGAGACTGTGACATTACGCTGGCCTAGGAGGAAAGGACAGGAGAGATAGAATAAGAAAAATGTCAGAGGTGGCCGCGGACACCACAAGTCGTGTTGGAGGACACTGGTGTCCGGGAGCGGACACCTTGCCGATCCCTGCTGTCTACTGTACCTGATTGGCTGTATGGGCTAGCATAAAATTGACTTCCTAAATTGTCAAAATAGGCAATTAAAAAGCAGGTCTGCTGAACATATAATAATTCATTGAAATAATTTTTAGGAACCATCTAGGCAAAATAGGCACCGGCCTCGTCCCAGTTTCCAAGGTGGAACCAAATCTAAGGCGTGATAGCCTGCCCTTAATATTTTAATTTTAAAGTGGTTGTAAAGCCTTACATAAACCCAGTGAAGTCACTGGCCTTAGGTGATACACAGAGATAAAACAAATCCTCCTACATACATTATGCCTTTTTATCTGCAGCCGTTTCTTTCGTTCAAAGTGCTGGATTTTAAAGCTTACCTGAGAAGTTCAGTAAAAAGGGGGCAAAGAACTGAAGTTACACTACAGAACTCAGTGAGGAGAGCTCTGAAACCTGATTGGAGGGAAGGGACACATCCCCTTTCACACAGCACACAGGAACAGAGCCGAGGCTGTCAATCAGCTGGAGGTTCTTCCTCATCACCATTTTTCTCTTGGTGTCAAGAAAACTTGTCAGAAATGATTCATGGTGATAGCAGAGGGAGGAAGCAGCAGACAAAAGTGACACTTAGAGATTGATTTACTAAAGGAAATATACTGTGCACTGCAAGAGATTTGAGGGGAAGCTCTGAAATGAAGGGAAGCTCTGCTGATTTCTATCATCCAATCTTGCACAAGCAAAAATTCTGTTTTTTATTTCCCTTGCATGTGGTTGGTTATTGTTTGCAAAGTGAAACTTTGCCTCATTTACTAAGCTCTGGAGCCAGTACACTTGCAGTGCACAGTATATTTGCCTTTAATAAATCAACCCATTATCTTATGTGTTCAAGTACACACTATAGAGGGATAGACTTTGTTCTTATATCCTGTATGAGGTTTACAACCACTTTAAGTAATTTCACTCTCATATTAACATGCAACCATGAAACAACATACATATACTGTATCTATCGATATTTGATTTGTAATAGTTATTTAGTAAATTAATTAGTATTAATATAGTATTGATATATTGTACCATTTAATTAGTAATTAAAAGTGACAGGGAATGGTATCTGAAATATTTTTGATCATTCTGATAATGGAACTGTCTTTGTCTTCTCATCCTCAGACCAGTAGAGGGCAGTGCTTCCCCAATGACCATGAAGAATAGAAATTTCGCAAGATAAATCAGATAAAACTTTCTTTTTATGGGGGCAATGATCATAGGGGTTATTAAGTGTAGAACAAAGTCATATTTTTTTTCCCACAAAGACACAGAGAAGGACATTGAAAAAGCAAACTACTGACAAAATTAGATGCACATACAGTATCTCACAAAAGTGAGTACACCCCTCACATTTTTGTAAATATTTCATTATAACTTTTCATGGGACAACACTGAAGAAATGACACTTTGTTACAATGTAAAGTAGTGAGTGTACAGCTTGTATAACAGTGTAAATTTGCTGTCCCCTCAAAATAACTCAACACACAGCCATTAACCACTTACCCATCGGAGCCCTTTTTTACATTTGTTGGTTACAAGTTAAAAACAGTTTTTTTGCTAGAAAATTACTTAGAACCCCCAAACATTGTATATATTTTTTTCAAACACCCTAGAGAATAAAATGGCGATCGGTGCAATACTTTTTGTCACACGGTATTTGCGCAATTTTTTTGGATGTCCACAAGATGACCCCCTATGACCCCGCGAGTGTGTGTCGACTTTGCTGGACCTCCCACCACCCGAGGTGTGAATATATTCAGGCGTGCATATATAGATTTCTGGTAAGCCTTTAATCTAAATATTGTCGGATTCCATAGAATTCTGTATGTCACTTGCTTCATCTCACCAATTCCTGAGTGTGGGAAATAGGCTAAAATTGCAAGAGGCCTTAAAGTATATCTAAACCTTAGAGCAAAAATGTAATTTAGCGTGCTCACCATTTCTTGACTGATTTCCAACAATGTTATTTCTAGCTGTTTTCTATGAACTACAAAACACCTCCTACCTTATAGAGATAACCAGAAGAGGAGATGTTTGTAGTCCAAATCAAGAGCGCAACCTACTATGAAAACACTATTGCCCCCATGGGTGTTGTTAGTGCAAGGGGGAAGTACTGGGGGGGGGGTCTGTACTGAAGAGATTTGAGAGGTGATAGAGAGAGATCAGTACTGGGGACATTTAGGGGGACAGAGATCTGTACTGGAGGTGATTTGAGTGGGATGATTGTACTGGGACGAGGGAGTAATTTTTGATACACTAGCATGTGTGTTTTACACACTTCTGACCCCTTCACATTACGCTCCCCTGACCCCTGCACTCTATGTGTGATGTACTTCTGACCCCTGCACTCTGAGTTACACACTCCAGATCCCTGTGCTCTGTGCATTATGTACTCTTAACCCCTGTGCTCTGTGACTTATGTACTTCTGACCTTTGTGCTGCATGTTTTAGGTAGTTCTGACCCCTGCACACTATAGGTTATGTACTCCTGACCCCTGCACTCTGAGTTACACACTCCAGATCCCTGTGCTCTGTGCATTATGTACTCTTGATCCCTGTGCTCTGTGACTTATGTACTTCAGACCTCTGTGCTGCAAGTTTTAGGTAGTTCTGACCCCTGCGCACTGTACATTATGTACTCCTGATTCCTGCACTCTGCATTACACACAAGTGACCACTGTGATCTGTGTGTTATGTACTCTTGACTCCTGAGTTCTGTGTGTTTTGTACTCCTTCCCCCTGTACTCTTTGTGTTTTGCACTCTTGATCTCTGCACTCTGTGTCTTAAACATTCCTGACCCCTGTGCTCTGTGTGTTATGCACTCCAGGCCTCTGTGCTTTTTGTACTCCTGTGCTCTGTGAGTCATACACTCCTGATTCCTGTACTATGTTACATACTCCTGAAGTCTGCACTTTGTGTAATGTCTGTGTAAAGTCTAATGTACTCCCAGGTCTGGCACTTACCACAGCACTATGTGAGTTACAGAATCCTACACTATATATACGCTATACTTTACATTACATACAGTACTTCTGACCAAAGTGTTTATTATCTCAACAGTTGTTGGTTGATAAGCACTCCGGGTCTTATTTAATTAAGTTCTATTTGAGGTTGGCTCAGACGAAGTGTTAGCTCTCTGTATATTTTCAGTGTGAACAAAAGAATATGTAATGGAAGAGTTTTTTTTCTTTTTTTAAATGATTGTGCTGAAGAAAATTCATGTCTGTGAGATTATGGCTTACGGCACAGCAGTTAAAGCATATTTTATGGGTACAAGGAAGCTCAGGTTTTATTTAATTATGGCCCTCCCACTGGTAATGCAATTTGGCCATGCCCTCTGTTTTCCATATTCCACTACGTGCCACATTATAACACTCCTTGCAGTGATTGAAGGTGCCCCAGGTCTTTTGCAATCCTCCCTAGCAACAGCCCTGGCTGTCACACTAAGATATGAAATAGGCTAATGACAGGATCACTTGGAGAAAGGGGAGAATAAGCTGAAAAAGTAATGGAGCCAACACATCTAAGGACTAATACACTGCAGTATATTACATTTTGGCTTTGGAATTTAGAAATGCTTTAAGAAGTAATCAAGGACAGGTTTTGTCACAGTAGGGTTGATTTGCTAAAACTGGGGAGTGCAAAATCTATTGCAGCTATGCATAGAAACCAATCAGCTTCCATTTGTTTTTCGGTCAAAGCTTAAAGTGTTACTTAACTCACAACAGTAAAATCAATGTGTATATGCAGTAAAGCATGCTTGTTATACTCACTGTGGTACCTAAGGGTTAATCCTCTGCACTGTGTAAAAAGGCTGTTTGAACCTGTCTCCTCTGATCCTCCCAATCTTACACTGTCCCCAATATATTTCCTGATAATACAGAGCCAGGGGGCAAGCTGCACATGCTCAGTTTGGTGTGTATTGCTAGAGAGTTTTCTTTTTCTTGGGAGGGTACATGTGTTCAGCACAGGTCCAATGAGCACTGTCCAGACAGAGGACCAGGGGTCCTGCATCCTGATAGGAAAGTCGCTGCAGAATGAAAACTCCTCCTATAAGCTTCAACCAGACACTGATAGAAGTCACAAGACTGCAATTTACTGCTGTCGAGAAAAGGTATTTAGTAGTTTATATTTACTAAAATAATTGCATTTCCATATTCTGTGTACTGTGGGAGGACAGATATATTGAATGCAGGGGGTTTAGTAACACTTTAACTGAACAAGCTGAAGTTAGAAGCTGATTGGCTACCATGCACAGCTACAGATTTTGCACTCTCCACTTTTAGTAAATCAACTCCAGTGTTTTTAAGCAGGAATTTGCCTGCCTCACTAATCTTGATTAGGTCACCTTGATGTGCGATAGAACTGATACATTTCCCATAAAGTATTTATATTTTATATATTCAGGAATAAAACAT
Organism: Glandirana rugosa; assembly: GCA_018402905.1. Taxonomy (NCBI): domain Eukaryota; kingdom Metazoa; phylum Chordata; class Amphibia; order Anura; family Ranidae; genus Glandirana; species Glandirana rugosa. The sequence goes on along the minus strand of BLSH010401037.1, from coordinate 816,253 downwards.
AATAAAACACTAGCTGGTATAATATATATTGATAATTTCACATGTTCAGAAGTAAAATGCGTATGATGAATTATTACAGTTTTGTAGTGAACCCATTAGAAATATAGTCTTTGTAATGTTAATAATTCCTCTCCTTTAAGGCTGATTATACACTATACACCCTGATTGTATAATCTCCTTTAGAGCTACCATTAACTATGTAGTAAAAGGGCTTGTCTTTTTTTATATTAATTAACAGGATTCTTTAGGTTTGACTTCATATTTAGTTTAGGTAAAGCTAAAGGAGATGGTACAGACATTGTAGGTTGTATAATGCAGCCTTTTTCAATCAGGGTGCCTTGAGGTTTCTTCAGGGGTGCCTTGGCAAATGCCTAAAAACTGCCCATAAATTGTATACAAGCCAGCGGGTGGATGAAACTTACCTTTTAGTTACACAAAGCCATAGGTTTTCATTGTTCACCATTACAACCTTTTAGCTGCTGGCATTCCAACGACCAATGGCATCATCAGTAGATAAGGAGGATGCCAGTCGCCTGCATAGCATCCTTGTTTGACCCTCTCCATTGGGGTTACATTAGCTGAGTAATGGAGAAAAACTGGGGGAGAAGAGAAACATTGGAATACTAGTTAGTAACAGTTTTCAAAAGTGTATTTGCTTTGTAAGAGTAAATCATTTTTAACATTGGGTGTCCAACTTGTGTGGTTGTTGCTGCGTTATGCAAATTTATTATATATTACAAAAATAGCTTTCACATTTTAGAATGGGGTGCTTCAAGACTGTTTTAAAGGGCGCCTTGACTGAAAAAAGGTTGGGAACACATAATGGATAGCCAGCTTAAGGTACCCATACATCATTAGATGGGAGATAATCTCATGTTTATGAATGCTTATAAACGGCTCCTGCCTTGAGTTTTTGGATAAAATAACTGAACTATTACTGGTGGACTGGTGTAATTACTATATTACTCACAATTAGTGAACATTCTCCACCTCTTTACATAGAGCAAGACAATCATTTATGTTTATACAGGATGCTGACCGTCTAAATCCCGCAGATGTGCTTGCCAGTTGATATCTATCGCCAGCTTCATTCAAAACCTTCTATATCCATCCTTTTTATTGCCTTTCATTAAACATTTTTTTTTCTATTTTGTTTATTCTTTGTGGCAAGTTTATCCCTATACAGGAATTGTGTATACAAAGGGAAAGAAAAGCCTAGCCTGGGGGAGCACCTGGGACTTAAGAAAATAGCCTTGGCATTTGTGAATGGTGGAAAGGTTACTGGATTAGCAGTCTGGAAAAACTCATGGGATGATTCCACTACAGTCTTGTAGGGTCATCCGCTGAATCCATCCTTTTACACACCCAGGAAATAAAAAGACAATAGAGGAGGAAGGATTGTAATGAAACACAGCCAAAAGCAGATTGTTGGGAGGAGAGGAGCACTAAGGTTCACAGCAAGTGTGAGTTGTCCTTCGGTACCTCCTGAATAGAGTTGACATCTCCAGCACAGCCAGGAGCAGTAAATGGTTTATGTAAGAAACCACTCCATGTCCTATTATCATGATGGAGCGTGAACTACTCTTTTTACTTGTAATAAACCATCATGCTGGGCTAATCCTGACTAGCAAGTTTAGGGACAATTGTCTCCTAATTTATAAAGCTGTCAGTAAATGAAGGCTTCCAAACAATTTATCTCTAGTGGCTTTTACAGCTTCTGATTTTCAAAGTCTAATCCAGCCTTTTCCAACCTTTCTCCCCCGGAGGAACCATTGAAATAATGTTAGGGTCTCAGGGAACCCCTGCTAAAAATGATTACATCTACAGCTCACATTAGGTTAGCACGACAAGTAAATTGTACAAACTTTTAAATAAAATAATAAAGAATGTGGCATACCTAGAGCACTTGACACCTAGGCCATATGATTTTTAACATCTACCTGCTGTATACAAAAAAATATTTTCAGAAATTAAATGAAATGAATAACAATAAAAAAAAAAGTAATATGGATAGTGAAAATTGTGATGTTTCCTAACATCAGTGGTCAGTGTAGATGTAACCCTCTTACATGCTTGTTCGGTGCAACATGGATTCAATTGCTCAGTGTCCAAGGAACCCCTAGAACCCTCAGAGGAAACCCTGGTTGAGAAAGGCTGATTATATATATATATATATATACATACATACTTTGTGTGTATATATATAATTATATATATATATATATATATATATATATATATATATACATACATACTTTGTGTATATATATATATATATATATATATATAAATATAAAATTTCCCGGTGTGGTGAGCAGCGCTCATCCACAATGAGGGTGCCAGCAATCTAGCCTTGTCCACAGGCTGTATATAGAAATAATCAGTCCAGGATTGCTGCACTCGTAGATTTATTAGAACAAAAAATATATATACAAAAAATATAAAAGAGTTCCAAATGTCCAACAGTTTGGGGCTAATGATACAACATTAACGCCCTTCTTCAGGTAGGAACCATTACATATCACATACTATTCATTTGAACATTTATATATAATTCATCTTATATCAGGGAACAATTAAACAATCAATTATGCAAATAACATGATAGTTCCTTCTGTCTTCCTTAACCGTTTAATCATCGAAAGGTGTTCACAGATCAAGTCAATCACCCACATAGATATGAAGAGGGATCCATAGATCTGACATTCATGTAACGACAAAGCCATCAATGTAATCATTTTCAGTAAGAAATATTATGACAAAAAAAAAAAAAGGAAATAAGTAAAAAAGATACACGTGTATATATATATATATATATATATACAAAACTTCAATGCCAAATAAAAGGTTGATTATGAGGCGGTTAGTATCTGGGCAGCCACTCTGCAGTAACTGCATTGTGACTAAGATGTGTGCATTTACTAAATTATATCTAATATGATTAACTGGATAAACCTTACTGGTGTGCATCCACAACTGCTTTGACTTTGTATCTGGAAATTTTTGCTTTGATGTTAGCTTACTTGACCATTGAAAATAATTCTACCCTGCTGCTATTAACACACGATGTTATCATCCTGACTAAGTAACATAGGGGGCTAATGTGAAAATATATCTATTTTTTTCTGCCTTTAGCAACCCATGAGAATGTTTTAATTTTCAAGCTTGAGTTGTAGAAATGATAGACAGAAAATGAATTGGTATATGCAACAGCAAAGTTTTCCTTTTGCACTTTTTTATACATAGTGTAAGCTCTGTTGTGTTTGGGCAGTCATGCAAAGTTTACATATTTTAAGCATTATTCTCTGGAAGTGTATTGCTGGCTTTATATGCTTGTTTCTGGTAGAGAAATTCAGTATACGCTTTGGCCAGCAGGGGACTCCAACCTGCTTCTTATTTAGGCAGCTGAGGCTGCTCAATTTTTTTTCCCCCCAAGTTTTATTTCCTTTTTGTCCTTTATTACACCTGCCATCTTTTCTGTAAAACAATAGGAAGGAACTTAATATAAATGATAAATTGGTACTGATACTAATTGACGTCTGTTTACTTAGCAAAGAATACATATCTATTTTGCATTCATGTGTGTCCTTGCTTATGAATACAGAAGTGTAAGTCTTTAACAGGTTTGAGATTGAACATCAAAAAAGCTGCTTAAAGTGTTACTAAACCCACAACAGTAAAATCAGTCTGTATATGCAGAATAGCATACTTGCTATACTCACTGTGTGACTTAAGGACTTAAGGGGTTAATCCTCTGCATTGTGTAAAAAGGCTGTTTTATCTTGTATGGCCAGTTCTTGCCCTGTCTACTATATTAGACTATACTATACTATACTACATGCAGGCAGTGTGGAAAGGTTGCACATGCTCTGTTCGATCTTCCTGTTTCACATGAACACAGACTGTAGTGCATTTGTAGAGGCAGTGATTGTTTATTTGTGAACTGAGCATGTCCTTGGCAAAGCACCAATCAGCTCTGGCTGGATTGTGGGTGAAGGGTCACTGATACAAAGGAAGTTGCAGCATCATAGAGTGAAATCTCCTCCTATATGAACACTGTGGAAGCCCTGGCTCCTTGCAACTTATCACCTGACTGTAGTACACAGAAGAAAAAAGGGTATATAGCAACAGGATTTTGATATAAAAAGAAGATGTAGAAGCTGTGTGCACTGGGGGGGGGGGGGGGTTGGAATTGTTTTTTATATTGCTGGGTTTAGTAATACTTTAACACACAGTTGAAATACATATGTTTTTGAACTGTTCTATCTGAGAAAATATTTGTAATTTTGTTCAGCCAGTTTTGACATCCAAGCACCTCCACCAAAAATCATAGCTAAATCGGTGATCTCACTTTTCATCACTGCAGCTAAGCAATATGGCTTGACTGCTAGCTTACCCAGCCTCCTGTTTGAAGCAGGAGCAGCGCATTGATAAAGTCTGCTATCCTTTTTGATAAGGTCTTATCTATTTTAAAGTGTACTTCCACTTTTGCAGCCAAATCGAGATAACTCCTTCTTTATATTTGTTACATGTCCCCATTCTCATAGCATAACTTTAACCCCTTCCCACCCAAGGACGTTCCCATACATCCTTGGGTTTCAGTGGTTATACCGGGATGATGCCTGCACTTACAGGCATTATCCTGCTACCATTGTGTTCAGCCGGCGATTCTCTGTAAAGCAGAAGTGCAAAGCCATTCGGCCACTTCTGCAGGTGGCAAAGCGGGTCCCGCCCCCATCTCGTCGTCGATGGCCGTCCTGTACAGAGAGAGAGGAACTGAAAGCATTCCCCTCCCTCTGTAACCCTGGAAACCGGGAACGATGAGCAGTTCGTCACTTCTGGTTCTGCCCCTTTGTTTCCCTGGCCACTAGTGCCCAGTGAAGCAACTGATCAGACCGATCTCTAATAGACCCCAGATCTCTCCATAAAAGAGGACCTCTCATGGCCCATGCTATCACAAGGGATGTTGTTCATCCTTTGCTATCAGCATGAATCACTTCTGAGAAGTTTTCCTGACACCAAGAGAAAAATGGTGACAGGGGAGGGACCTCCAGCTGATTGACAGCCTCAGCTCTGTTCCTGTGTGCTGTGTGGAGGGGGGTGTGTCTCTTCTTTCCAATCAGCTGTTGGAGCCCTCCTCACTGAGCTCTACAGAATGTCATTTTAGCTCCCCGCCCCCTTTTTTCTGAAGTCTCACACAAACCTTAAACAAAACTGGACTTTGAATAGATGTAGCAAAGAGAATACTGCAGATAAACAAGTACAACTTATGTAGAAGGATTTTTTTCAAAGTGGTCAACTCATGATAACCACTTTAACCTACAGGTAAGCCTATAATAAGGCTTACCTGTAGGTTCCCTGCATATCTCCTAAACCTGCACAGTTTAGGAGATATGCAGTGTACTGTGATGTGCCCATGTCATCGGGCACATGCGCAGTGAAGAAACCGCCTCTGTGCCGTTCCTTCACTGACATTGTGCCGCGATTGGCGGCTCCCATGCAGAGCCAGAGTCTGCAGCCCTGGAAGGAAGAGGGGCGAAGATGGACGCTTCCTACTGCGGGGACAGCGCAGGCTTCCACTGCAGGTAAGTGTCACATAATAGGATAATATGCGATGCATACTAGCCTATTATACTTTTACATTGCAGGGTAATGCTAAGCAACGAAGAGGAAGTAAAACTCATCAGAGTTTACTTCCTCTTTAATCTCTGTGTATCAACTGAGGCCAGTCACTTCACTGGGTATATGTAAGTGTTTACAATCACCCTACAAGTCTACATTTAAAATGATATTAAACCCATGTGGACATGCTTCAAGATGTAAGTAGTGTATGCCATTATAAAACACCATTCAGTGTGGCACAACTTTGCCATGTGGGTGGGATAAAAACGGAACAGAGCAAAGTGCTCCTCTACCAATCAACGACCTTGACCTGCCACCACATCATGTGAAAGAGAGTTATGTGGGTGGAAAGCCGTGAGAGATCACAAGTCCCTGATGGTGATTTTGGAGCATGTGCAACAGAGAAATCTGGGGTTTGCAACAATATTGCTGCCACTCTACATAGGGGACTCTGTGCCGCTCATAAGTAATTAGAAATGTACAACAGGCTTATAACAGAAGTGAACAGCAAGCAGTCATATGTAGCACTTTGCATATTATATAGATTTTTCATGATTAAAGTGTTTCTAAAGCCACAATTTAAAAAAAATTAAAATAGTAAACATGTTATACTTTTAATGAAGAGTCACAATATCAATATAAGTCATATATATTGGTGTGGTGCTCATATACTACAGCGCACCTCCCTCAGAGGGTTATAAACCAAAAAAAAAAAAAAACGAAATACCAACAAAATTAAACTAAACGTGCACCTTTCTCCTGCTGGAGTTTCAAAAACAATTTGTGCATCAAATACAAATGAGCTGTGTTCAATTCAAAATGATGCTTACAGCGATGTACTACAATACACCTCCCCGACTATCTCAAGATGATAAATGGTGCATCGTGAAATAATTATCCACATAACATCATGTAGCGACATTCGTAGTAAAACTTAACTTGTGTCGAGTAAACATAAACTACGTGTTTAACAAAAACTTTGAGGTCGTCCTCTTTCCACGTGCAAATCAAATTAAAACAACCATAAAGCAAAAAAAAAAAAAAACCAAATATTGGGAGACTCCCTCCACGCGACATCATATACTCGTGGTGTGGTTATATATACTGAATATAACTATAACACTGAGAAGTAATTTTCATATTGTACAAATGATAAAATTAAAAAAAATTTAACACCGAAATCTTTGTGAAATTAGTACTTTTTA
>BLSH010401037.1:786712-808971 GCA_018402905.1 Glandirana rugosa | reverse complement strand
ATGTGATTCTCTTTCATCTGACTCTTAATTATCTAAATTATTCTTTATTTTTCATTTGAGAGATACAGAATTACTACATTTTGGCAGCAGTATGGGCTTGACGGCAAATGTATTGTAGGTTCTGGGGACAAAGGGCCTCAGGTCCATAGATTTATTACCTTATAGAGATTTTAGTTTTTTATGACACCCACCCTCAGGCAAGCCCAGCAGGGAATAGGGGATTTAGGAGGAGACAGACACAGAAAGTGATGACTGCTTTCTACCTGCACTGCGGTTACTTGCTCTTCCAGTAAATGCCTGGAATGACGATAGATGACTTAAGGCTTATCATTACTTTTCTGACACATCATCTTGAGCTGCCGACTGTAGTGAATCATACATGCATTACAAGAAAGAGATTGCTGTGGAAATGTGGGTCCCAGCTAGAGCCAAATGCGAATTTAACGGAAGCAGATGTCCTCTGTTGTTGCCAGTGGGCCCCCATGGTGTTCACTAAATGGAGCCACTAACCTGAAATAGTGATCAGGTGACGTTGTTCACACATGGTGGACATTCCCTAGACTAATTCGTTTCTGGTCCTGTGTTTTTGGCCTCCTATTCACTTTATTCCACCTCCCCATAGAATGAGAAGCCAAGTTTGCCCTCCTACATCGCCCATTTCTGGGCCCGTTTGCCTACCAGCGGAAGCTTGCTTCCTATCTATTTTTGTCAGCCAAAAGAATGATTGCCCAAGCTTGGAAGAATCAATCTGTCTCCTCAAAGGGGGTAAGATCACATGACTGCATTGAAGCTTAACGAACAGATGTTTAACATCCGCAACGACACTCATGCTATGTTCCTGAAAGTCTGGAAACCGTGGCTGTTTTATGCCTTTTCTACTCTCCCTCAGCCAACTTGGGCTGGCTATGATGGATGGCCTCAATGTTCCCAATTCCTTACCTCTCTAGGCCTCTAAACCAGGCCCTTCTTCCTCTCTAGATTTCTACCTGGCTCCCTACTCATCAGGTGCACATTCTCTCTTTCCTTAGCACCACCTTTCTGTCTACCTTCCTCCTGGTTTCTGATCTCTTCTTTTTAAATCTGTGCAGGCTATAAATTGCACCATTCAATGGATATTGGTGGGCCTAGTGGATATTGTTGTAGGGATCTTCCCTAAGACTCCTTGACCCTCTTGACATTATGAATAAGCCTATCTCCTGTTGTTACATCAGTTCTCATTTTCTCATTTTCATACTGCTCCATTTTGTCTATATTTGTAAGTTATCTTTGTAAGTTAACTTTTGTTACCACTGTCAATGCTAGCCCCTGCGTGGGCGGAATGATAGCATGTTAACTACGTGTTAAACTGAATAAAAATGATTAAAATAGAAATAGTAATCAGGCATCCTATCAGCATACGTAAATTATATAATCTACCTTCTAGGTGCTTTTCTATTTTCTCTAGCACCTAAGCCAGAAATTCAGGTTGAATTCCTCTCCCAGTATTATATCCTCCCCAACATGGAAGTAGGGTATAGAGTATGGTGAAGTAATATGACTAGGGATCAGGTGGAACACTACTCCTAATGGTCCATATGTTCCCACACATATAATGGAAGTAGGATGGAGTCATGCATGGAGTTAATTTGGACTCTATTCTCAGTGCATCCACCCCAGCATGTAGGATGGAAGTAGGGCGGAGTAGCGCAAATTCAGGTGGAAGCCTACTACTGCTCTACACCTACATGTAGGATGGAAGAAGGGTGCAAAGTGACAGAATAGGAGAGTGGAGTAGTAAAAATAGGGATCTGGTGAAACTCTACATGTGTAAGGTTGGAGTAAATCAAGTAGAGTTCTGTTAAAACCCTACTCCATTTACCACCTGCCCTTACATGTAGGATTAAAGTAGCGTGGAGAAGTGGAAATAAAATTTAGATGGAACCCTACTCTGGTAGTCTGTAACCTAAATAATACTTCTTTGTTCATTACTTTGCATATGTTTAAAAATAGTTCTGCATTTCTTACACTACTGTACGAGGCATATTCCATAAACCAGTGTAAAGAGCAGTGGCATTGTGCACATTTCAGTAGTCAATAGCAACCAATTGAAAATCATCTCATGAGTTAATGTGACTGAAGTTGACTTTTATCTGGTTGGTTCCTAAGGGTTCCTGCACTTTATACATCCTCATTGCTCTCTACTGCAATAAATAGATCTATTCAATAGCGTGTGCAAAGGCCCCATGTGTCTACTTTTTTCATCAATCTTATCTTATATCTTGTTGATGTTAGAGGATGCCTGAGAATTTATTCTCATCATGCCTCTTGTCAGGCACATCCTTGAAAGCAGACAGCAGATACTAATAGAGGAAGTCCTAAGCTCATGGCCAGATGAAACACAGGATTTGGGTGCATGTCTTTCTCCAAAGCTTCAACAAAATGGCGGCCACCTGCACACAGACACCAACTCCCTGTTGCATGAATAGGAATCAAGATGGCTTCAGCTCCTGTTCTCTACCAGGGCTTAATCATAGAGGCCACTACTGTTCAACAACAGAGAGTCAATGTCTGTGTGCAGCTGAAGATCCTATCTGTCTTTCACCACGTGCTGATCTGAATGATACAGATTTGGGGGGCATTTTAGCTGTACTATTTTCATTGTTTCAGGCTTGTCATGCTGTGCCAAGCAGGAAGGGGTAAATTACAGTAATGAGGTCTATTGTATTAATGTGGACAAATGCAATTTTAATGAGATGTAAGTTTTGCTTGGTCTGGCATGAACACGTGCCTGTGTTAATTAGCCTGTATTTTTAATATATGAGTTGTGCCTAAAAGTTTGGTGAATGGCACCAGAAAACAAACAAAACAGAAGATACAAACAAATTACCTTTATTAGCCTTCAAAATAATCGCCATCCTTCACAACACACTTTTGGCAACGTTTATAAATTAGGAATGGATCGCAAAACCACTGTCACACATTCTTGGATGAAGCCATTGTTGTCAAAGAAAGCGATCAACATTGTCTTGACCTTGTGCTTTTGCAGTCGACTCTTTTTGGGTTACGGGGAAGACTAAGAATGCCATTCCATCTATTGCTGCTTGGATTACGAATTTAACTGGTAGCACAAGGTCCCATCCCCTGAGACGATGGTTCACAGAAAGGATGGATCCTGGTCACACACGGTAATGAAATCTCCAGAGTTCTCCATCCATTCGTTTTGCTTTCTATTCGTCTGTCAGCTTGTGTGGCACAAACCGGGAACAGATCTTCAGCTTACCCAAATCTTTGGGGACATTGAATGCCAATGCCCAATTCCTCCACCAACAATCATTGAGCCAATCGCCGATCTTGTGCTAACATTTGTCGCCCTCGATCATGTCTGTGGTTCTGTTTGTCGACTGCTGACCAGAACATGGCTCCTTCCTCAGTCTTTTCCTTCCCATCGCAAAAGCATGTGAAACATAGAAAAATAGAAAAGTGAAGGCAGAAAAAGACTGAGTAGTCCATCGAGTCTGCCCCTTTTTATTTTTTTATTTCGGTTTTTTTTCACATGAACCAGTGGTAAACACATTTTTTGCTCACAGCTTCCGTCCTGTGCACTTGTACCAACATCTCATGTGTCTCCATCACTGTTTTCCCCAATTGGTAGCAGAACTTGATGTTTACTCCCTACCTCTCACACTACGTTCAACTGCCCACAGCTGGCTTACCCTGACGGTCACGTGTACTCCACACTAGTTGGCGCTTCTCATCGTGTCTCCGCTTAGCCATGTGCATGTGCACGCACCTAGCCCATGTTGCTATTGAGAAATCGGAGCATTCACCAAACTTTTTATACACACCTCATATAGGCTTTGTGCAGATATCACCCGGCCAAATTGTGGGTCAAATATACCTGTGGCTTTCAAGGTGTGGTTTCAGTATAGCTATAAGGTGCCCTGCAATTTATATCTAATGCATGTCAAATTTGCACGTGCTGCATGCGGATGAGGTAACCCACACTGCACTACTATTTTTAATTTTTTTTACGTTTTTTTAACTATTTTAAGCTTTCGGTGTATTTTTTTTAGGACATTACCAATTATTGCACCATTATTATCTCTTCCATGAAGATCAGAATTGCATCCTATATAATCAGCAATGTATTGCGGAAACTTCATGACAGTTATCTCATCACTAATTGTTTTTTCCTTTCATTGCACAGAGCTCTTGTACATGTTTCCTGCTATCCTGCAAATTAATTGATGTTTTTATTAGGCTTAGTAAATTTAAAGTTGGCACAATCTGAAATGACATTTAAAAGAGGGTAATAAAATAACCGCTTTTCTCTTGACAATTGACATTTTCTGCTAGTAATCGCTGAGCCGGGATTGCCTGTTCCGGATCACCAGGGCAATTAAGCCAATCTCCAGTGACAGAACCAAGCTGACAAGTTTGAAGCTGCTCCGTGGAGATCTTTAAAGTTAAGCAGCGGGAAGGTGTGAAGGGGAGAATGAGTGAGGGATTTAAGCCATTAAACTCCCAATACATTAGGTGTTAAACAAACAGTCATCTTTTTTCAGGTGAGTGGTACTACATACACATCACTCTAAGATAACATTGCAGAACAGGTCACAGCCCAAAACACAGCTTCTCCCATTACAATGACTTCTGGCCAAACTCCCCTCAGGTGTTGCAGGGTTTCAAATAGGATCCTTTACACTTAATGGCCGCAAATGGCTAAAGAGGGAGCATTGCTAACAGAGAAGAATGCAAACACAGTCTCAACCTTCCCATCATTTTTTTTTTTTAGTTAACTAAAGACAAAGAGAACATTAGCAGGCAGCCATTTGTAACTGATATGACAGGATCTCCTCACCTCACCACAACAAACTGTTTAATGGCATAGGCCGGTCCCTCACACAGGGGATAATTGTGACAGGTTAATATAGAAAAGCCTCTCAACACCAAAGTAGTCATTATGCATGTGCAGATTTTACATAGATATAATTTGCTGGCCTCCATTGTGTAGGGTTCATTGTTAGGGTACACTAACTTTCCTAAAGTCTGGTCACATCTCATATGCTGACTCCAGTGGTTATTTATTAACCGCGCACTATGCAGGTAATGCTTTTGTGTTTTATTTATGTTATCTGTCTGTATTTGTGTTCTACAGTCTATGCATACAGCATGAAACTGGCATGAAAGGGTTGAGCTCATCAGACACAGGCAAAGACTTTGTTGTTAACCTGGCCCACAATCTTGCTCTTTTGGAGGGATAGTTCTTCATACTGGACAAAATCCCTCTGTCTTGATTTTCGTCACAACCTTTTGAGATTGATCTGTGTAAATTTGGGCACTGATAGCGTCCCTTTTTCTGTACTGTCTTCCCCTTTATTTTTCTCTTCTCGCTTTATAGTTACACTCTTTTAGATTTGAATAATTAGCACTTTGGCCTTTCTGTCATTGGCTCCAAGAGAAGTGGGGGGTAAAAAGGACACTGAAAAGTAACTAGCAACGCCACTAATTCTACCACACCTTATACTGATGCTTCCATAATTCTGCCATAATGAAATAAGGTGGAGGCGGGGGTATATTGTTGAGAGGGATGGATGATGCTGGGCGGAAGTGGGGATTTATTGTGAAGAGGAATAGACCATGCTGGGCGGAGGCGGGGATATATTGTGGAGAGGGATGGATGATGCTGGGCGGAGGTGGGGGGATATATTGTGGAGTGCAGGGGGGTGTCACCTTGGAGGGGTGAGTGCGGGCAGACCTGGGGGGTCTTACTATGTTTGTGGGGTTTTATTTTTTTTTTCTACTTTTTACATTTTTTTACAGTTATTTTTATTTATTTAATTTGGGGGGGGGGGGGGGTCACCTTGGAGGGGTGAGTGTGGGCAGACCTTGGGGGGGTCTTACTATGTTTGTGGGGTTTTATTTTGTTTTCTTTTTTTTCCAGTTATTTTTATTTATTTGTTTTGGGGGGCGGGGTCACCTTGGAGGGGTGAGTGCGGGCGGACCTGGGGAGTCTTACTTTTTTTTTTTTTTGGGTGGGGGGGTCTTTGGTGAGATATCAAAGGTCTAAACAGACCCCCACATCTCTTATTTTGAGACAGAGGAAGGGACTAAAGATAGTCCCTTTTCTCTGCAGCACTTTACTTCAATGAATGGGGAATTTCTCATAAAATGACAGACTGATGCATAGTAACACTCGAGGTGTACTATTATCAGCTGTCAGTGGGACATATAGCAGCGATCTTAGTGCTCACTGCTTGCGCCCACTGTACTACAGGGGGGGGGGGGCTTGTTATACACATGTTTACCAAGCCCCAACTTCACCTCCACCACCCCCCTCTGCTCTGCGCCCCAAGCCCAACTTTTTTGAAGCTAATTAGACCCTCAGGCTCTAATCATATGCTTCAAAAAAAAAAAAAAAAAGCTTGTAGAAATCTATGCATCCGGCATCCCACATGGAGATTAGGCGCCGGCGCATAGAGATTAGGGGGGCACTCCTTATGGCCCAGCCGCCGCTGTTTGCAAGACTTTTAGGAGAAAATAAAGAAAAAAGCCTGAGAAATAAAACTTGTTTTTGGGTTATGATACGCATTCCTGCAGAAAAAAATATGTATGATTTTCTGAATAAAAATGCACATCCGGTATCAACTGCTTTCATTACCAATAGAGTTCAGTTCTGCACAGTATGTCTTAGCATGTTTTAAAAATAGAGGACATGCTGCATTTTATATACAAGTAAGACCACAATTTATTATATTGTGCAAAAATGTTCATGGCAAATTAGTTAGGTATTTACATGCATCACATACAAGCATTGAGATAGATTTGATTTGTTGAGGCTTTGTAGTAATCATATCATGCATGGAGATTGAATGAAGAATCCTGATCATTATCATCAGCTGTTTCGGACTATTCTTCTTATTTCTCCATTGCTCTGTGCCAATATAGAGAAGCTGGTAACTTCTTACATTGACTTTGGAAAGCAATGTACTCTGGATTAGGACAAGGATACCACAGTTACCATAGTGTGGCAGGAAGTCTAAATCCAACCATTTTCATCTATGTTTACCTGGAAGTAATGTGCGTAGAGCTATCCATTGTTCTTTACAGAACTTTCTTCTTTCAGTTGATCAATAAATTCATAAAACAAACAATCATGATTGCCAAAAACTTCTTCCTGCATGAATTACGTGGAGCTCTGCTAAGGAATGAGTTTATAGGAATAGTGCTCCAAATTACCCTTCATACAAAAAAATCTCACAAGGATCTCACAAATACACAAGGAATATTTGCAAAGCTCAAAAAAGTTGTGAACGTATGCTCAAGGCAAATCACAGTTAATAATTCAATTCTTCTCAACAAGCCTTGCAGTATTGCATACCTCCCACCTTAAAACAATTATCTATTAGAGCATTCACAGTCAGATTCACAGATGTTTAGTTATAACCTGAACTGGGATTTTAGATCATTCTCCAAACAAAGTACAACACTGATTGGAATATTTATTGAATACGTAAAAGCATTAAAGTGGTAGTAAAGTCCATCATGCTGTTTTATATCTACAGGTAAGCCTAAAAAAAGCTTACCTGCAGGTACAGTAAATATCTCCTAAATGTCCACCCTTTAGGAAATATTTCACCAGAGCATGCGCACTGTGCTCTGAATGGATAGTGCAAGCGTGGGAGTGACGTCATCGTGGCTCAACCATTCAAGCGGCTGAACCCCGAGAACCCAGAAGGAAGACTGAGAGAAGATAGAAGTTCCGGGTCCAGTGACACACTGTCGCCAACACTGTATCTTGGCCTAGGCCAACAAGGCCCAGGCCTAGGGCAGCACTTTGCAGGGGGCAGCACAAAAAGAGTCCCCGATGGCTTGCACTACACTTTTAGTCTTATTGGGTGGACTGGGGCGGGAGACAAACGGGTCTGGCACCCCCATAAAGTGGCTGCACTTGCTGCCGGTATGACAATACCGGCAGGCCCCCATCAGAGGGGGACAGCCCATACATATGTAGGGGACCCGAGCGTCCCAAGGGGCCCAGGTGGTGGGCCCCAACCAACGAGTTGTTGTGCTGCCCCATAGTCAAACAGGAAGTGTGAGAATCTCTTAAGGAAATCCATTCCAATCCCCCCAAGGCCCTCAGAACTAGTGTCCCCACTAGGAGATTTCAGGGCGGTTCTTAAACAGGAAGGGGTGTGGTCTTGACAGGAAAGGGTGGCCCATATTTAAATTAGGGGGGTGCATGAATTTAGTCAGGCCTAGGGCAGCACAAAACCTAAATACATCGCTGACTGTTGCATTACATAGCAGCTCCCAGACGCAGGTGGAGCATTGGATGTACCATCTTGATGCTATTACTTTGCTTAGATCCAAGTTTGGACCCAGGAACAGTTCTGCTAACTACATGCTATGCATCTAATATGTGTCATTTGGCTAGATATGTGATATGATCATGGAATTAGAGTTTCACATGGGCATTCTGTCTGTCAGATGATCATCCATTTATATGCACATCTGTTCAGGTCCGTTTTTTTAAATAGAACAAGTCTCTATTTTTTTTTTTAGTTAAAAAAAACAGAAGCAGACCGTAATGGACATAAATAGACAAACTGTAAATTTTTGTATTGGTTGTTAGGAGCCGTGCAACCACCTGTCTGTTTTTTCCTGAATGATTAGTGCCATCTGCTATAGCCGGCAACACAAATCATTGTGTTCTGCTGGCAGGGAAGGCTCCCAGAGCTCCCTGGTGGCAGAACATGATAGCGCTACAGGATGAGTTCACCCATCAACACTGTGTTGACTGTGTTGATGGGGGAATCCAGCAATTTTTTTTTCTTTGCACCCGTGGGGGAAGGAAAAAAAAAAGACAGAATCTATGATCTTACTGAAGAGTTAGGCTGCCTGTGAATGGCATCAAGCCAGCTGGTGATTATACTAACTGGACAGACTGGGTCTAAGGAGGTATTCAAATGCATAAAGTGGTATTTGAAACAGAACAGTCTGCAATTATGGTATTTTGGTTTGAACAACCTCAGTATTTAGAGAGTTAAATGATAAAATTTCGAAGTAGAGATTATATGGAATGACATGTTTTAGGAAATACTAGGTGTTGCATTTGCTCCATGGTCATTCCAATTGTTCAGTTATATCCATTTTACAAAACACAATGATATATTAATAGTTCTCGCTGAACAGAGAGTACTTTACTGCTAATCTGTGGTACCCTCCTTAACTGGTTCCCGACCGGCTCACGTAGTTTTACTGCTGCAAGTTGGCAGCATAGAGCAAATCGCAGTTTATAAACAGCGAGTCGTACATGTGCAGCCAGGGGACAGGCGCGCGCCGGCGGCGGTGCGTTCTCATGCCCGCCGCAAGCTCCCTGAGTGGGGCTGCGGGCCGGGCGGACTCAATGTCCACTGGCGACCCGCAATCACCTGCTACAAAAGAAAAGCGGGGAACCGCCGATGTTCCCTGCTCTGTCAGGGGGCATGACAGTGATCTACTGATTCCTCTCATGGGAATCAGTTAGATCTGTCATGCCCCTGCGAGCCCAGCCCCCACACAGTTAGAACACACCTAGGGAACACAGTAAACCCCTTGATTGTCCCCTGCAGGTTAACCCCTTCCCTGCCAGTAACATTTATACAGTAATCAGTGGCTATTGTTAGCTATGATCACTGTATAAATGTCAATGGTCCTAAAAAAGTGTCAAAAATGTCCGATCTGTCCGCCGCAATGTCGCAGTCCAGATAAAAATCGCAGATAGCCTCCATTACTAGTAGAAAAAAAAAATAGTAAAAACGCCATAAATTAATTCTCATAGTTTTTAAAACGGCAACGTTTGCGCAAACCAATCAATATACACATATTGCGATTTTTTTTTACCACAAATCTGTAAAAGAATATATATCGGCCTAAATTGATGAATACATTTGTTTTTTATATTTTTTTTGGGCATTTATTATAGCAAAAAGTAAAAAATATTGTCTTTTTTTCAAAATTGTTGCTCTTTTTTTGTTTATAGAGGTGATCAGAAGTGACGCAGAGGTGATCAAATACCACCAAAAGAAAGCTCTATTTGTGGGAAAAAAAGGGCTTCAATTTAGTTTGGGTACAACGTCGTACGACCGCCTAATTGTCAGTTAAAGCAATGCAGTGCCGAATCGCAAAAAGTTCTCTGGTCATTAACGGGGTAAATTCTTCCGGGGCTGAAGTGGTTAAAGGGGTTGTAAAGGCAATAAGATAAAAAAACCTGTGTGTAGCAGCCTCCCCAGCACCCCCTGATTACTTACCTGAGCCCCTTCTCTCTCCAGCGATGTCCATGAGTGTCTTAGCCATCCAGTACACTCCTCCTGATTGGCTCAGACACAGCAATGGTGCGATTGGCTCCTGCGGCTGTCAATCAAAATCTGTCAGCCAATCAGGGGAGAGAAGGGGTGGGGCCAGGTCGGGGCTCCGTGTCTGAATGGATACACGGAGCTCTGACTCGGCTCGGGTGCCCCCATAGAGAGCTGCTGGCTGAGAGGGCACTTGAAGGAGGGAGGGGCCAGGAGCTGCAAAAAGGGACCCGAGAAGAGGAGGGTCCAGGCTGCTCTCTGCAAAAACAACTGCACAAAACAGGTAAGTATAACATGTTTATTTTTTATTTTTTTAAAAAGTGAACCTTTACAATCACTTTAAGTACAGTATCTCACAAAAAGTGAGTACACCCCTCACATTTTTGTAAATATATAATTATATCTTTTCATGTGACAACACTGAAGAAATGACACTTTGCTACAATGTAAAGTAGTGAGTGTACAGCTTGTATAACAGTGTACATTTGCTGTCACCTCAAAATAACTCAACACACTGCCATTAATGGCTACACCGCTGGCAACAAGTGAGTACACCCCTAAGTAAAAATGTCCAAATTGGGCCCAAAGTGTCAATATTTTGTGTAGCCATCAATATTTTTCAGCACTGCCTTAACCCTCTTGGGCATGGAGTTCATCAGAGCTTCACAGGTTGCCACTGGAGTCCTCTTCCACTCCTCCATGAGGACATCACAGAGCTGGTGGATGTTAGAATCCTTGTGCCCCTCCACCTTCCGTTTAAGGATGCCCCACAGATGCTCAATAGGGTTTAGGTCTGGATACATACTTGGCCAGTCCATCACCTTTACCCTCAGCTTCTTTAGCAAGGCAGTGGTCGTCTTGGAGGTGTGTTTGGGGTCGTTATCATGTTGAAATACTGCCCTGCGGCCCAGTCCCTGAAGGGAGGGGATCATGCTCTGCTTCAGTATGTCACAGTACATGTTGGTATTTATGGTTCCCTCAATGAACTGTAGCTCCCCAGTGATGGCAGCACTCATGCAGCCCCAGACCATGACACTCCCACCACCATGCTTGACTATAGGCAAGACACACTTGTCTTTGGACTTCTCACCTGATTGCCACCACACACGTTTGACACCATCTGAACCAAATAAGTTTATCTTGGTCTCATCAGACCACAGGACATGGTTCCAGTAATCCATATCCTTAGTCTGCTTGTCTTCAGCAAACAATTTGCAGGCTTTCTAGTGCATCGTCTTTAGAAGAGGCTTCCTTCTGGGACACCAGCCATGCAGACCAATTTGATGCAGTGTGCAGCGTATGGTCTCAGCACTGACAGGCTGACCCCCCCACCCCTTCAACCTCTGCAGCAATGCTGACAGCACTCATATGTCTATTTCTCAAAGGCAACCTCTGGATATGACCCCCTTCAACCTCTGGCAGCACTCATACGTTTATTGTGCATGTGCACTCAACTTTTTTGGTCGACCATGGTGAAGGCTGTTCTGAGTGGAACCTGTCCTGTTAAACCGCCATATGGTCTTGGCCACCGTGCTTCAGCTCAGATTCAGGGTCTTGGCAATCTTCATATAGCCTAGGCCATCTTTTTGAAGAGGATTTTCAGATCCTCAGAGAGTTCTTTGCCATAAAGTGCCATGTTGAACTTCCAGTGACCAGTATGAGAGAATGGGAGCGATAACACCAAATTTAACACACCTGCTCCCCATTTACACCTAAGACCTTGTAAAACGAATGAGCCGCATGACACCGTGGAGGGAAAATGGCTAATTGGGCCCAATTTGGACATTTTCAATTGGGGTGTACTCACCTTTGTTGCCAGGGGTTTAGACATTAATGGCTGTGTGTTGAGTTATTTTGAGGGAGCAGCAAATTTACACTCTTATACAACCTGTACACTCCCTACTTTACATTGTAGCAAAGTGTCATTTCTTCAGTGTTGTCACATGAAAAGATATAATAAAAGAATATACAAAAATGTGAGGTATGTACTCACTTTTGTGAGATACTGTATAACTATTTTTTGATGTACAGTTTACACCAGGGGTGCCCAACCTTTGCAAGAGCGAGGGCCACTTAAGTGACTTAGTAACCAGTCATGGGCCACAATAAGTGGAGCGGGTGGATGACAGGTCTGTGTCCACTCTGCATATGCAAAGTTGACACAGACACAGCCCACTCTACTCTATGGGCCCTCCGATCTGATCCGCCCAGACAAAGGGGACGGATCCCCTTCTTTTTTTTAGTTGATCGGATTGGAGTTAGGCGGGTGTAAACGGACACAACTCCGTAGTGGTGAATGGATGGTTTGATTGGGTCGGACTGATAATGTGAAAGGAGCCTAAGGCTGTGCAGTGCACTTTGCCATAGACTTCTATTATATCCTGCAGGTGTGGTGCACTTTCTGAAAGCACATCAAACCCACAGGTAATAACAGAAGTCTATGGCTCAGTGCAGGTAACCTACAGGTGCACTGCACTGCACCTGCGGATCAGTTTGAAAGCAGCCTGGTAACCACAGAACAGATATGCCCATATATACTATGTGATTTTAGTAATAAACTTACCTTTAATAACAGTGTTCCATTCAGGTATTGCCGGCTGTTACTGTCCCAGGCAGAGTGCATTTGGTATCACTCTGCCTATGACAGGAAGCATTGGCTTATGTGGCTCTGCTCCGCAACCGCTTGCTTCCTCTACCACTAGCTTCATTTACAATTTGTGATCTGGGCTTGCCATCCCAGAACAGATGGTCGTGGGCCACATCAGAGGGCTCCGGGCTCCACTGATTGGGCACCCCTGGGTTTACACTGATTTTTAGGGTATTGCACACAGCTGTAAAAAGTTCAGTATATTTGTGCTGTGTTCAAATCTGTAAAATCAAAATTGAAAAAACGGTGTGCAAGGTCAGTACTTTACGTGTGTACACTGTGACGTTATGCAAGGCACCACAATGGACGGGCGATACCTGTTGCCTCGCATGCGATCATTTTGAGGCTACTAGCGGGAGTCCGACCCAGGTTTTGCCGGCCACTGTAGCAGAGCTAGTTCCGGCCCAGACTTTCTGGTCAACTCAAACTCCTCTCCACCTGTATTTAATGACCAGGAAGAGAACAGAGGAGAGCTTGATCCTGGATCTCAGAGAGAGAAAGCTGAGAGAGCTCTGTGTGCTAATTTGGACTCTAAGAACAAGGTTTGTAATGTGCTTATGTATTGTGGGTGTCAGGGACAGCCCCACACTGTATAGAGAGGACTCTGTTTAGTTTAGTGCCAGGCGGCGAGGTTTTGTTTTCTGTTTTTCTTTGTGTTTGGAACTTGCAAACCTGAAATAATAAACCTGGCAAGCCGCCAGATTTTAAGAAACTGACATCCATGCTGAATCTTTTTCCCCTGAAAAGTGATCCCATAAGCTAATCTCCCACACGTGGTGGAGGATGCGGGCAACTTTCAAAGATGGAAGAAATGTTGAGGGCCCTGCTGAAAGCCAATGCAGCCCAGCGGGAAACCAACTGACAGGTCGCAGAGGCTGCTGCAGCACAACAGGCAGCACAACATGCAGCTCTGCAGGAAACCAACCTCTGGGTCGCAGAGGTCGTGGCAACTCATCGAGAAGAGAGTCGCCAGGCTATCAGAGCACAACAAGCAGCTCAACGGGAGATGAACTGACAGTTTGCAGAGGCACTGCTGGAGTTTAAAAAAGGGCCCGCACCTCCATGACTTCTTACCACATGCAGAAGATGACACCTGCGGATCACGTGGAGGCATACCTCACGATCTTTGAAAGAGTCGCTCTTCGCGAAGGATGGCCAAAAGAACAGTGGGCGAGACTGCTAGCACCATTCTTGACCGGCGAACCCCAAAAAGCCTAATTTGATCTCAAAACAGATAAGGCCCAGGACTATGAGACTGTAAAGACAGAGATACTCGCGGCCTGGGGGTCACCATGGCAGTCCGGGCCCAACGCGTGCATCAGTGGACCTATCGCACTGACAAGCCACCCCGTTCACAGATGTTGGACCCAGTTCACCTTACCAGGAAATGGCTACAGCCAGAGACTTTTCCAGGTCCCCAGATTGTGGAGCGTGTGGTCATGGACCACTATCTACAGGTGCTCCCTGCTGCTTTGAGGAAATGGGTCAGCCATGGGGACCCCAAATCTGCAAGCCAACTGGTGGACCTCGTCGAGAGATACACAGCTGCTGAGGACTTGTTGCTCCCATCTGTGCCCCACTCCAATGTCTCTAGAGGTGAAAGATCACCCGGCAAACCCGGTAAGACTGTTCCAGGGTTCAGGGGCGAGGGGAAATTTGATAAAATTGATATGGTTAAAGAGACTAGGGGCTCTAGACCTGGAGACTGGCCAAAGAAGCCAGGAAGGTCTTGGGGACCATTGAGAGGACTGGGTATAGAACACATACAGTGCTACCAATGTCATGCAATGGGACATATTGCTGCTAATTGTCTCCTGAATGATGAACCCATGCAATGTGATAACGCTTATATGACAAGACACATTTCTCTTTTTTCACAGGTTGCATGTACAGCATCATGCTCAAGTCGCATGGAGAAGCAAATGTGTGTAATTGCTTGACTGGTAGTGTGATAACGTTGGTCAAAAGCAGCTGTGTAAATCCGTCCAGGTTACACCCTAGCACTGCCGGGGTCATTTGCATCCATGGGGACACTCGTGACTATCAGACAGTGCTGGTGGAGATTGACACCCCTTGTGGCAGCCAATGGCAGAGAGTGCTGATCGGAGTGTTCTGGCGGGGGACCGTCCCCCTGTCAGAACACAAAAGCTCAGCGGGGGAGATTGCTGAACTAAACCTTGCATGGATAGTACAGCGGCTCCGACGGGAGCTGTCAGTTTTTTTTTTCATGCAACCCAGCAAAAGAAACTGTTAGTGTGTACCCGGCTTAAGGATAATGATTGGCAGACAGGACAACAAAGGATAGGTTACAACAACCAGGCAACTTTTAGCTTCATAACTGTCATGCACATATGCTGTATTCTACAAATGTTCCAGAAAGATTGCTTATATTTGCAAAAATTAGTGTAACAATATACTACAGATGGAAATTTAAAGTGGTTGTAAAGCCATAGGCTTTTTTACCTTAATGCATTATATGCATTAAAGTGGTTTAAAGGCTGAAGGTAAAAAAAACCTTCGGTGTGCTGCTCCTCCCACAGCCCCCCTCCCCCTCTTGATCCAGCAATGTGCATGGGACAGATTTATCTGAAGAGGTCTGAAAAGAGCTATAGACATCCCACCCATCACCCGATACTAGTAAATAATGTTTTGAGTACACTTAAAGCAACCATTGTTTTAGACATTGTTAGAAATCAAATTGTCTAGTTAATTCTTAGGAACAGTAAGGACAACATGCATATTATTTTGTGCAAATCTTCATAATGGCTACCACCGTTATCATATGTGTGTGTGTGTGTGTGTAAATGTTAGGGTATATGTGCATCAGTGTGTTCGGAGTGGGTGTTCAGCTTCTGTTTAGATCTATAAGCATACAGATACAGAAATATGGCTGAAAACACATCAACAGTTCCTAAATGCCTGTGTAGCACCCCCATATTGATAGGTGCCTTTTGTAGTGAGTTTTTGTTAGGAGAGGCAAAATTTAGTTAGGCCTGACTGTAAGTGCAGGCCTGAATGTTTTGATCTGAGCTGAAGAGCGGCTCAGGGAGGAGCTGGAGACAGAAGGAAGGAACACCCCTTGGAGTTTCCTGCCCCTTGATCAGAGAAGATTCTGGAAAGGGGGATGAATGAGGAGGTGTCACTTCCTGATGTATGACAAGGAGCCCTGACCAATCTACAGTCTGGATTGGCAGGGGGGCAGGCCTCCATAAATACAGCCGTCTGCCAACAGGGGGGAGGAGTTGTTGGGAGGAAAAGTCTGAAGATGTAGCAGAGGTGCTGTGGAGGCCTCTACCTGGGAGGAAGCCCCCCAGTCTGGGGGGGGGGGGTGACCTTGGGGCCTAGAGGTTTGGGTGCAGCCAGGAGTGGGGGTGATTCCTGGAGTAGCACAAGGGAACAGGAGAGCAGCAGAGGTGCTACTGAGAGACTTTAAAGTGGTCCACTGGAGTCGGTGAGTGACTGACCCTGGGAGCTTGAAGAGAAAGGTTAGAACAGTCTGGGAAAGGAATAGTGAACAGTCTGCGGAAGCCTTTGGAGCCAGTCAGGGGAAGGAGTGTCACTGTGAGGAAAGTAGGTCGATGGGACCTGGAAGAGGGTTGGGCTGGAAGTTGTAGTCCATCAAAGGCCGGCTAGCACCAACGTACTAAGCTACACTTTGACCTTGGCCTGCAACAGGTGGTCTGGAGGCCCTGCTGGCAGTTTGCAGGCTTCACCATGTGCTAGCTGCAGTGAAGAGAAAGGAGTTTTGTGAGCCTGATAAATTTCCCTTCAGGTCAGGAACTAAGTGATGTGCTGGAGAGAAGTGAAGGAGCAATAGTCTGCAAAGGAGATGTGCTGGAGGAAGTAAAGTGTATATACGGTAGTGTATATAGCAGGTCCCGTAACCAATTCTTTGGACATCCCACAGTCACCCTTTTCCCCATCCAAGTTAAAGCGGAGGTCCGAGGGAAAAAAAAATGAAAAGTCAGCAGCTGCACATACAGTAGCTGCTGACTTTTAATAATAGGACACTTGCCTGTCCTGGAGTCCAGCGATGTCTGCACCCACCGCCGATCTTTGGATCGGGGGACGGGTGCAGCCGCCTCCACAATGCGGGTAAGGGAACCCGGACGTGTAGCGTTACAGCTTCACGCCGAGCACCTTACTGCGCATGCGCGAGGCTCTGCCAAGCTCTGCTATTGGCCAGGCGGCCAGTAGCAGAGCGAGCAGGGAGGAGGGAGCCGGACTGCTGACGTCAGCGGCCGCGGCAGCCGGCCAGAGCTCCCGGATGTGTGGAAAAGGACACCTGTCTAAAGACAGGTGTCCTCTTCCCCCTCCCCCCCCCGAAAGGTGCCAAATGTGACACCTGAGGGGGGGAGGAATCCAACCAGCGGAAGTTCCACTTTTGGGTGGAACTCCGCTTTAAATCCCCTAAATAAAACAAACAAAAACAAGAGCCGGCCTGTTCAGTGACTTCGGATGTGTGAGATATGGTGGGATTGAGGGCAGCTATAAGGTGAACCACAGCTATCAGCCACTCTCAAGGGAGCATATGGCTACACCTGTTAAGCAATCTAACACTAAATATACACCAGCTCTGTCAAAATATATACCACATGTGCAGGGTGGTTAATCACGTTGGTTGTTTTCATGTGAGCTATTACAAAATCACATTCAACACTCTTTAACAGACATCTAAAGTTTATGAATGTACACTTAAATAAATGTATTCTCCTACCCCTGCTTTCCACCCTGGCTTTGTACTCACCCATTGTCAAGTGATACATCAGACCTAAAGATGTCCTGAATCAGACGGTCTTCCTTTAATCTTTTTGAAGATAAAACATGCATTGAGAAGAAATCTATATTCTAAAACACACATCTGATTGTAACAACTAATAAGTAAACGAAACTCAGGAGTGAAACCAGCCTCATGCAGAATGTATGGTTCCAGGGTCCTCAGTAGACAATTCAGTAGCAATCGTGTTATCTGAAGCAAACAGTCAGAACATAATCCCTCATCATTACAAAGGGAAAAGAACAATATAGTCACAATGCAGTAAGATAAATTACAACCAGAATGGGCAAGCTTCTGATGATCTGAAAATATTTGTCACAGTATGTCTACTAACATATGTAAAGTGCTAGAAGTCTAATGCTACACTGCATTATAATTCAAAGTGCTGTGTTCAAAGTCAGTGTTGCTTAAATGAAATACGTTATTTCTATTCATGCACCTTTAAAGATAATATTACTTATTGCAATCTTTTCCCTCGCCTTTTTTTATCAGTCTTATACCCCTCCATTTACAGATCTCAAGCGAGTCAGAGGCCTCCCTCACATGTCACAGCCTATGGTGGTTCTGGTAGTTCTATGGTCATCTTCTGGAGACAGTGGGCTGAAGCTTACTGAATGTGCATGACATTTTCCTAAGGGCACCAACATACCAGGTGTTTCTCTTAGGTCACAGTGGTTGAAGAAGAATTGCAAATTTTATGGTTAGACCCCAAACTAGAA
The DNA here is from genome assembly GCA_018402905.1 of Glandirana rugosa. NCBI lineage: Eukaryota > Metazoa > Chordata > Amphibia > Anura > Ranidae > Glandirana > Glandirana rugosa. The sequence goes on along the minus strand of BLSH010401037.1, from coordinate 790,512 downwards.
CTTGTTTTACCAACTGTCCCCCTCAAACCACTTTTAAAAGAGTCCGGGGCCCTGAAGAATATGATTGCACCTAGTACATTGAAATGTTTTAGGGGCAGTGTATTAATGGATATACGGTCTTATTTTGATAACTGTATGGGTTCTGTATATTCCAATGCAAAAAGCAAGGCAGCCTCATTTGCCAATTTATTAACCATGGCCAGTCCTCCTTCAAGATACTGTAGACAGGGCCGGTGCTACCACTAGGCGAACTAGGCAGCCACCTAGGGTGCATTGCTGCCTAGGGCACAGCCACGGCCAGGGGGACCCTGGGGACCCTCATGTACGGGGGGCTATGGGGACACTGATTTAAGGGTGCTATGGGGACCCTGATGTAAGGGGGGACCTTGGGATTCTAATGTAAGGGAAGACTCTGGGGATCCTAATAAAAGTGGGATCTCTTTTGTAAGGGTGAATTCTGGGGACCCTGATGTAAGGGGGTGAACCCTGAGGATCCTGATTTAAGGAGAGGGGACTCTTGGGATCCTGAGGTAAGGGGGGGGGGTTGAGGTAAGGGGTAAACGCAGGCCTAATGCTGTGTAAGGGGCCCCAGAATTTTTGATGGCTGCTCTGTTTCCCACACAGTGTGCCAATGTTCTGCATAATTCTGCAGCATCAGAGGAAGTTAGCTGGAGAGAAAGCCATCTCCTGCAAACTTTAGCCAATCCGTGAATAAGAGGTATTCAGCCAATGAGGTGTCGCACAGGCCATGCTGTGCGCAACATCACTTCCTCCCAGCTCCCCAGTCAGTCTGCACACGGAGCTAACATTGGCAAGGAGGTAAGAAAGTATCCCTGTACAGGCTTCATTAGCACTGGCCCTGACTGTAGAATAGGAAATGTCTATATCATCAAGCAGTTTATTACCTACTACTCCAAATATGTAATCTGTATTTTGCAATGTCTGTGCAACCTCTTGTATGTGGGGCGTATGAATGCACACTATGTAAGAGAATAGGTGAACATCGTAGATTCATAAAAGTGTTCTCTGATAAGCACAGTGTTCCTCTTCACTTCACTGTTTTTAATAAAAATAACATTGTAGCCTTTATGGTTCTGTCTATTAAATGTACAGAGTATGTCCCAGTGGTCCCTGAGTGACACAAGATTTTCCTTGTTGTGCAAAAGGAAAACCTTTTGGATACACAAACTGGGGACAATGCTGCCCAATAACCTGAATGAGGAGCTTGAGGTGCATAGTGTTGTATGAATGCCCCTGACTATATGAGTTCTTCCAATGGCCCTTAATTACTCACTATTCTCTCCATCTTTTTCTTTTCCAATAATTTTTATTCAATATTTCAAAGGAAGTACAAAAAGCCAACATTTGCACACAGGACAAATACTAAACTTTGGCTGCATACCAGAGTGCAAAACATACAAAAGAAAGAAATACCATGTTTTCCAATAATTACAATTTTCCCAAAACCCAATGCGGGAAACATAAATGTTAGCCAATGAGGTTATGGAAGCATCAACATAATTTTACGCCACCCTGATTGATGTCATTGATATAGGCATGGCATTGAGGTGATATAGCAATATTGCCAAAGTATTCCTCTCCAAACTCTATATAATTAGTGGATGAAGGGCAGAGGAAGAGAAACCTCTAATACATATATTTGTCATGCATTCCACATTACATCATAACCATCATTATGAGAAAAAGGGAGAAAGAAACCTTAAATAAGGAAAAGGTAAAGAAGCTCATCCTGTCCAGTCAAAATGTATGCTGTCTTACACGTCTTATGAGGCGTCCGAGAGGTATTTAATCCAGAGATCCCATATTTTTTCAAAGAAGGCAAGCTTATCATGCAAAATTACCGAAAGAAGTTCGTTAACCATAATCAATGATAACTTGGTCTTTGACAGGTCGAATGGAATCGTGAGCAATTTCCATGACGTGGCAATGGAAATTCTGGCTGCTACAAAAATAAATGCTATGAGTCTCCTCATGTGCTCTCCATCTTTTTTCATTCCACATTAATTTTTGTAATATAAGGCTAATAGTTTTGTAGGTATTTGGTAGCATATAATTCCAATTTAATAATTTGTTTATATGATCTTGTTTTAGGTTGGATTTCCAGTTTCAAATTGTGATTTTAGATCATCTGGTCAACCACGGGGCAATAGTGTTATTATATTTTCAGTTATTTTTGATTTACATAAATACTTTAGAATGATCGGGTACCAATGATATTGTAATAATTTTTTTGTTTCTTTCCATGGTCCCATGATAGTTCATGTATTTTTTATTATATTTTCTTTATTATTTTGCTATGAATTTATTTATTTGATTCGTATATTATTTTGTCATCCTCCATGGGTATTTATATTCATTTTATCCCACACCATAATTTTATTAATTCTTTATTTACTTGTATGAAGTAATTATATATATATATATATACACACACACAATATCTCACAAAAGTAAGTACACCCCTCACATTTTTGTAAATATTTTATTATATCTTTTCATGTGACAACACTGAAGAAATGACACTTTGCTATAATGTAAAGTAGTGAATGTACAGCTTGTATAACAGTGTAAATGTGCTGTCCCCTCAAAATAACTCAACACCCAGCCATTAATGTCTGGCAACAAAAGTGAGTACACCTCTAAGTAAAAATGTCCAAATTGTGCCTAATTAGCCATTTCCCCTCCCAGGTGTCATGTGACTCGTTAGTGTTACAAGGTCTAAGGTGTGAATGGGGAGCAGGTGTGTTAAATTTGGTGTTATTGCTCTCACTCTCTCATACTGGTAACCGGAAGTTCAACATGACACCTCATGGCAAAGAACTCTCTGAGAATCTGAAAAATAGAATTGTTGCTCTACATAAAGATGGCCTAGGCTATAAGAAGATTGCCAAGACCCTGAAACTGAGCTGCAGCACGGTGGCCAAGACCATACAGCGGTTTAACAGGACAGGTTCCACTCAAAACAGGACTCGCCATGGTCAACCAAAGAAGTTGAGTGAATGTGCTCAGCGTCATATCCAGAGGTTGTCTTTGGGAAATAGACATATGAGTGCTGTCAGCATTGCTGCAGAGGTTGAAGGGGTGGGGGGTCAGCCTGTCAGTGCTCAGACCATACGCTGCACACTGCATCGAATTGGTCTGCATGACTGTCATCCCAGAAAGAAGCCTCTTCTAAAGATGATGCACAAGAAAGCCCGCAAATAGTTCGCTGAAGACAAGCAGACTAAGGACATGGATTACTGAACCATGTCCTGTGGTCTGATAAGACTAAGATAAACGTATTTGGTTCAGATGGTGTAAAGCGTGTGTGGCGGCAACGAGGGGAGGAGTACAAGGACAAGTGTGTCTTGCCTACAGTCAAGCATGGTGGTGGGAGTGTCATGGTCTGGGGCTGCATGAGTGCTGCCGGCACTGGGGAGCTACAGTTCATTGAGGGGGTGTCTACGAGTTATCCCAAATCCAGATCTCTGTACGAACCGGTCAGGTAGTGGAAGTTGGAGTCGAAGAAATCGCTCCGTCACCAGTAGAACCTCCACACAAACCCCAGCAATTGTACAACCTTATGACTGGACGCAGGGTCAGAGGCTTCCCTCCTCTAGTATGAGACGAAGTCATACAGTGTCATGTACAACCGTAAGTACCAAGGGAGTTACTTGACATCGAGGGGTCACGGCCGTCGTGAGTACGTCGGGGTCTGGTACTGTGAGGGTGGTGGTACGAACTGACATCCGTTCTGTGTGAACAGGAACATGAGGAGGGGAGCAACGGCGGTGTGTGCG
>BLSH010401037.1:771474-782992 GCA_018402905.1 Glandirana rugosa | reverse complement strand
GAGATGGACAACTGTAAGCTTCCATGGGACCGTGCGGAAATGTTGGGGATGGTAGGGGACATGGTGGCATTGCTGTCACATCGTCTGTTTGCTGGGTGGCAGGTGACACTGGCATTGTAGAGGTGGAGGAAGAGGCCGAGGCAGCAGTAGAAGAGGAAGCAGGAGGAGGCCGAGACCTTTCTTGGATTTTGCTTATTTCACTGCACCACCTCTTCCTCCAAACTGCACACGTCACTCGCATGACCTTCATTCCATGTGGGGTCTAGGACCTCATCATCCTCCACATCATCTTCCACCCACTCTTCACCACTGCCCTCCTTGTTAGTCTGCATACTGTAGAAAGCCGCAGCAGTTGGCACCTGTGTTTCGTCATCATCAGAGACGTGCTGCGGTGGTGTTTCCATGTCCTCATCCTGAAACAGAAGTGGTTGGGCATCAAATATTTTGCACAAAAAAAATAAAAATAAATAAATACATTTTTTTTTAATTTGTCTAACTGCAATGTAAAAGCAGCATTTAAATATGCCAAAATGTTGCTAACTGAACTAACAGAACACGATTAAAGTAGTGTCCCTGACACACAAGCAGTTGCAAGTGCACTGCACTTGCAAAAATGTCTGCAAACGCCCACCTAACAAGCAGAAAAATTGCTTAGGTTTAATATGAGGCACTTTGCTTAGCAAACAAAATGTACTCTAGCAAACAAAAATCTCCTCTAGCACCCACCCACCAATAAATCACTGTTTTTAACAGATTTTCTAAAGCTAATCTGCCCCTCACACCAGCATCAGCATCCTCTCCCTACACCAGTATGAGATGATTTTATAAAGCTAATCTGTCCCTCACAGCAGCACGATCCTCTCCCTACACTAGTATGAGATGATGTGACATGCAGCACTACGTGACTCCAGCTTATATAGAGGCTGGGTCACATGATGCACTGGCCAATCACAGCCATGCCATTAGTAGGCATGGCTGTGATGGCTTCTAAGGGCATACGAGTGAAACACTTGTTGATTGGCTGCCCTGCAGCTATTCAAAAGGCACGAAAAAATACCCGAACCCCGAACCCGGACTTTTTCTCAAATGTCCGGGTTTTGGACACGGACACCCTAAAGTCCAGTACTAACCCGAACTTTACATGCTATTCTACTGATTGGGCCAAAGGTGGCTGCCTCACCATCTGCTCCAACAGAAGACAAAAACTGGTTTGAGTACCCAGGAAGAAAAGTGTTGTAAAAATATAGATTGATGCAACTCTGTAATCATTATTACATTGTTTAATGTGTTTTGGAATGCAAGCAGTGAAAGTTACTGACTTTCACCTGGTATAAGCCTCTTGCAGTCCCTGTTCAGCAGGGCGGGAGTGTAAAAGAAAGTAGCTGTATAAGGAGTCAATAAGTTCATATGCTGGAAAGAGGCATGCTGATAGGAAGGGGAAGCAGTGTTACAATGAGATGAGCTCATCGCTGTGATGTGTCTCCTTTTACTGTCCAGTCAAAGGCTGGGGTGGGTCCAGTAATCAGATGAGTTGGGCTCAGATGAAGAGGGTTTAAAAATGCTGGCCATCAGATTGAGTATTTGTAGTGGAAGAAAAAAGTACTGCGGGAGAAATCTATGGTATATATTGCACCAAAACCTGGTATTGTTGTTTTATCTTTTAATAGGCTGTATTCATTTTTATCTTGGTATTTTTGGCTAGAATTCTGCTTTAACTGTTCTCACTCCATGATATAAAGCGTATAAATCCAATAGGGTTCAAAAACGTGCTTCAGCGCCAATTCCTCCAGTGCATCACCAATCCACCAATTGATACAGTGGCCACTCACTTCAATAAGTTGACCTATGAAATAAAGACCACCTGCACTTTAATATCTGGTTTTTGTGGATCCACCTACCAGCTATTAATGTCCACTTCATGTGTAGGGTCCCTTTAAGGGATTGGTCCTTGCTGCCTCCACTCACCCGGAAGTAACATCATCATTCCCGCCCAACATATTGCGTCACCAGTCATGTGACTTCCTCAGGCTTCGTCACTAAGCTCCGCACCCTGAGGAAGTCACGTGACCAGTGACACTACGCGTCGGGTGGGGCCCGTGACATCACTTTGCCGTGCAACTTTTTACATATGAGTACACTGTTCAAATATTTTTATTTATTTCTGAGTGCATTTCTATTTAAGTAAATAATTAAAATGATACAAAGCCTATCATTCTACATACTCCTGGTATGCAAGGGGTGTGTCTATTTGCATATACGGTGGCGCTAGCTTCTCCTGTGAACAGATTGAGATAGACACATATAGGAGATATATTTTTTTGTGTTGCAAGTTTGTTATTGCTAATGTATATATTCCGCCTCCTTATTTGTGTGAGGTAATCCCTCTGTTGCAAAAATTTTAGCAGATATATTGATTGCCTCTTCCTGTTCTGGTGATGAAGGTCTTTAATAATGTTTTCAGTACTACATAGGATGGGTTTCCCTCTGACAAGCATGTTAATGTAGACTGTTTGACCCCAGCGGTAAGCTAAGCGGAGAGAATTGCAATATACCTTCTATTCAAAGTCTGTTAGAAGACTGTGCTGAGGGTTAATTGCATGTGGTTGTTGTTTCCTCTACTGGAGGAGCAGCTCTATTTGAACTTCCTACTTCCTGTAGCAAGTGCTGTCTGACCTACAGCGTTTCTTTACCCTGTGACCCGTGAGCTATTCTAAGTGACTTCCTGTATCCTGTGACCCCGGCTCCCCTTGGACTTTGTTGCTATCTGCCTGCCCTGACCTCCGGCCTGTCTACAACTACTCTTTGCCTGCTCCTTTGTACCTTTGTTGCCCGCACGTTGCCGACCCTGCCTGAATTTGACCACCCGCCTGCCTGATCCTTCTGTACTTCACCGCCAGCCTGTTAACGACCCGGCCTGCACCACTACTCTTCTGTTGCACGAGCTCCAGTGGATTCTCAGCTACCATCAGAGACTGAATCCAGCCCTCGTGCCCCCCTGCGCTCCAGGATCCCCTGTCTCCACTACCAGGGGTCCTTGAACCAGGGCCGCAAGTGAGGTTGTCTCCTGCACAAGTCAGACTCGACCACCAGGTACGTGACAAAGTCTCTTTATCCTGCATTGATTTCATGCTGGGTTCCCCCAAAATATTTCAGTATATTATCTTTGTTGATATTCTGGCCAGGAGTGTGTCAGAACTACTTCCCTTTGCTGTCTTCTCTTGGGTGCATTACTGGGCATAATCGGGCATTATGGAAGCCCAGTCCATCTTGGCTCTAGATAATTACTGCCCATGACATTATACAAAGGAGCTTTCACTTTTTTTTGTAATTCATTTAAATACTGCTTCTCTCATTACTGTGTGGGACACTATGAAGGCCTATCTCAGAGGCCTTCTTATCAAGGAGATCAGTGTTGTTAAAACGAATAATAGACTGGAGGTAGACCAAGCAAATGAACAGGTGACTGCAACTGAGACTGCAAAACCTAACCCCTGAAAATTGTCGGTCCTGGGTCCTTGCATGCGATGCGCACCCCATTGATGTTCAGATCACATGCGATGTCCATGCGATGCGAATTCAGCCATACAAACTGTATGACTGAATTCACATTACATTCGGACCAAACTCATGCAGGACCCTTTTTGTGTCCGCACCACATGCGATCTGATTCCTGTCCGAATTCACTGTTCACACTGTGATCTGTGAACCGATCTGGGGGTGTCATTAACTTTGTATTGACACCCACATTGGTTCGCAGATGACAGTGTGAACTACCTGCGAGTTCTATGCGATGCAGGAACCTGAACTGGATTTGCAGGGTTTCCCGCATCGCACCAGTATGAAACTTCTTATGGAAAAAAGAGCACAGGACAGACATAAACACATTACTTGGGCAGAAGAGAAAAAGATTGGCAAGCTCCTGGCTGCTATCGCTTGCTCACAAGCGAACACTCCTCATATTAGTGTGGGTCATTATGTTCCACTACTGAAGATGTACTACTGAAGATGTTTTCTTTCACCAGAAGTCCTTTCACCAGGAGCTCTACAGGTCCATGGTGGCTTACACCAGTGATGATTTATCTCAATTTTAAGATGGTGTTAATCTTCTTACTCTGTCCCTACTGGACAGATGTCCGCTGGATGCTTCACTAACCCTGGAGATGTTGGAAGCTGCTGTTGCATCTCTCTCAAAGGGAAAAGCTCCAGGCCTCGATGGCTTGCCTAGTGAAGCTTATAAACAATATGGAAGAGTACTTCTTCCTACTCTGTTACAGGCTTTTAATATTGCCCTTGAGGCTGGCTCTCTCCCACTATCTATGAAAGAGGCTGTTATTGTGGTCCTACTTAATTAAGGGGAGGCCGATTACTTCCAGAATCCTATACAGGCAGTCCCCGGGTTACAAACAAGATAGGGTCTGTAGGTTTGTTCTTAAGTCAAATTTGTTTGTAAGTCGGAGCAGATACATTTTTAAAGTGTAGCTCCAGTCAAAAAAAATATTTTTAACATTTTTGGATAGCATAGAGAATGGTTAATACCTCTATAATGTTTATTTTGCTGTCTGAACCCCTGTTCAGAAGATGTCACCTCACTTCCTGTCCCTATGACAATTGGATTTTGAAAATTTTGGGTTGTTGTGGAAATAAGGATTGGTGATAAAGCATCAGGGGAGACATCTTTTTCCCATGATAACTCTTACAGGAGAATTTCCCTTTCTAGGGGTAGATTTCCCCTCACTTCCTGTTGTCTCCCTCTGTTTGTAAGTAGGAGTCGTTTGTAAGTTGGATGTTTGTAGCTAGGAGACCAGTTTCCCTGCTTACTACCGATATTAAAATTCTTGCTAAAGTTTTGGCCAGTAGGCTGAATAAAGTTATCACATCTATTATTCATCCAGACTTAACAGGCTTTATGCTCAATTCCTCTGCTGTGGTGAATATAACATGTATATTTTTAAATATTCAATCTCCTGTTGATATCTGGACGCCATTAAGGCATTTCATAGCAAAGAGTGGTGTTATATATGGGAAGTGCTTAAACGTTTTGAATTTGGAGATGTCTTTTGTAATTGGGTTAAACTTTTATATATACGTCGCCCACAGCCTCTATATGGGTTAACGGGAAGATGTTTAGTTTTTTCTCTTTGTGTCGGGAGACTAGACATTGGTGTCTGCTATCGCCCCTTTTGTTTGCAGTAGCTATAGAGCCCCTTGAGGCCTTGCTGAGGTAGAGTACTGGAGTGAGAGGATTCTGTAGGGGAAAAGACAAAGATAATATTGGCCTTCTCGTCCACATCAGTACCTGACCTCACAAATGAGCTTCTGGAAGAATGGTCAAACACTCCCATAGTCACACTCCTAAACCTTGTGGACAGCCTTCCCAGAAGAGTTAAAGCTGTTACAGCTGCGAAGGGTGGGCCAACTCAATATTAAACCCTACGAACTAAGACTGGGATGCCATTAAAACAAAGTTCCACCCAAAAGTGGAAGCTCTGCTTATCTGTCTCCTCCCCCCCCTCCGGTGCCATATTTGGTACCGTTTGGGGGGAGTGGGTACCTGTGTTGGCCGCGGCGAGGTCCATCAGAAGTTCGGCCCCCCTCCTCCTTCCCCACTGCCAGGCCATTCAGAAAGCGCAGCGTGCTTCGTGCATGTACAGCAGGGAATCAGCTGTGAAGCTGCAAGGCTTCACTGCCAGATTCCATTACAGGCTATGGCGGCGGCAGCATGCGAGAGTCAATGGAAATATCAGCTTGGGTGCCGACATCACTGGATTCCAGGACAGACAAGTGTCCTAATATTAAAAGTCAGCAGCAACAGTATGTGTAGCTGCTGGCTTTTAATTTATACGTGGGGGGCTGGAGCTCCGCTTTAAAGTTCATGTGCGTGTAAAGGCAGGTGTCCTGATACTTTTGGTAATATAGTGTATCTTAGGAAAGCAAATGGCACAAAGGTGACCTGGGTGTTTGAGGTGACTGTTAGGCACACTTATCCACTAATGTTCCAATGAGCACTATACAAACATACATGCTTGAATTGGGCAAGATTATAGATATAATTGTCCAAGCCAGAAATAAACTAAATCTGGGTTTTCAGTCTCCAATGAGCCCTCTGTAAGGTTGTCAAAACACAGCAATGGCATCTATGAGCTACCAAAACCCACAATTGTGCACACAAATCCATAGTGTTCAAAATAAACGTTCCACTTTCAAAAATGGTATAGACTTGGGAAAATTGGTACACACAGGAACTATAAGTAAGTCCCATTTCTGAGGGAAGATTTCACAAAAAATTACCTGTTATTCCCATTACTGTTTGATTTAATTTCACAATCCAGATGTTTTAGTGGTCACCATTCAGATGACTCAGATTGAGGTGCTTTGTGTGTTAAATGAGGATTAGGGAATGCTGATAGTGATTATTGATCAGATTTACACAAGACCTTTATTGTTCTGCACGTGTTGGAGATAAAGGCTTTGTATAAATATCATGATCAGTAGACTAGTAGTAGTCGGCCTAACAAGTTCTTCTCAAGAGTCACCTTGTATCACAATGAAAAGAATGTACTCAGCTCAGGAGAGCCTGGGATCTACAGTGATCCTCACCAACAAGACCACAGTAAGTACACTTTAATAGTCTATATCACTTAAAATAAAAGATGATTCACATAAAGAAACTACTATTAACATGTATGGATATTTATCTTGAAGCTGCTATATGCTGAAAGAACTTGAAAAATTTTCATTTTTGCTAAAATCTGTTGGGGACCCAATAATTTCAAGGTAGACTTGCATCTTATCTAGGATGTCAGGCCATAAGGTTAAGCTTCAGGGGGATAAAGACTCACGTGGATGATTAATATATATTAATATCTGTTTGGATTGGGATATTAAACACACAAGATGGAAAGTCCATTTGCATGAAAACTGCTAGTAAATGCAGGCACCACATAATCTCTTTTGTTGTCACTGAGCAAGATTTCAAAATGTGATTTGGTGCTAAATATACAGAGCTGCCCAACAGCTTTATTGTACATCACCAAATATATCTACTTGTATATGTATATGGATGAAGAAGCAAATAAACTAACATAATCAGCCATAAACTCCACTGTTCCCAGTCAGAGATTATCTCTTATTGAAGTCCTAAATGTGTCAATTACAGTATTTTAGTTATATTTTTTGCAACTTTGGGTGCACTTATAATTTTTGGTGCTCTTATAGTCTTTTTTCTACATTTTTTTAGTTGTGCACTTCTGATTAGCTAAGTAGCTGTTTATTGTAAACCATTTGGACCAGTATTTATATTGTATTTATTTGAGTGTAAGGTCCCTTAAAGACAGGATTTGTGCCCAATATATGTACAATTTCTACAAGGCTTTCTACAGAGGTTTTGGCATTTAAAAGTTTTTGCTTGGTTTTTGTTTAATCCTTACATAATTTTGAAATTGAAGAACATTTTTCTGTTGTGACTTTATATATTTTGTTGGTTCACATATATCGCAACTTTTACCTTTTATTTTGTGTTCATGGACTTTTATCCACGAGCGTGTTGAGATCATATGATGAGTGAAATATAAGTCATATGATAAGAAAATGTGCCCTAGCCAATCAATTGTTCCTCCAGGGATGTCTGCTGGTATGCAAATGTATTCACTGACATAACAATTATTACCTGGTCCAGAAATAAGATGGGATTGACTTACTAAAGGCAAATAGGCTATTAACGTTGCAATGGAATTTCCTCTTAGTTTAGTGAATGCAGCGTATTGCCACTTTGCAAAGAATTACCATTTTGCAAGTAATACTTGCAAGGAAAATAAAAATACATTATTTTTGCCTGCATATATTTGGATGATGGAAGTCAACAAAGCTTTACCTCATTCACAAGGTTGAAGGAAAAATCTCTTGCAAAGTGAACAGCCTATTTGCCTTTAGTAAATTAACCTCTATAGATACACTTAGCTCTCTATTAAAAATGAATAATGAAATATACAATTACAGGTAATACAAATAGATTTATATTGTTAATGCTTGTTGGTTTATACATTTATAGGAAATGACTATGTTTCAATGTGTATCTCTGCAAAAAGGTGTGATTTTTAGGCTTGGTTGCACTGAATCAATTTGCATATTATCATCAAAGTAGATATCCTTGTTTTACAGTTAAAAAAAAACCCTTTCCAGATCATTTGCATTCCAACCAGTATGTTAGCAGCAAATCACATCATTTGCACCCTGTCTTTCTCCCTATGGCAATATTCACACAGGTGAGTTTGCCATCCAGTTCCATTACCACAACAAGAATTAGGGGGATATGGAGATGATGATATTCACAAAGAGGAAAGGTAGCAAGAGGAACACGGGAACGGTAGTCACAACAACTGATTAGCTCCTGTGCTTTGCTGCAAGAATATTGCTGCTGTGAAAATAATGAAATTATCATCACTTGATCAGATGATACCAGCTGAGCTATTTTTATTGTTAGAGACATTATTGCTAACTTTAGTCATTTTGTAAAAGGGGACGTATGTATACATTTATTAACAAATATATACATGTACTGTATATGTATGTATTTTATATGATCATTTATTTTCATTAAATGTTTTCTGCTGAAGACGATAAGCACAATAGAGACGGGGTGTGCCAGTCCAGACATTTTTGGACAAATATGGTGATAATCTCATGCCATTCGACACAAGTAGACACTTTCAGTCGATCATTCATAGGGGAAATAAATGGACAGGTTGTCTGATTGTAAATAGTGCAGCACTGTCCATCTCCTTCCTCAACCCATCTCAATAGGCATACACATAAACATGTTCGCCCATTTTGACCCAAAAGGCTTCATCCTGGGGTTGGAAAGTGATGTATGTATTTACATGGGCAAGTAGGTACTCTTGGAGAGATATTGTGTGCTGCCCTCCCTTTGATCTGACATATGTGGTAGGAACATCCCCCAATGAGGGTTTTTTTTGGCAGCAAAATATATAAGCAAGTATTAAATGTAGATGAAAATATAAAAATGGAATGCCAATTTATAATTTCAAAGTTTGAAATTATAAGTTGGTATTCCATTTTTATATTTTGTATGACTATATTCTGAGGACCCTGGCAGCTGTTAGAATCACAATATCACATACCACATACAATCAGTTCCCGGGTTACAAACAAGATAGGGACTGTAGGTTTGTTCATAAGTTGAATTTGTTTGTAAGTCAGAACAGGTACATTTTTTAAGTGTAGCTACAGCCAAAAAAAATATTTTTAAGCTTTTTGGGTAGCATAGGGAAGGGGTAACACCCCTGTAATGTTTGTTTTGCTGTCTGTGTTTCTGTTCAGAAGATTTCACCTCACTTCCTGTTCCAATAGTAATTGGATTTTGAAAATGTTGGGTTGTTGTGGAAACAAACCTTGGTGATAAAGCATCAGTGGAGACCCCTTTTTCCCATAATAACTCTAATAATAATAATAATAATAATAATAATAATAATATACAGGAGTGAATTTCCCTTCCTAAGGGAAGATTTCCTCTCACTTCCTGTTGTCTCCCTCCGTTTGTAAGTATGAGTCGTTTGTAAGTCAGATGTTTGTAACTAGGGGACCGCCTGTACTGAGGTTTGATGTGGATTTTGTACAAGCTGGAAACGTATGGACATTTTGCAAGGCTCTTGCCCTCAAGAGTGACTTTTCTGCTTACACTATCGCTGCTATTTTGCTAAAGCCTTCATTTTCTAACCTAAAGACCGACAAGTCTTTTTTATGGACATCTGTTGATTTGTTGAAATAATAGTTTAAATGACCTTCACTTTATGTTCTTGTAAGGTCGTTATCTGGTCTTATATTATTTTGTTTAATTAGAACACCTGCATAATCTAACTTTCAAATGGTCATATCTAAGAATCAATCATCACAGTTGTTATTATGAGTGGCCTTCAGCTGGAAGGCAAAACAGATGTTAAATATGTACATCTCATTGGCTCTCTAATATGTTACATACAATCAGCTCTTGTCTTTGGATTGTAATAAGTGTGTAAATGCAGCGTATATATGACATCTGAATAATCACTTGCTCTCATTGTTCTCCTTCTCTTTGCATAACAAGAAGTCTTCATTCTGTTATCAAGCGGTATGTCTGAACCCGGACAGTCTGCATTCACACTTCAACTGAATGTCTTTGGTTGTTTTGAAGGCTTTTTTTTATATTGTTTGTACAGAAATTTTTGTGCACATCTGAGGCTTGTGTTGTTTTAAAATTATTTTTAGCCAATAGATAGTTACCAGGGAAAAATGCAATACATTGTATGTGTGTTTTCTTGCATTTTTCACACTTGTTTATGTGTTGTTGTTTTTTTTCAGGAGCTAACATTGAAATATATTTAGGCCAAAAACGCTTGAAGCTTAAGCTCAAAAGAAGCTTGTGTATTTTCCAAGCTACATGCTTCACGCCTCAAGCGACACTATGCTTAGGTGTGAACAGGTACAATTGAAACCTTGAAATTTTGGATGCTGAGTGATTTGGAGCTTCAAGCTACAAAACGCTCAGGTATGAATAGGGCCTAAAATGCGATTGTCTGCATTGATTTGTTTTGTCAAAATATCACTTGATTTAGCAAGGATCAGACTTTTTTTAATGCCTTCCCAGCTTCTAGACGTTTCCTATGGGGGATGACAGAACTGGGCTTTCTCAAAAAATTCTTTGAACTCAGAGGAGCGCAAATTACATTGGCAGTTACTATAGCACTGTGTGAACTGACTTCTTGGGAGATTTGGGATCCTCAGTTTTTCCAGGATCCTGGGAAAAAGCTCAGGAAGGGAAATATCACCCTTGTCAAGTTTTGAGCTCTCTAGAAGCTCTGTGAAACCTGAGTATTTTGTACTTTTTTTCTCTCACTTAAAGTGATTGTAAACGATCACCTTGTAAAACAACCTTTAGGCGGTCCCCTTGTTACAAACATCCGACTTACAAACGACTCCTACTTACAAACGCAGGGAGACAACAGGAAGTGGCAGGAAATCTCCCCCTAGGAAGGGAAATGCACTCCTGTAAGAGTTAATATGGGAAAAAGGGGTCTCCACTGAAGCTTTATCCCCAAGGTTTGTTTCTACAACAACCCAACATTTTCAAAATCCAATTATCATTGGGACAGGAAGTGAGGTGAAATCTTCTGAGCAGAAACATTGACAGCAAAACAAACATTACAGGGGTGTTACCCCTTCCCTATGCTATCCAAAAAGCTTAAAAGTAGTTTTTTTGGCTGAAGCAACACTTAAAAAATGTAGCTGTTCCCACTTACAAACAAATTAAACTTAAGAACAAACCTACAGTCCCTATCTTGTTTGTAACCCAGGGACTGCCTGTATTCAGTTTAAAATAAAAATGAAAGGCAAAACATTTTTGTATATTTACAAAAATAATTATAAATACAGTACCTTTTTTCCCCCTTTTTTTATAAGTGATCACATTCCCTCATTCCCACATTGTTCTCAGCAGCATAAGAGCTGGGGGGGGGGGGGGGGGGAT
>BLSH010401037.1:711700-756484 GCA_018402905.1 Glandirana rugosa | reverse complement strand
GTATGTGAAATCTCTAATTTCTGCTATCTGTCCTCAGAGCAACAGCACAGACAGCAGTAGTAAAGTAATCTATCTCAGGATGCAGGATCAGGTCTTAAAATGGCTAAAATCTGTCCCTCACGCCGTCAGCTACCTTTCCCTATACTAACCCAAGGAGCATGTGACTGCAGCACTGTGACTCCAGCTTATAAAGAGGCTGGGTCACATGATGCACTGGCCAATCACAGCCATGCCATTAGTAGGCATGGCTGTGATGGCTTCTAAGGGCAAACCAGTGAAACGCTTGTTGATTGGCTGCCCTGCAGCTTCTCAACACGTGGAATAAAATAGCAGAACCCCGGACCGAACCCGAACGATTTTTGAAATGTCCGGGTCCGGGTCCGTGCCACGGACACCCGAAAGTTCGGTACGGACCCGAACGTTACAGTCCGGGTTCGCTCAACACTAATAAATAGTTTATTAATGCCATGTATAAACCACATATTGAAGGTCAAAAAGTTATTAAATATTAAATATGATGTATAGGCACCACAATGACAAATTATACATAGGAGAAAAACACATAAGCTGATGTTGCTCCACATTACAGTTATTGCTCTCCAGAATTACATCACAATAAATTCTTTGACTTCCACCCCCTCAGCTGCCAGCATGAGCAGTTTCGGTGCGGCTTCCACACATCCTAGCAGTCCACGCTTGGAGATATTGAGTTTACATGTAAGTAGGGAGGTTTGACCTCCTTTTTGGGGTTGTCCTCCCCTTCCGTGTTTTTCTCCCCAATTCTTCTGGATGTGTACAAACACATTCACCTTTTATGGGGTCAATTACCAGATGCTACGAGTTTTACACACATTTTAAACCCTTTTGTTTTATAAATATTGTATCCTGCATGCATCTGCTCCTGACGAGGTGGTTTTATCCCCGAAACATGTAGAGCTTACACAGATGCATGCACACATGTTTTTAAAAATCAAAGAATTTATTGTGATGTAATTCTGGAGAGCAATAACTGTAATGTGGTGCAACATTGGCTTATGTGTTTTTCTCCTAAGTATAATTTGTCATTGTGGTGCCTATACATCATATTTAATAATATTTAATAACTTTTTGACCTTCAATATGTGGTTTATACATGGCGTTAATAAACTATTTATCCATTCTCGATCAGCATCTGGTTCCTTCCTTGACTACATACACTTTAAAGCAGAACTCCAGGGAGATGTATAAACTATATCTGCAGTGAGGATCACCCCTACACTGAAAGCGTTAACTGCTTGTTTTAGTCTATTAATTAAAAATACATTTTACTTAATTTACCCTCTCACTCCTGCAGGATCTTCTTCTCCGTGCGACCATTCCCCCAAAGTCCTTTCTTTTTGGTGCTCTATGCTCTGCACTCTGGCATCATCATGTATAATGCAAGGCCAGCAGTCCCGAGTTTCAGAGGGAAAAGGAAAACACCACTGGGGGAACAAGGGATTTTAGTGAATGAAAACTGCTTTTTATTGTTCCCCATAGACAAAAACAAGAATTTACCCTCTTATATTCCCCCCAGGATTCAGCTTTAAATATCCCTTGATGCTAAAGTATTTTCCGTACGTCTCTAATATCCTCTTAGATAAAGAATATAACAGACATTGTGTAAGTATCGACAACTTCTCTCTATTAGCATTGAAGCCATGATCTGGACACAGCTTATGCTTTTTCACATCTGTGCAAGCTGCATCTCTAAGCATTACCCAGGGGCGTAACTACAGGGGTTGCAATTGCAACCGGGGCCTGTACTCCAGGGGGCTCATGTGCCTCCCTTGTACACCTGGATAGGAGGGATGGCCGGGCGGCATTTAGAGGAACCAATCTCCTCCATTTTCCTCCTAATGGAGGAGATTGGTTCCTCTATAAGCTGTCCCCGTCACACCTCCTATCCAGTTTACTTGTCTTCTGCTGTTCCCAGGGTCCCTGTGTGCTTCTCTGATCCCCCCCACAGAGCTGCTGTCTTCCCCCCTCCTCTCTCCTGCCAGCTTCTGTAGAAGATGTGTCATGATGGAGAGATGGGAACGGTCGGTAAATTTACTGGCTCCTTCCTTTTCTGAATGGACAGAGTCAGTGATTGGTACCAATTGGTTCACTCATAACTGAAGCACTGTTTTTACTATGGGGGCATGTCCAAGATGGCTACCTGAGCGGTCGCACTATCCAGAGCTCTGCTGGCTGCACTGACTTTTCTCCTCTCTTGGGCCTTTATCCTGCCTGAAAGCTGCAAGCCTGCACCTGTATGAGACGCCGGTCATCCAGAGCTTCGTCTGGTTGGGGTAAAAAGCTCCGGTTCCAGCAGGTAGTGGAGGAACCGACGCCGCCCCAGTCTGCTAGGCCTGAGCACCGCGCCACGAGGCAGCGCAGCATGGATACACAGACTGAGCACTCCGAGGGAGACG
Source organism: Glandirana rugosa (assembly GCA_018402905.1). NCBI lineage: Eukaryota > Metazoa > Chordata > Amphibia > Anura > Ranidae > Glandirana > Glandirana rugosa. The sequence continues at coordinate 754,049 of BLSH010401037.1, read as the reverse complement.
ACTCCTCCCCACTGGGCTTTGTGGCGGACATTATGTTGGCAATTGCTAACTGCCAAGCCACACTTACCTCTAAGCTTGAGGCAGTGCAGCTGGAGATGGGCATTGTGAGACAGGAGGTGGATAAGCTGCGCTCGCATGTCACCGAGGCTGAGCAGCGTGTAGGCCTCAGTGAGAACGCCATCACATAGCATTCCTCTGCTCTGCGCACGATTCAAACTAAAATCAAAACTATGAAATATAAAATCGATGATGCTGAAAACCGGAACAGAAGGAATAATCTTTGCATTGTGGGCATGGCGGAGGGGGTGGAAGGAGATAACCCTACTGTCTTTGTGGAAACCCTATTGCGGGACCTTCTGCCCAATGCCCACTTTTCTCCATATTTTGTTGTTGAGTGGGCACATCGTGTACCACCCAAGCCGGGCCCTGTGGGATCCCCTCCGCGTACCCTAATATTTCGCTTGCTCAACTTCAGAGATAGGGATGAAGTTCTCCGCGCCGCCAGAATCCAGAGGTAAATACACTATCAAAATGCCAAGCTCTCCATATTCCCAGATTACTCTATAGAGACACAGAAGCTCAGGAAATCCTTTGATCAGGTGAAGGAGGCTCTGAGGGCGCGTAACATTAAGTACAGTGTTATGTTTCCTGCTAGACTATGTGTTCAAGAGGGTGAGACCACACGCTTCTTTCTCTCGCCGCGGGAGGCCTCGGCCAGGGCGGATTCCCTATCACCCCATTGTTGATGGGAATTGTGTGGTCCCTGCATATGATTCATACCTTCTTAAATATTTTGGGAGGGGAGCACATATTATGTTGTGGCACACTTCTCATGCTACCTCATCTAGGTGGTCTCATCCTTTTGCCCACTGAGGAATTAGATCTTTTCCTGCTTTTTAAAGTTGCACTGCTGTGTGGTTTACCTGACTTTGTTCTTTGTTTAAGTTTTGTGCCCCTGCTTGCAGGTGGTGTTCTATGCAAATGAAAACACTCCTGTTTCTGAGGGGAGGGCATATCTTGTGGGTGAGGATACTGGCAGCCCGTTTGGGGCACTAATTGTAGGGGCTCTCCTCTGCCTCAATTCCAGGAGAACAGTTTGGTTTTTTCTATTATCCGTTCAGTTTCAGACTGTTGCCAGCAACTCCGCAGTGCTGGAATCAGCCCTAGAAATGGCCTGATATCTCTGGCTCACGCCCTCCAGGTTTGACTGCCTTAACTGACTGATGTTGTTAGGGGTTTGATGCTCTACATGTTTGGGATGGGGGTGCGGGGTGGGGGGGTGGGGTGTTCTGTTTCTCGGGTTCGTGAGAGCGAGCCTGCTGTTATTGCTGATTAGTACATAAAGTGCTTTTTGTGTAGTTCTTTTGGTGCTTTGTTATGTCATGTTTATCTGGTGCTCGCGCAGCTGTATTGCCTGCTGTAATATGAGTGGGTTGAGTTGCTGGGTGAGTCCCGCTGGGTACTGGGGTCTGTGCCGCCACAGGATGGGTCTGCTACAACTTCCTCCTCATAGGGGATATTTCACCATACAGTCCCATGTCTGAACTTACCATAGTGTCATGGAATGTTAGGGGCCTAAACTCGGCTGTCAAGCGGTCCCTGGTATTCAAGTTTCTCCAAAAACATCAACCACAGATATGTATTTTGCAGGAGACACATCTACTAAACTCCACAATCAGGGGCCTCAGGAGACCCTGAGTGGGCACTAACCTACATTCCACATACTCTAATTTAGCCAGAGGGGTTAGTGTGCTTGTCAGAAAATCCCTGCCTGCCAGGTCCTGGGGGTGCGCACAGACCCTGGGGGAAGATATGTGATTATACATGTTACTATATATTATAAGACTATGGTACTGGCAGGTGTGTACCTACCACCCCCTGCCTCGGTCACAATCCTCAATGAGATTATGCCAATGATACTGCAATATGACACCCCAGCTGTTTTCATCATGGGTGATTTCAATATGGTCCCCTGTGTTGACTTAGATAGATTGGGAGGTGCTAGAAGAGGTAGTCCAGCTCTGCTGCAATGGGCCTCTGCCTTTGACTTGAAGGATGTTTGGCGTCACTTTAACCCAGATATTAGGGCCCTTACTTGTCATTCCACCTTATTTAAAACGTTATCTAGAATTGACCTGGCGTTTGCGTCCCCCGCTGGACTTAACTGGGTTAAGGAGACAGCCATTCTACCGCAGGGGATTTCCGACCATGCTTCGCTTAGTATTACTGCGTCCATGTTCCCCCCTGCCGGCAGGCGCTTATGGTGGCCGCCTAGGTTTTGGGCGATGGATGAACGACTGCAGGACCCTGTCAGACAAGCTGTATGCGCTTACTGGGACTTAAATCAGGATTCCGTGGACCCATTGAGTGGGACTCGATTTAAAGCCTGGGTTAGAGGAACATATATATCGCGTATTGCAGCAATCCAGAGGGAGGCGTCATGTTCCCTGCAGTTTCAGGAGGGGGAGGTGACTAGGTTGGAGGCAGAGTATGTTGTTATGCCCATCCCGGATAAATACCAGGCTTGGCAGGACACGATACAACAGCTCTCTCTAACTAGAATAGACAATACCAAAAAGGCAATGTTCTATACCCAACAGAAGATTTTTGAATTTGGGGGTAAAAACGGACGTCTACTAGCTTGGCTGGCAAAAAGTCAGAATCCCACTACTCACATAGCCAGTATGAGAGGGGAGGATGGGCAGCTGATGGTGACCCCTGAGCTTATCAATCAGAGATTCCAGTTATTGTGCTCGTTCCCAAGCCCGGCAAGGATACCCAAGAGTGTGCGTCCTACAGACCCATTTCGCTCTTAAATGTTGACGTCAAAATTTTGGCAAAAATACTGGCTATTAGGCTGAGCTCTGTCATTGAAGAGCTGATTTACGTGGACCAAACGGGGTTCATGCCTGGCAAGGGAACTGACATCAATCTGAGACGTCTTTTTCTTAATCTCTCTATACCATATGGGAACCAGGGTACTAGAGTTATCGCCTCGTTAGACGCCGAGAAAGCGTTTGACTCGGTTGAGTGGGGCTACCTGTGGGAGGTGTTGGCGAGGTATGGTTTCGGGCCCAGGTTCCTACGATGGATTCAGATCCTATACAAGGCACCCAAGGCGAGAGTCCATACCAATGACAGGCCGTCTGACATCTTTCCCTTGCATCGGGGTACCAGGCAGGGCTGTCCCCTGTCCCCCTCCCTATTTGCACTGGGTCTTGAGCCATTAGCGATCTTGATCAGGAATTCCTCCTCGGTTAGGGGGTTATGGGTGAGTAGATTAGAGGAAAAATTTTCGTTATATGCCGACGATGCCCTACTCTACTTAAATGACGCGGGCCCTTCCTTGTCTTCTGCCCTGGAGATTTTGGGGATTCGCTTTAACTGGTCCAAGTCAATTTTGTTCCCTATTGATAGCCAGGCTGCTGCTTCGGCTCCTGGGTCCCCACTGCAGTGGGTTGAAGGGTTTAGGTATCTGGGTGTACAGATAACTAGGGATATTTCGAACTTTACCACACATAACTTTCAGCCTCTGGTTGCCTCACTTAAGTCCAGTTGTGCTTCCTGGTCCACCCACCCTATAAATTTAATAGGGTGGATAAACCTGGTGAAAATGAGGATCCTGCCCAAATTTACTTATATATTTCGGAACTGCCCAACCTGGGTACCTTCCAGTTTCTTTAAGGACATAGACAAGCGTATACTCACCTTTATTTGGAATGGGGCCTCCCCCCGCATTGCCAAATCCACGTTGTCCCTCCCTACGAGCTGGGTGGCCTTGCGCTCCCAGACTTTAAGAGGTATTTCTGGGCGGCAGTGTTGGTGTAATGTACTGGTCGATCTGGGGCTCCAGAGACAATGCAGCCACATGTTTGGAGGCTGCTTTTCTTGGATCCCTGATGGATCTCCGTAACCTCATTTATAGGGGACTGAGGGCTTATTCTATTCTTCCTACGCGGACTACGTTGAGAGTATGGAGGGTTGCGACCAGACGGTTCTAGACTCCAGACGGGTTGTCACCTGACCAGCCCCTGTGGGGGAACCCAGGACTCCCACACCTAAGTACTGTACAGGACCCTCATATCTGGGCCAAATATGGGATTAAATCGGTAGGTGACATACTGGCATCAGGGGCTATGATGAGCTTTGCGCAACTCTCTCTGAGATTTTGCCTGCCTGGATGGATGCTGTTTAGGTACCATCAGCTTCGTCATGCAGTCAGAACTCAATTCCCTAACCCCCGACTCTAAAAAGGAACTCCATTGAGGACATGTTGGTTCGGGGAGAGGTGAACAAACCCTTATCTACTTTATACAGTACCCTTCTTGCAAAGGATATACCCCAGTTGAGTAAGCTGTGGGAATACTGGAAGGATGGCATTCCGGATTTGGCTAGGGGGGACTGGGAGGACAGTCTAGAACAGAGACCGAGGTTGGTGGTCTCTTCTAGGGATAAACTGATACAAGTAAAATTCTTACATAGGGTCTACTATACCCCAGTGAGGTTGCATAGGATGCTTCCTGGACATGAACCCTTGTGCCCGCGCTGTGGAATCTGTGAGGGTAGCTACATTCTTATGTTCTGGGAGTGTCCTAGGATGGTGTCCTTTTGGAGGGAGGTCTTTGACGAAATAAATTTTAGGCTTCGGGTGGAACTGCCTATGTCCCTGTCATTGGCCCTCTTAGAAATCTCTGATGATGAGCAAAGGTCTCATCACTCTAAGTTACTTATAGCCTACTTGCTGTACTATGCCAAAAAAGAGATATTGATGAAGTGGTCGTCACCAGATAGGCCTGAGAAATCTGCCTGGGAGGCTATGGTGAACTCTGTACTACCATTATACAAATTAACATATGCCAATAGAGGGTGTCACTGGAAATTCGATAAGGTGTGGTCTCCATGGCTGATGACTTAAGATGATATGTGAATGCAAGTAATTTAGCCAATGTAATTTACCCTACTGCCATGAAAGATAATAAATATGAGTGTGCTCCTGCTGGGTAAGGTTTGCAAATCTCAACGTGTATAGTGTTATTGTTGTGAAAACATTGTCTTCTGCTTTTTATACTGTACAATGCTGTGAATGTGAACCTGCTGTATCTGCAACCATGTACCATTCAAATTTGAATAATAAAGCACCACTGTTTGTAAAAAAAAACAGTTTTTACTATACTTCTGTTTCTGAATGAATGGGAGGCTAGGTACACAACTATTTGTTTATTTGGTGGGACCGCAATAAAGGGACCCGCAATGGGAGAAAGGGCCCCAGGATCAGAGGGAAGGGCTCTGGCCAAGGGTCAGGGGGGCCCTTCATAATTTCTTGCACCAAGGCCATGAAGGTTCTAGTTATGCCTCTGACATTACCTATCTTATCTTGTGCCAGATCTAATAGAAATTGAATTTTCAGTGTAACTATTTTAAAGTGTATTTATAGGCAAAGCTTTTGTTTTGGATATAGTAGGGAAGGTTTAAAACCCTGTCAAGATCTTATTGCTATCTGTGTCCCTGCTAGGTAGACTTACCCTTTATATTTGTCCTGGTAAAGCATGTTAATGAAACAAAAACTGATGGGAAATCTAAAATGTTAGAATTGCCACTGTAACAGGAGGCGAGGGAAAATCTACCGGTTCTGGAGACAAATATCTCACATGTAGCAATTCTCTATACTTACGGTTGCATCTCCTGGACTGTAAGTGAACAGGACAGCAACAGATACACTGGCAGAGGTCTTAACCTTCCATTAAAGTATTATTTTGGTGTAGCTTTCAGGTTGGGTTCACACCATTGCGAACTGGATGCGGATTCCCTGCATCCAATTCGCAATAGCGGGGGATTTTGACCGGCTCCCTATGGAGCTGGTTCACATATCTCCGCAGCAGGTCAGGTGTGTTTTGCACAAAAACGCTGTGCGATTTTTGGTCTGTTTCAGGTCCGAATTCAGCCCAAAATTTGGGCTGAAATCGGACCTGAAATGTTGAACCAGAACGCACCAGACCCCTGCCATGAGCCACTGCGTGTTCTAGTGTGAACCCAGCCTAACAGTTATGGAGACACATTTGTCTTTTTCTGTCTGTATTTTATCCTAATATACTCTTGATGCTGTTGTTGCAGGCCTAATTTGGTATCTTCCTATGAGCTGGCTGGTACACAGCTATCTAGAAATTATGTGTATAGAAGAGATGGACCTTATTAGGCCCAACCATTTGACTTCAGGTATGTTGTTCTCATAATGGTATTTGCACATTGACACAAATTGACCCACAATGCACAGACATAATAGGCTCTACCTCCACTGTAAATACAGGTAGTACAACATATGAAGGAAAGATTGCAATATCAGAGCATCTCAGCAGGCACAGTTTGCACTAACAGGAGTGCTTGTACATGATATTGAGATCCATGTGCTAACTGAGACTGCAGTCTGGTATTTCTTAGGAGCCTAGTTGTAATCTTGGTTCCAAAACTTGATTTTATTTTTAGTATGAATAACAAAGACAAGCCGGTCTTATTTGTTTTTAAACTACCATCCTCTGAACTAGTATTTTTCAGTCACGGCGCCCTTTAGGCCCCATACACACGGGCGTATTAAATAAATTAGCTGTAACGTCGGGCCCGACGTCAGGGAAAAATCGGCATCAAAAACGCGATTTCGTCTGCGTTTTGCATCAACTTTATTGCGCGTTAGTGAGCGTCGGCGTTAATAGGTGTTTTGTTTAAAAAAACATTCCTCTGCTATTTTTTAACCTGAAAATGCCAGCGCTAAAAACGCCGGATAACGTCGCTACGGCGTTAATACACGTTAGTGAGCATTTTGCCAGCTCAGCGTCAAAAACGCCATAACACTACAGCCTCGGAATGCGCTGGCTGTGGGTTCTGCTTTCAGCTCACTAACGCCGACGCCATCTACAGCTAAAAACTTCAGCATTTTTATGGGGCCATTGAATAACATGGAGAGCTGCAAAAACGGTCAAAAACGTGGCGGTAAAAAACGTCTGTGTTTATGAGGCCTAAAAAGTATCCAAAATTTTCAGGCATCCCAGGTGAATTATACCTTTTTTTAGGACAAATTTGGCCCTCATTTGTTGATAAATGGATATCTGATATTGGATATTGTTTTTAGTTTCAAAGAAAAACTGCCCACAGTATAAATATATATATATTTTTTTTATCTGTATATATTTATGTCATTACCATAACCCACCACCAAAAAAACAAAAACAAAGTACAAATACAAAAATGAATTCTACTACTCCTAATGTGTACCTGTATTAGGGCCAGGAAGCAATAGATCAAATGTAGCTTTTTTTGTCCTACCTAAACACACTGACACTTATCTGAATTAACCACTTCATCTCTTGGTTTACCCCCTTCCTGACCAGGCCATTTTGTGCGATACGGCACTGCGTTACTTTACCTGACAATTGCATGGTCTTGCAAAACTGTACACAAATAAAATTTATGTCCTTTTTTCCCCCACAAATAGAGCTTTCTTTTGGTGGTATTTGATCACCTCTGCGTTTTTTATTTTTTGCACTAGAAACAAAGAACGACAATTTTGGAAAAAAATTAAATATGTTTTACTTTCTGCTTTAAATCACATCCAATATAAAAATGTAAAAAATCTAATTTATTCATCAATTAAGCAAATATGTATTCTGCTACTTATTTTTGGTAAAAACAAAATCCCAAAAAGCATATATTGATTGGTTTGTACAAAAGTTATAGCATCTACAAACTATGGGATATTTTTATTCATTTTTTGTTTTTTAAATTTTCACTAGTAATGGTGGAGATCAGCAACTTATAGCGGGACTGTGATATTGCGGCGGACAAATTGGACACCTAACTGACACTTTTGACACTTTTTTGGGGACCAGTGATATTATTACAGTGATCAGTGCTAAAAATATGTACTGTCACTGTACTAATGACATTGGCAGGGAAGGGGTTAACACAAGGGTCGATCAAAGGGTTAAATGTGTGCCTGGCTAATGTTTCAGTATAGTGGGGGAGGTGCTTGTACTAGTGGAAGACATGGATCAGTGTTTCTGCTTTACAGAAACACAGGATCCATGTCTTCTGTACTGACAGAATTACAGTGTGCCTTGTTTACATAGGCAGATTGGCATTCTGTCAGTGTAACGAATGATCAGCGGGTGCCGCCGGGGGAGATCGGGTCGGTGCGACCCACTAATCAGCTTTAAAATCACAGCGGGAACGAGCCGGTGGCGGAGCGCACTCACACCCAAAACCCGGAAGTGCAGAATCATGTGTATATATCCACTTCAACACTAGGCCTATGTTGTGGACTTGGTGTTTACAAGTTAAAACAGTTTTTTTTTTTGCTATAACATCACTTAAACCCCCCCAAACATTATATGTTTTTTTCTAACACCCTAGAGAATAAAATGGTGGTCGTTGCAAAACTTTATGTCGCACCATATTTGCGCAGCAGTCTTAGAAGCACGATTTTTTTTTTTAAAAAGTCACTTTTTTGAGTGAAAAAATAAGACAACAGTAAAGTTAGCCCATTTTTTTCCATAATGTGAAAGATAATGTTACGTTGAGTAAATTGATACCCAACATGTCATACTTTGAAATTGCGCCTGCTCGCAGAATGGCAACAAACTTTGCAACCTAAAAATCTCCATTGGTAACGTTTAAAAATTTCTACAGTTTACCAGTTTTGAGTTACAGAGGAGCTCTAGTGCTAAAATTATTGCTCTCGCTCTAACGATTGTGGCGATACCTTGCATGTGTGGTTTGAACACTGTTTTCATATGCAGGAGCGACTTAAGTATGCGTTTGCTTCTGTGCGCAAGCTCGCAAGGACGGGGTACTTTAAAAAAAATTTTCTTATTCATTTTACTTTTTATTTTTTAATTTTACACCGTTCCTTTAAAAAAAAAAAAATTGATCACTTTTATTCCTATTACAAGAAATTTAAACATTCCTTGTAATAGAAAAAAGCATGCCAGGACCTCCTAAATATGAGATCTGGGGTCAAAAAGACCTCAGATCTCATATTTACAGTTAAATGCAAAAATATAAATAAATACATTTTAAAAAAATGACTGTTCAAAAAAAAAAAAATGGGCTCTTTAAGACCGTTGGGCGGAAGTGACGTGTGACATCACTTCCGCCCTGCAATGTTATGGGGCCGAGTGGGCGGTATCTTCCGCTCACTTGGCTTCCAGTGCAGGGGGGGAACGGACCCGATCATCTCCGTCACTGCCGGCGGTCCGGTAAGTGGCGGAGATGACGGGAAAGTGGCGGGGCACCTCCACCGATAAAAGTAATTTTGTGGCGAATCCGCCACTAAGATCACTTTTATCTTGGAGAGAATCGCCGGCTGAAAAAAACAGTATCTGAATGGTGCCTGTAGCTGCAGGCACCATTCAGATATCTCCACTCAAACCCGGCGGTACGGAAGTGGATATATATATATGATTATGCACAGCCCGGCCTCCCTGTAGAAGTAAATCTGCTCTGCGCCAGTCGGCAAGTGGTTAATCCCTGATCTAACTATTTTATCTTAATTTTTTTTCAGCCTTTTTTGGCTTACACAGACTCTCAGCACAAATACATATGCGTTGACACAGAAATAAGTCCACTACCTTGACGCTGCATATATGTGTTATGCTGTAAACAGGGATGATGTCATTTGACAGCCTCCAGATGTACAAAGACAGCACTCCTAATGAGAAAGTGTGCTTTATACACTTTACATATTGTTATAAATATTAATTAAAAAAACATATGTATGCTGCTTTGATTGGTATAAAGTCTTTTGGCGCCGGGAACTTGGTGCAGTTGGTCTTGATGACAAAAACAGTTTGGAAAAAGTGTTTCCCTAACCTAAATCTAACCTTTAGGCTGACTTTAACATTTAACGCTGCCTCCAACTGGAATGCTAAATCTTAACTTATCCCCGAAATGTAACTCCTAGCACTCAACCCAAGTCTCCACCAAACTGTTATCTCTAACTGAATATGAACATAACCTTTAAATCATTACCACGTAACCTTTTCCAACACTACAACATAACCTTTGTCAAAGGATAAAACCTACTAACCTTTAAACTGCATTCCAGGCAGATATAAAGAAACTCCAAACAATGCAATTATGTATTTGGTAAAATAAATCAATCAAATTTTTTAAAACAACCAAAGTACTTAAATTTGTCTTGATATCGTTTTTTTTTTTTTTTAGAGTAAATTGAAAATTAATGAATATATGTGGTGATAAGCTTACTACTATTTAGTGGAGCACTACAGACATTGACATTTGTCTATAACAATGTGGCAACAACTAACTTGAGTTTTCTGTGTAAAGTTGTACAGGTTCTGATAGCCCTGTCGGTAGCAGTGTTGGTTATCTTCACGGTCTCTGCTGTTCTGAGAGTTGGCCAGCCTTCAGAAGATCTTTCCCCTGGTGATACCTCAGTAAAACATTTCCTGCAAGCTACAAGAAGCCAGATATATCCCCTTCAAGCTCTGGCAGCTTTTATCCTAATCAATAGTTACCTGCTACTGCAGATCAGCCAGGTTGCATATGACTCCTCAGGTGAAGCATCAAACAATGGTAAGAAGTCACAAGTTATACAACTGGATAATTGTAAAGCCAAAGTGCACTTCTGAAGTAAAAACTTTCAGTTATTCACATTATCAAAAAAGTAAATAGCACAGCTATCAGATGCAACCTTAATTGTCATTGCTCCAGTCTGGTAGTATGCAGCCTCTGCAGCAATGCCCTTACTCCAACATCTGACCCTGTATTTAGGGGTAACGTAAGAACTAATAGTCAAGTCCAGGTTTCATCTGTGTTCTGTATAGTTATTTGACGAGGAGCTGTGGTAACTTTGAAGGTGTTTACTTTCATAACACACAAAGCAACAGGTTTTCTTTAATCCCCAGCAGTATATACTTACCTCCACATCCCCACCATACTGTTCATCTCCATTACAGTAAACCTATTTCTTTTCCATGTAAGGGTGAAAAGAACTTTGAGTGTATTGACCAAAGTTAGAAGATAGCTTTCATGTTCCACCTTGTACAAATTGAAAATAAGACAGGGAGAGTTAAAGTGGTTGTCAACCTGTGACAACCACTTTAACCTACAGGTAAGCCTAGAATAAGGCTTACCTGTAGGTGCACTGCATATCTCCCAAACCTGCACAGTTCAGGAGATATGCAGTGTTTTGCAAGTGCCGACGTCATGTCGGCACATGCGCAGTGAAGAAGCGGCCTCCATGCCGTTTCTTCGCTGACCCTGTGCCGTGACTGGCGGCTCCCGGAGTGACGTTACGCAACTCCGGCCAGTCACAGAGCCGGAATCACGGCCCCGGAAGGAAGAGGGGCAGAAGATGGACGTGGCCTGGCGTGGGGACATCTCTGGACGCCACAGGCTTCGTTTCCAGGTAAGTGGCACATAATGGGCTACTATGCGATGCATAGTAGCCCATTATGCTTCTACTTTACAGGGTTATATTGAGGAAGTAAACCCAATCTGGGTTTACTTCCTCTTTAACCACTGATGTAGGATAAGAAGAGGTTAGTGTATTATCTTAGGCCCCATTTACACCTGAGCGCTTTGTAGCTTGAAGCCTGAAGCTACAAAACGCTGGAGGAGAAAATCAATAGTTCTCTACGGAGATGGTTCACATCTCCACTCCCAAATGCCTGAATCCAAAAGCCTAAAGCTCAACAAGTTCTGGAGGTATTTTTTCGGGCAGATTTGGGTGTTTTTCTGCTTTTTACATTGGGGACCTTTTGACCTGTACAAAGTTGTGGCAAAATTGCGGTAATATCATGCGACTTTCTGCCTGAAAACGACACGCTCAGGTGTGAATGCAACAGTTGAATTCAGTAAAAATTTAAAAATGGTTGTCAGGAAGTGAAAAAACTATGCACATAGAGGCATATACTGCATGCTTTTGTGTCATGACATACATTCCTCTATGAGTCAATGTACTCTTTGTAGAAAAAAAAAATGCATGGGCAATGTAGGAACATGTAATGTAAAGCTCCCTATACACGCTAAGATTTTCTCTCATTCAAACCCTCATCAACATGCTAATGAAATGATGAAAAATCACTTAAATAAAACCTTTGTTTTTATTACGTCTTATTTTAGACCCAGTGATATGATTAATAGATTTTTATACCTCTCAACGCAATGCGGACAGATCACTGTTGGTGAAAGGGGCTGGCAGGGTGCTGTACATAGCTTTCTGAAAACGGGAAGCTGTGGTAATGTTCACATGGGTTTTTTAGGCAGATGTTTTATACATACATATATATATTGTGACGTTATGCGAGGCGAGATAATGGATGGGTGATATCTGTCGCCTCGCATGCATTCACTTGGAGGGGACTAGAAAGAGTCCGGTTTTGCCAGCCACCGTGGTATAGCTGGTTCTGGCCCGGAGTTTCTGGTCCACCCAAATTCCCCTTCAGCTGCTTTAAATGACCAGGAGGAGAACTCAGTGTTGCTCTGGCCTGGGACTCAGTATCACTACACTGAGAGAGCCACACCTTGGGGATTGGTTGCTCTAAGGCACAGGTGTCAAACTGGTGGTCCTCCAGCTGTTGCGGAACTACGAATCCCATGGGGCTTTGCAAGGCTGACAGTTACAAGTATGACTCCCACAGGCAGAGGCATAATGGGACTTGTAGTTCTGCAACAGCTGGAGGGCCGCCAGTTTGACACCCCTGCTCTAAGGACTCAAAAAGAAAAGGGTTGCGTTTGTTTTGTTTGGAGGTGTCTGGGATGAGTCCGACACTGTATAGAGAGGTATTATGCTCTGTATAGTTTAGCACCGGACGGCAAGGAGTTGTTTTGCTATCTTATTTGTTTTATGACCTGCAACCTTTTTTCAATAAAACTGGCAACCCGCAATCTTTAAATGAGATTTTATTGATAGTGCATAACATGCTGGCAATACAATTAAGTTTGCCTTCAAGCTGCCCTTTTTCCCAGGAAAGGTGATCCCCGCGAGCTAATCTCCCACAATATATATATATATGTATATATATATATATATATATATATATATATATATATAGGGCTTGTCCTCATTGATGAAGATCAAATGGCACTAATTAATTGCTGTTCACTGCTGCTTTTCTATAAATATTTCAATCTTCTTAAATAAATATAATGCCAATGGATTCCCAGAGCACAGAAAGAGTTTTCTCAATGAAAGATTGCAAAGAGTTTGGGGGGGTCAACCACTGCTCTAATTCACTTGTGTGTAAGTTTTGCTTGTGCCGTTGAGAGTTGTAAACCAAATGCTTTTAAAGACAGGAGAAACTGTAAGATATGTAAAAGGACAGGACATAACAAATAAAAAACAATTAACAAAAAAGAAAAATAACATACAAATGTTTATACTTTTTTGTTCTCCAGAAACAGAGGCTAAGGAAAAGAACAGACTTGAAGGAAACAGTTCAGACACTGCGCTACCACTACTGTCTCTACCATTTGAGAAGCTACTGACGTATCTGGCGTTTTGTGGAAATTTTGCTATTCCTATGATCATCTACGCAATACAAGAGTCAGAACTATTATGGCAAAAAGAGAGACTCTGGGGATTTCTCTATTCTTTCATTTTACTGTTATCACCATTGAAGTACTTGTGTTCTTCTCTTACTTTTTATGTTATCACCGTAACAGCCCACAAGTCCCCAGAGAACCTTTTATTTCAAGGTGTTTCTAAATGGCTTCCATCTTTGTATATCACATCAGCACTTTCTCTTTTCTTCTTTTCACTTGCTTTGAAGATCTACATAGAACTAGGCTTGATGAGCCCAGTATTAAGCTCTGCTGCAAGTAACTTAACTTTACGAAGGAAAATTTATCGTTATCCCTCTCCAGTGGGGGTAATTTTAACATCAGTGCTTGTTTTAGGCTGTGAAATCCCCTATGTTTTGCACTTGATTAACTTTGTTTTAAATGGGAGTAGTGGTATCTTAATTGGTTGTTTACTAGCATTCAGCACTGCCTTCTGCTTAGTACCAATCAGTGCATCACTGGTAGTAGGTTTCAAGAGGAACTGTCATACTAAATCTAAATCTTGGAAGAAGAAACGAGTAGACAGTGGAGTCTGCTTGGCCAATTCTTTTGTTTACCAAGTCAGGTCAGAAGCAGACAAAGCAGAATGTTAAGTGGGAGGAATCATCCTCCTTAAAAAATTACATTGATCCAAATTCTGAACCTCTCTAGCAAAGCTTGGACTGTAACCGTTGAATACAATTTGGTAGTGTTCCTGCTGTAATGAGTATGTCACTTAGGTGAGATAAAACTGTAAGCAATACAGGCGTTCTTATTGGCTTATAATTTGCATAAAGGCTTATGGGAGCAGACTATTACACTACATGCTGTTGACATGTTACACGCTGATCGATGGGCAGAGGCAACTTTAATTAAGTGGTCATGGGCAGTCCAGAGGGGAAAGTTGCTGGATCTCCTTACTCTATTATGAGTATTTTTTCAATGAAAGAGCCTTTTGTTTCCAAGCAATCCCATATGAGAACATTACTTTTTTCACCTGAGATATTTTTTACATGGGTTTATATTGAGACAAGTATTTTAACTTAAAACAAGCCTGTGCTCTGCTCATTCAGGAAAAAGCAACAAAATTGCTTCCATACCCCTTCGACTTTACTTCGTTCCTACAATGCTTCAGCTGCCAGATGTAAAGAAAATAATTTGTACTTCCAGGTATTGAGGAGCATATAGTTCAGTTGCCTTTCCCTTATGTGACCACACTGGTGTGATTGGCTCAGTACTAACACTTGGGGCAAATAGATGGTTCAAAGAGACTAAAGTGGCTCAGTCCACGGGGCTTCCTTTTCTCACTGGTGATGGTGGAAGTGAATGAAAGGTAGGTATGCATTGCTCAGGAGGAAGAATAAAATAAATGTGCAAAGCACACATTTGATTTAACCTAATGTTTCAATTGGTGTTCTATATTCATTTTTAGCCTTCTGTAACATTACATATTACATAGAGATATTATACACATATTATGTATATTGCATACACTGTTCCTATGTAGGATATACACTGTTCCTATGTAGGAGATTTTGCAGAAATCAATTCTGGCACATACATTTTATATTTAAAAAGCGAATGAATAAATTGTATTTGAATTAGTCTTAAAAATGGTCACACCAAATATGCTGATAACTTCTTCTCTAGACACGTCCTACTTTGTACATGACAGTTGGAAGCGATGTATATTATAGTTTCTTTAACATTTTGCACTTAATATTGTCAGCATTTTCTACTCTCTCAATAAATGATAACTACTAAAATAAATCAACACATGAATTAATTATGTAGTAAATACTATGTGTTTTCCCGACACCTAAATTATGTAGCAGAATAAATTATGACTTTGACTTTAAAAGGTGTATTCAGTGGGTGATCATTTTGGAGTTTTTCAATGTAAAAAATAAATCATTTGCAAACTGCATAATAATGTTTTTATAAGGTTTCTGTATTTTTTCTAGCTGAAGCCTCAGGGTTGAGCCTATAAGCATGTTTTGTCATGCAATGCTTACATAAACATATTGTCCACATTTCTGCTAAATATTATATTCACTATATAGTCATAATGTTACTTGAAGGGTCAGTCCATCCATCTAACCAGTTTTGCACAGATGCTGGTTGAATCAACTACATCTCTATCTCACTTTTGGAATGTAAGCTCTTACCAACAGGGCCTTCTCAACCTTGCCTTGTATTGTATTGCAACTGTACTGTTTCCCTTTATATTGTATATTGGTGTGCAAACTTCTGCTGCTATATAAATTCTTTATAATAATAACCCAGACTCCTGGGAGTTCCCAACCCTGGCCACCATATGAAGATCTTTCACGTTCTTGGTTGAATTGTTCAGCAATTTTACATGAAAAATGCAGTGTTAGAATTGAGGCTTCCTTGATTTACACGGAGGTCCCACTGCTGAAGTCTTTGAGAGAAGTGAGAAGACATTCCAACAGTTGATTGGTGTGTCAGCTTGCTGGAAATGAATGAATAACGTATGCAGGTACATTCAGGTTAAGATAGTTAGCATTAAAGTACCTTAGATAGCAAACTACAAGATTTTATTGAAGTAGGATGCCTTCCTTACCATTTTATAAAATGCTTATGTTCCACCAGTGTTAATTTTGTCGACTAAACTATTTTTGCTGACTAAATTAATACTATTTTAGTCGACTAAAATAGGACCAAAACTAAAACAATTGAGATGAATAAAATATGACTAAAACTAAATTGGCATTTTAGTCAAAAGACTAAAATACGACTAAAACTAAAATGCTATTTTACTCAAAGGACTATGACTAAAACTAAATTGAAATTTGACGTCAAAATTAACACTATACTACCACATAAGAATATATAGGGGGCATCTACTAAGCTGCTGAAAAAATAAATAAATAAATAAAAAGGCTTTTCTTATTTTTTTTCTTGATATTTAATGTTGGTAATATATTCAGGTAATATGACATTGCAGTCAATAGAGTTCAGAGTTTTTTGGGTTTTTATATTTTCAAGTTGTACTTCTGCTTGTCAAAAAGCAATGTTTTTGTTTGTTTATGAAACTTGGTTTTATTTATAAAGATGTTATATATTGCAAAATCTATATCCACTAAATCTGTGTCTGTAGTGCAAATCTTAATACCATGAATATGTTATTAGATTTTTACTCCAGGAGTATATAGTGAGGTTGGCAATTTTAAAGAAATGCTTAAATAATGCATTCAAATTTAACTAAACCCATTCGATTTTAGTCAACTAAAATATACTGGAGGTTTTAGTCGACTAAAATACGACTAAAACGAAAAAAAAATTCAGATGACTAAAATACGACTAAAACTAAAATGGCATTTTAGTCAAAAGACTAACATATAACTAAAACTAAAATGGCATGTTAGTCAAAAGACTATAACTAAAACTAAACAGAAATTTGACATTAAAAATAGCACTGTGTCCCACATATGTAAGTACAATAAAATCAACAGCACAACAAATTTCTTTATATTGCAAGTACACCTAGTTTACATATCCCGGAAAAATACAATAATTCAGACAGTTTACAAGGATTAATTCTGGGATGTAACTAATGCAATTATTATCATTATACTTGATTTATATGGAGTCAACAGATTGTGCACTACTTTACAATAATCTAATCTAATATCACAAAAGTGAGTACACCCCCGCATTTTTTGTAAGTTTTTTATTCTATCTTTTCATGTGACAACACTGAAGAAATTACACTTTGCTGCAATGTAAAGTAGTGAGTGTGCAGCTTGTATAACTGTAAATTTGCTGCCCATTAATGGCTGTGTGTTGAGTTATTTTGAGGGGGCAGCAAATTTACACTGTTATACAAGCTGTACACTCACTACTTTACATTGTAGCAAAGTGTCATTTCTTCAGTGTTGTCACATGAAAAGATAGAATAAATTATTTACAAAAATGTGAGGGGTGTACTCACTTTTGTGAGATACTGTATATATACAGACAGTACTGTACAAAAGTTTTGGTCAGGTGTGAAGAAATGCTGTAATTGTTAATTTTTATCAATTTACAAAATGCAAAGTGAGCAAACAGAAGAAAAATCTAAATTAAATCAATATTTGCTGTGACTACCCTTTGATTTCAAACCAGCGTCAATACTTCTAGGTACACACAGTGCTTGTGCACAGTTTTTGAAGGAATTTAGCAGGTAGGTTGTTCCAAACATGGAGAACTAACCACTGATTTTCTGTGATACAAGGCTGCCTCATATCCTTCTGCCTCTTCATGTAATCCCAGACAGACTCCATGATGTTGAGATCTGGGTTCTATGGGGCCAAACTCCAGGACTCCTTGTACTTCTTTACACTGAAGATAGTTATTGATGACATTGGCAGTGTGTTTGGGGTCGTTTTCCTGCTGCAGGATACATTTGGGGCCAATGACACGCCTCCCTGATGGTATGGCATTGTTAGGAAGTATCTGCCTGTATTTCTCAGCATTGAGGACACCATAGATTGGGCAACATTGACAACTGTAGACGCCAAGGAAAACTTGGTTGGCCAAGGAAACTTAATGCAGCAGTTGAAAAACACATAATGCTTACTTCCCTTCTACATCAAAAGATGTCCAGCAGCGTCATCAGCACAGAACTGGCGGAAACCAGTAGGACCCAGGTACACCCATCTACTGTATGGACAAGTCAAGCAGATGTGATCTTCATGGAAACATTTTGACCAAACTGCCATACCTCTAACATGGAAACTAGGCTAAGCCACTCAACTATGCACGAAAACATAGGAACCAGGGTGCGAAAAATGGCAGCAGTTGCTCTTGACTAATGAGTCAAAATTTGAAATATTTGACTGTAGCAGGAGGCAGTTTGTTTGTGAAGGTCTGGACAGCAGTACAGTAAGGAGAGTCTGCAGACAACAGTGAAGCATATTAGAGGTTCCATGCAAGTTTGGAACTGCATTTCTACAATAGAGTTGGAATTTCGGTCAGAATCAATCGTGTCCTCAATGCTGAGAAGTACAGGAAGATATTTATCCATCATGCTATACCATCAGGGTGACGTGTGATTGGCCCCAAATTTACTCTGCAGCAGGACAATGGGCCCTGATCTCCACATCATCGAGCATGTCTGGAATTACATGAAGAGACAGAAGGATTTGAGGCAGCCTACATCCACAGAAGATCTATGGTTAGTTCTCCAAGATGTTTGGAACAACCTACCTGCTGAGTTCCTTCAAAAGCTGCGTGCACAAGCATTGTGTGTACCTAGAAGAATTGATGCTGGTTTGAAGCCAAAGGGTGGTCACACCAAATATTGATTTGATTTGGATTTCTCTTCTGTTAATTTACTTTCCATTTTGTTAATTGATAAAAATAAACTATTAATACTTCCATTTCTTCTATATTTTGCACAATACTGTATATATATATATATATATATATATATATATATATATACAGTATCTCACAAAAGTGAGTACACCCCTCACATTTTTGTAAATATTTTATTCTATCTTTTCATGTGACAACACTGAAGAAATGACACTTTGCTACAATGTAAAGTAGTGAGTGTACAGCTTGTATAACAGTGTAAATTTGCTGTCCCTTCAAAATAACTCAACAAAGAGCCATAATTGTTTAAACTGCTGGCAACAAAAGTGAGCATGCCCCTAAGTGAAAATGCCCAAATTGAGCCCAAAGTGCCAATATTTTGTGTGGCCACCATTATTTTCCAGCACCAATTTAACCCTCTTGGGCAAGGAGTTCATCAGAGCCTCACAGGTTGCCCCTGGAGTCCTCTTCCACTCCTCCATGACGACATCACGGATATGGTGGATATTAGAGACCTTGCGCTCCCCCACCTTCCATTTGAGGATGCTAAACAGATGCTCAATAGGGTTTAGGCCAGGAGACATGCTTGCCCAGTCCATCACCTTCACCCTCAGCTTCTTTAGCAAGGCAGTGGTTGTCTTGGAGGTGTGTTTGGGATCGTTATCATGTTGGAATACTGCCCTATGGCCCAGTCTCCGGAGGGAGGGGATCATGCTCTGCTTCAGTATGTCTCAGTACATGTTGGCATTCATGGTTCCCTCAATTAACTGTAGCTCCCCAGTGCCGGGAGCACTCATGAAGCCCCCAGACCATGACACTCTCACCACCATGCTTGACTGTAGGCAAGACACACTTGTCTTTGTACTCCTCACCTGGTTGCCGCCACACACGTTTGACACCATCTGAACCAAATAAGTTTTTCTTGGTCTCATCAGACCACAGGACACCGTTCCAGTAATCCATATCCTTAGTCTGCTTGTCTTCATCAAACTGTTTGTGGGCTTTGTTGCGCATCATCCTTATAAGATGCTTCTTTCTGGGACAAGAACCATGCAGACCAATTTGATGCAGTGTGTGGCATATGGTCTGAGCACTGACAGGCTGACCCCCCCACCCCTTCAACTTCTGCAGCAATGCTGGTAGCACTCATACATTAATTCCCCAAAGACAACCTCTGGATATGACGCTGAGCATGTGTGCTCAACTCCTTTGGTCAACCATTATGAGGTCTGTTCTGAGTGGAACCTGTCCTGTTAAACCACTGTATGGTCTTGGCCACCATGCTGCAGCTCAGTTTCAGGGTCTTGACAATCCTCTTATAGTCTAGTCCATCTTTATATAGAGCAACACATTTTTTTTCAGATCCTCAGAGAGTTCTTTAACACACCTGTTCCCCATTCACACCTGAGACCCTGTAACACTAATGAGTCACATGACACCAGGGAGGGAAAATGATTAATTGGGCCCAATTTGGACATTTTTACTTAGGGGGTGTACTCGTTTTTGTTGCCAGTGGTTTAGACATTAATGGCTGTGTGTTGAGTTATTTTGAGGGGACAGCAAATTTACACTGTTATACAAGCTGTACACTCGCTACTTTCCATTGTAGCAAAGTGGCATTTCTTCAGTGTTGTCACATGAAAAGATATAATAAAATATTTACAAAAATGTGAAAGGTGTACTCACTTTTGTGAGATACTGTATTTGTACATTTCAATATGTTCCTTTGTCTGAGTATTTGTATTGATAGTTTTTATTTTGTACATGATGTGCACAAGAATGCTTTCCCTTTCCCCTTCTTCAGGTGTATATACTCATATACTGTATAAGTACATTGGCACTGTGTGAATATTGCCCCCTCAATTATGAAAGTAAGAATGTTAAAACACAATGGTGGATATAGGAGCAACTGTATTCAGGCTCAAGGCTGGTCAGGTATTATACTAACGCTTTTGCCTCTAACTACTGCATGCCTAGGTGTCTTTTAACAAGCTCGTGGAGGAGGATGCCAGCAACTTCCAGAATGAGTTGGGTTACCATTGCCATCTCAAGTATAGTTAAAATGTACACAGATATCCAGTCTATATTTGTAATAATATTTTAACAACCCAGTCTCGTTCTAATGGGGTGGGATTTTTTAAAGAATTTCTGTTTAATAAGGAATAGGAAAAAGTCCTCAATATGCCATTATTTGTTAGCATCTTTTTAATGACCACGGTCTATCAGTAGCCAAACAACAAATGCCCAGTATGAAATCACTCATTTCTATGACTAGATTAAGAAACCATCCTCCACCATCTGAGCAGAATGTGATAGCTTATTTTCTGTCAGTACCACAAAATGAAGAGCAACTTCAAAGTCAACCAGCATCTGAACAGCTTTAGGGCACAAGAGGAATGGCGTACAAGGGTGTTTCATTATGGGATAAGATGGGACATGTCTCTGACCTAAAACATGCAGACTGAGTAATGTCTTTCTTATAAGAAAGCACAAGCAGCTACTTAGTTTGGAATCTGTACAACAAATATGTGACTCAGGATCTTATATTGAGCCTATTAGGTATAGGATGTAATTTACTACTTCCAAAATTTTACTTAATGACTAGTCTACGAACATTGTGTGAATGTGTAATTTTTTTACTTGAATTATATTATATAAAACTTTTTAACAATAGTAAAGGAGAAGAAAAAAAACTTTACATCAAGGCCCACACCAAGGAGCAATTACAAGATACAGGCTTAAGGGTGAGGTTTTGCTACACAATAAATCAAAGTCTTTTTCTCTATTTTTTAAAACATTTTTATGTCTTACAGCTGAACTACAAACAGATAAAAAAGACACCAATGAATGCAGCTCTGTATTAATTAATCCATTAATAAATGTATTTTTTAATTAAGCAGTGTAAGTACTTCAATTTGACCTGGTATGGGCCTCTTGTAGTCCACAGCTTTGACCGAGAGATGGAGAAGCAGCGGAAGGAGCAAATTTGTATTGCAGTACCCATGTGCTAACAAGAAACATGCTGGTAGGAGGGAGGTTCAGTCTTCTGCTTCTCCTTTCTCTGTCCAGTATTACTTTTCTGAAGCACTGAAAAAAATCAGACAGGGCTGTGTGATAGAGTTGTCTGAATCTGTGGACTGAATAAACATAAATGCAAATCTTTTAAAAATTAAGGCTGGGTTCACACTAAAAACGGAAGTGGCTGACAGCAGGGGTCTAGTGTGTCCCTGTTCTGCATTTCAGGGACGAAGCAGGCCCGAATTTTTTCCTGAATTTGGACCTGAAACGGAGCCAAAGACACACAGGACCCCTGTGCAATTTGCTCTGCAGCCACCCTGGAGATGTGCTCCATTGAAAGCCAGGTACACTCTCCTGTCATGTGAATTGGATGCAGGGAAACCTGTATCCAATTCATACTAGTGTGAACCCAGTCTAAAAGAGAAACTCTCACGCAGTTGTCATTTGTCAACAAATTTTTCTTCTAATTTAAAAAATATGATCATATCCAAAAGATAAGATAAAAAAAGCATTTTACTAAAAATAGAATTGAACACAATAATATTAATATTTATTCATTATTAGTTACTTTAAGGACATTTTTCATGTATTCACATAAAAGTGTATCTTAGTTTAATTAAAGTTAAAAAGTAGCTGTGAGTACAAAATAGACAGTATGCATTAATTTTAACTAAAGGAATTTAATGATACAAAGGACGGATCTTGCCCAAATGGATGTTATTATCTAGGTGTGCTTAGAGCAGCATAATGTCTAAATACAGCCCTAAACCTTAGCATATAGAACATATTTGGGATTTAGTTAAAAATTAATGATTCAAATTGCCTAATACTTTATAATTTTAAACATATACTTTGCAAGGCCATTCTACTAAGCAGAATGTGTTTCCATTTACCACAGTTCAAAAAATGCTGTAAGCATAAAACTTATCTTTGTAAGGCTGGGGCTGCTCTACTATTTACATTAACACAATTTTCAAATTACTGAAAAGGGTGTATGCAGATAACGTCTTTTTAAGATCAGGTTGGAGAAAGTAGGAAGTGTTGCTCATAGTAAACATTCAGATTCCTTGCAATTTCAATGTGTTATGGAAAAAAACTAAACTTGCTTGGCTGATCCAGATTTCATAACTCAACCCTGTGGGTTTCAACCACATATTGTACATTGATGACCTACTCCTGCCTTCTAGTTGTCACTGTCATGGTACAGCAGTACTGGTTTTTGCACTCTCAAAGTGATTTTCTGCTAAATACAGACAAAATCAAGTCCAGTTCCACATATGTCATAAATATCTTGTATGCCTTTACTACCTTTAACTGGTATTTTACATCAGTGTTTCTCAACCTTTTTTCAGTCAAGGCACGCTTTAAAAAAAAACAGTCTTGAGGCTTCCCATTCTAAAATGTAAAAACTACTGTAATAATTTTACATAATGCAGCAACACCCACAAGTCCAAATAGGACACCCAACATTAGAGGTGATTTATTCTTCCAAAGCAAATACACTTTTACAAACTGGTACTGACTAGTATTCCAATGTTTCTATTCTCCCTCAGTGTTTCTCCATCACTCAGCTAATGTGATCCCAACGCTGATGGAGAGGGACAGGGGAGGGTCAAACAAGGATGTTATGCAGGCAACTGACATCCTCCTTATAAACTTATGACACCATTGGTCGTTAGAATGTGGACAGCTAGAAGGTTGTAATTGTGCACAATGAAAATCTGTGGCTTAATGTAACTGAAAGGCAGCCTTCATCCACATGCCAGCTTGTATACAATTTTTGGGCATTTTTTAAGCATTTTACCAAGGCACCCCTGAAGAAACCTCAAGGCACCCCAAGGTGCCTGAGCACCCTTGTTGAAAAGGGCTGTTCTAAATCATATCACTGTTAAAGGTTTTTTTTATCTTCCCCAGAGTTTAATTTATGTATACCATAGCTGGGATAAATATGGATTGTTATCAAATACTTACCGCAATTTTCCTTTCCTGGCCTGTCCTCACATCACAGTGGGTTAATGCCTCATCTGGCGCCCACAGGACCACCTGTTACTAGCTAAATAAAAGACAACCCCTCCCCCACTAAGGTGTTCGATAACCTAGGCTGCAACAGGCCACTAAGGAGGGAGTCCTGTGCTGACGTGAGGACAGGCCAGGAAAGAAAAATTGCGGTAAGTATTTCATAACAATTTTCCGTATTCCTGGCCATACCTCAGGTCAACACACAATGGGATATAACTAGCTGAATAAATGGGCAGGAGAGAACACATGAAAAGAAAAATTGAAAATCAAAGAAAAGCTGCCAAAGACAACATTTATATGTCTCATCCCAAACCTTGCAGAACTTGCTGACTGCATGCCTTTAAAGTTGAGTAAAAGGCTAACTGTCTCACATATATCTTCTACTGAAATCCTGGCATAACTGCCCCAAAGGCTGCCGCCCCTCAGGTCGAAGGAGTTTGCCCCTGTTCACCCTGGTAAACCAATAGACGATGACTCAAGAACCTGACAATGAAATGAAAAGATGACATTGTTCCTCACGTCTTTTGACCATTGCAAGTACACTGGTAGCAACTTGTGTAAGGACTTGAAGTCTTCCTGCTGTGTACCCAGTGACCCTGTATGAATGCTTGGAGGGACTGTCCCCAGGTTTTCCTGGAGACTGCATACCACTTTAGAATTGAGCTTTGGAGATGGACCTAGTATCACTATTTTGGTAAAAAGACACAAAGGGGATCTTTGCAGGAAAGTGCTGCAATCCCCAACATCCTTCTGTCTGAAGTAATCACTGTCAGAGGAACTAGGTTTACCACTAGGAACCACAATGGAAATGAAGCTATTGGAGCAAATGGTGCCTGTACTGGTGCTTTCAGAGCCAAGTCTAAGTCCCATGAAAGGGAACAAGTATTTCTTTGGTGGTCTTATCGGGATTATGGCCTGCATGAAAGCATTTGTTCAATGGCTCTTCCACCCATCTGCAGCCTGAAAAAGAGGATAAAGGTAGAGACCTGTACTTTAGTGGAGTTGTATGCCAGACCAACCTCAAGCACCGATTGAAAAAATGTCCAGGATATTGCCAAGAGCTGGGGACACAGGACAGAAAACTTTGCTAAGCAAACAGCACCCACGTTCTTCATATCCTCTTATATGTAGCGTTCATGGTCTTCACCAAGGTCTGAACCACCTCGGTTGAGAATACCTGCACCACGATTCAGTAGCCAGGCTATTAAGAGTCTCACTGGATTGGGGTGCTGCCATTGACAATTGCATAAAAGATCTTGTTTGACCAGAAACGGGATTGGTGGTGCTGATGACATCTGGGGAAGCAATGAAAACCAAGGCCTCCTCGACAGGTGGAAAGCACCTGTATGGCATAAACGTGTTCTGTCCAAATCTGTCAAAGCTGTGTGTTCAGTTGACTCTCTATGAGAACTACCCCTGGAATGCACCATAGAGCCAATACTAGTTCAGGTATATATTGTTGGAAAATAATTTGCCTAACTGATCCGTTAATTGTCTGAAAGTGGCTCTCCACCCAGTGAAAAGTTTATGTTACGAAAAGTAACAGGAAAAGACAGACACTTGGTGCCGCCTTGGTGGCCAATGTAAGCTACTACTGTCTTGGTGTCAATCATCAACTTCACTCGGGTCTCTAGGAGAAAAGATCCTGAAAGGCTTGCAATGCTAGAAAAAAACTGCCTTAATTTAAGTCAGTCAGAGCATCTGAATTCCACTAGGCTCCAATGGCCTTGCACTTGTCTCCTCAGACTGGAGGCAGACTGGCATCCGACGTCAGAATTATTCCATCTCCTGGGCTGAGAGGCATGCTACAAAAGAGGCACACTGGTGCCCAAAACTCCAGTTCTTGTTAATTTGTGCAGACACAAAGAACTTTTGATCCATAGGCAGACCATCCCATTGACTGAGGAAGGCAAATGGAAAAGCCCCCATGTGCCACCTGGCCCAAGTCAGCACTGGAATGGCCACTGTAAAATGTCCCAATAGGGACAATGCAATCCCTCGCTGACATAAATGCTGTCTCCTTGACTCTTCATACATAGATTTTTATTTTGCAAACTTTGCAGTTTTGGAAAACCACTTGACATATTCGGGCATGAAAAACTCCAAGATCCTTCACAGATTAAGAAGGGGTTAACTGTTTTTCCTGTTTGTTCACTAGTGGACTGAACTTGGAAAAAGGATTTCCAGGACAAGGTTGTGATTCTTTGTCAGCTCCTGGCTTACACCTAGGACAATAAAAACGTCATCCAAGTAGTGGTAGAGCCTTATCCCCAAAGATGATTTACTGCCACTACAGCCAACAAAATGTTCAAAAAGTTTCTTGGTGCTGTGTCAGTTCTAATAATGGCAAACACCTGAATTGAAAGTGACAGTCTGTCACTGCAACTCTCAGAAGTCTCTGGTGTTACGCATCGATGGGTATATGGAAGTATACATCAGCCAGGTCGATTGACTCTAACCACTCCTCATACTGAACTATCGCCATGAATGTTTTTACAGACTCCATCTTGAACCTTTTGTTTTATATGTACCTATTCAATTCCTTCAAACCCAGACAGTAGGGAATGCTCCTGATGCCTTGGGTACTAGAAAGAATGGGGAAAAAACACAGATTTCTTATTTTGGTGGCACCAGCACTATGGACTTGTTGCAGTATAATTCTTATACATAATCTTGCACTATTTCTTTCTTCTCGTAGTTATAAATTAAAGGATTTGGTGATTTTAATCCCAGCTAATTGTCTTTGATGTTTGTCGCCTAAACCCTCCAAAAAAGCAGGCTATCCTGGCTCCCACTGGAAGGCATTGGTTGGGCCCACCTTCAAAGACTTTCCACATGTCTAGCAACCTGCTCTGGGTTTGATTCCATGTAAACAGGAAGTTTGAGTGCCCTTCACTGTGATCTAGTAAATTTCAGGCTGGCCTATAAGATTTGGCCTCCTGAACCCTTCTGAAGATCGACCGACTTGAGCAAAAAAGACAACTGCTTCCTCTTATTAGACTGTGGCCACACTCTGGACATTTCTTCTGTCACTCTCTTCAGCCAATGTTTTGCCAAACAACAACCTCCCATTATGGAGAATGCTATAAAAGGGCTTGTGTGGAAACTTTATCCACCCTCCAGTGGCGCAACCACAAGGCTCTCATCACTGTGACTTATTGCGCCAGCCCTAGAACTAGGTCTATTGAAGCTTTGGCCAAAAGTCAGCAGCCAGGTTCAAGTCTTCCAGAACCATGCTCACTCCTGCCGGTTCTGCTTGAATTAAAGTCCATTTCTTAATGCTTTCAACATTACGGTTAACGCTGTTGCTAGTCAACAGGCAAAAAACCTGCCACCGTATAGATTTTCTGCAAGTCTGCGGGCGGAAGTGTTTGCGTTTAGGGCTCCTAAAATAATGCTAAACACCATACTTTGCAAAAAATATGGAAAAAACATAACTCTGTCACCAAAAAAAAAAACGGGTACCTTGTCCCTTTAAAGCCAATCTGCTTTCATCTACTTCAGAAGTAGCAGCAGGTGAGCCCAGGCAGCCTTCCAGAATCAAACAGGAGACACAGAATCTGAGACAAAACCAGACTGTCTAACCCCCGGGAACACAGCACAGCAGGGCAGCAAACAGCAACAAGTCTTTACTGTACAAGAGAAAACCGGTGACTGGTGGCCAATGGTGACATTGCAGAGCTTACTGATACCACACCTGTAGAATATTTGTGCTATCTAAGCAACATTGCCCGCGACCCGGCACAAGGGACATCCAGTTTCAGGAGGATTTACCGTCCAACATTCTGGGTCTTCCATCTCCATGAGAGGCTGAACATGGAGGGGCGGTGCGGTGGGGGGATATCCTTGCAGCAACCAAAGTACTTACCAACTGCAATCCACAGGTGGCCTGGAGCATGACAAAAAAGAAAGAGCACCTTAGTAGGGGAGGTGCTGTCTTTTATTTAGCTAGTAATGGGTGGTCCTGTGGGCGCCAGTTGAGGATCTAACCCATTGTGTGATGACGTGAGGTATGGCCAGGAAATGGGCTATAACTAGGCACTTTTGGGTGGGTAGTTTCTATCATTACTTTTCACTTAAGTGGGTCTTATTTTTTTGTTGTTTAAAATATTTTTTGAAAGAATAGGATTTGAAAAGAATACAAAAATACAGGTTTAGAAGCATCAAACAACATTTCAAGTACTTAGGGCATTACAAATATGCGGTAATAATTCTGAGCATATAAAGCATACTAGTTGTCAGGTAAAATTTACTGTGTCCTAATCATCGTATATGTAGTAGCCTCTTAGATAAGCTGATAGGATGTCAGGCAAATGTAGTTCTTTTTGGCTACTCTGTAATCTTTGGAGCATCTATTGGTTTCTTTGGGCTGTTTTGGATCTCATAGGTTGCAGGTTTGACTGTTTCTCCTTGCCTTCTGGAGGCTTTTAGAACATGGGGGCTGGGAAAGTCAAATGGGCAGCTTGAATATTTTTTGTGCTTCGGCCAGTCCCTGGGGAGGTGTGCACAATAGGTGACTGGGGAGAACATAAATAGTTTGTGGTCTGGAGCAGCCAGGCTCTTGTCCTGCTAGGGAAGATCCACAGCCTCAGGGGCTGTTGCCCCTTTGGGGAAATTCTACTGGCATTTTCCTATGGTCAATTTTTCAATGAGGTCCCAGGCATGGCAGAGCTGGGGGGCCTATTCCTGGAGCTAACCACATAACTTCACATAAGGATTTGGTCCAGAGAATTCACTAGAAGGTGTTTGGTGGAAGCTGAAAAGTGTGTAGTTGCCCTGGGACATTATGAGTACTGACCTGGACTCAAGATCCTGGTGACTGTGTGTCATCTTAATTTTGGGGTGATAAGTGCCAGGGCAGCTCTCTTTCTGAGACAACTCTTACAGAGTCTCAGTTCTAGCCTTTCTCCTTTGTTCCTGGCTTAAAGACTGCCCAAAGAAGTTCAGCCTAGTGAAGTGTCCTCCTGTTGCTAGACAGTGTTTCCAGAGTATTGCATGCCATCCCAACTCCCCCATCCAAGTCCTAAAAGCAATAAAACAATTTCTTAATTGTTTATTGGAGTCAGAGGGAATGGACAGTTGCCTGGGTGATTGATGTCCTCTGCCATGTCTGGGGAGGAACAAGTGAGCAGCTCCTTTGGGGGTAGTCCTACATATACATGTAAGTAAAAATCTATTTTGTCAGGGAAAATGTAAAAGCAAATTCAAATAGGAATAGAATTACAAGATAAAGAGAGTGAAGGAATCAGAACAGGGTGAAGATAGAACAGAGGGGATGGAAGGCACAAAGGGAAGGGGTGAAGGAATTCCTGAGGATCACCGCCACAAGAACATCAAATGTGTCTATAGGTGTGTCTGGAAAAAGACAGATTAAGGCAGGAGTAAAGAAAAATTGTGGGATGATGTGAAATGGTTCACCCATGGTTGACATATTTTCATTTATCTTGGCATCGTATCTGCAAGGATAGCCTAGATTTTGTTGTTTATCATGGCCTTTGTAATCCTATTTTTAATTTCTGTGTTATTTTTCTGCAGGAAAGACATTTGCTTGATTCCCCCATCAACACAGACAGCTGTGATGTGGGAATCCCTCCTGTCGAAGTCATTGTCTTCTCCCAGCGGCGCAGGGGAAGCCATACCCTCCAGGAGAAGACAGTGATTATTGCTAGCGGCTATAGCAGCTCTTAGCCTTAATAGCAGGGAAAACCTGATATGCTGGTTGTGCCCAAATTGATCGATTGATCAGATTGGTACATTCAGTCTGCCCATACACGGTTCAAACTGTATATGGCCTGCTTAATAGCATTGGACTTCCAGGCTTTTGCAATTGCCTGTTTAGAGTTTGTATTTACCTTCAATAGTAGCTTAAATTGGGTGAAATCTGGGGTTGTGTATTTAAGAGAGCTGTCTGTGGATTAGTGCTGATGGTGGTGGAAAAGAGCATGGACAAGATCTGAAAGGCTTCTAACCAAAAGCCTTTAGCTTTAGTGGACAAGACCATGGCATATTTACATATTTACAATGGGAGCCCAGTTCTGCACATCAATGAAAGAATTTAGCTGGGTAATTTGGGACATATTTGGAAATTCTGGCAGGGACCAAATACCAACAAGTAAGAACCTTATAGATCATTTCGAGTGTTACAATGTTTGCTCAAGAGGATTTTGTTGCAATCCAAATCTCTTTCCAGTTGTCGGCATTAGTAGTGACTCCAAGGCCTGTTGCTCATTGGCTCATATATCTAGAGGGGTGCAAAGAGGCTGTGTCGATCAGTTGCAGGTATAAAGATTAGATGAGTCCTACAGCATGGGGATCTTAGCTACATATGTGTTTGTACATAGACATTTGGTCTAAGGCCGAGCTGGATCAAATGTGTTCATAAAAGTACTGTATTTATATGTACTGAAACATTTCTAAGCTGGGCATATTGTGCTGCTCTTGCAGCATTAGGAAAGACTTTAGAGTAGAGGAAGATGTCAGATGATAAAACCTAGTAAGGTTAGAGGCAGTTCAGACTTGGAATGAGGAGGGTGAGACAAAGACTAGATAAAAGGAAGGATTCTTTAGGAAAGTAAGTAAAGGTACATGACGTGAAAGTATACCTGAGGGGTATTTGTTCCTATCCCACAAAGCAAGCGAGTGCTGGGTAATTTGCAGTTAGAAATTAGCTTACATTAAAATGGTTGTAACCAAAGGATATTATCAAACAGTAGTGGGCCACACTTAGCCACTTCTAAGCTCACCCAAGTGGGTTGAGTGATATTTTGTCAACTGAGCCAATTGAGCTGCATAATAGCATTTTATAAAACTGAGTTAACCTATACCTCCATTTACTTTGGGGGTCTAAGGGTAGGCTTTGGAAGTTTGAGTTGGATATAGCCCTAAGTTTATTTGGATTCTCATCAGTGGGTCTTATTTTTTAATCATTGTCAAGGCCCGTATACGGTCCAATTATCGGTCAACAACAGTTGTCCAACAGCCTGTTGGCTGAAAATCCGATCATGTACACAGAAGTTGGACGACAAAACTAGAAAACTTGTGTTGGCCAATTGTTGGCTCATGTGTACAGAAGTTGGCCAACAAAAAGTTGGAAGTGCAAACAGGCATGCTCAGAATCCAGGAAGTGTTCGGTCGTGTAACCTGTGTTCGCAATTCACAAATCACATTCACCTGAACTTCCTCATTATACGCTTGTAACACATCACTACATTCGGCTTTGTTGGCCGATTACTTGACTCATGTCAGTATGCTAGACCATTGCCCAATTTGGACAAAAGTTGGACATTCAGTTGACCAACCATCAGCTAGTGTGTACGAGGCTTTAGTCTCTCATTAATGGGTCCTATGCTTGGTCACATTTATTTTTCATGAGATTGAAGTAAAAACAGTCATACCTCAAAATGCAATTTATATCTATATCAATGACTTAAATTGATTCTAAAGGCAGAAGGTTTTTTTTATCTTAATGCATTCTATGCATTAAGATAAAAAAACCTTCTGTGTGCAGCAGCCACCCTAATACGTACCTGAGCCCCATCTAGATCCAGCGATGTTGCAGCAGTGTCTTGGCTGCCCGGGACTCCCTTCCTCACTGGCTGAGACAGCAGTGCGACACCATTGGCTCCCGCTGCTCTCAATCAAAGTCAGTCAGCCAATGAAGAGAGAAAGGAGGCTGGGCTGGGGCTCTATCACTTTAATCTGTGCTGAATCTGGAAGATTACACACTGAGATATGTATGCAAGTGTTTTGCACAATATACATATTTCAGCAGATGAACTCTATTGTGCGCATAATATAGTGCTAATTGGGCACTACAAGTTTTAAACCTTATTTTGATTAATTTAATACATTTAACAATATTTCATATTTGGAGCTCCATTGTTGTATCACACTATCAGTTCTGTGATGTATATATTCCTCTGTGGAAGCAGCATCTCATATTAAGGCTTTGCATGGTGATCTCTTGTTTAAATTGTCGATTGTTGCATTCTACTATTGAAAGCATTTACTTAACCAAGAATATTTATAGAGTGCTAATGATAGGGGTAATCTAAAGGTGAGCTGTTGTCCAAAAGACAGTGGCATGGGTATTGCTATTTTCAAAGGTGGATTTAAAGTCTACATTCATTCAGGAAAGGGTTTTTTTTTTCAAATGTATGATGTATGAAAAATCTACTTTGCAGACTTTATAGGATTGTTTTAATTTGCATATGTTAATACACAGGAAGTATTCATTTCATTTTAGTGCCTCCTTGTCACATTTCACGACAGCAAATTTCACAACCAAAATGGCAGGTATGCAAAGTAGAGTATACCACAATAGGGACCCAAGCTTCATTAAGGTGTGTGGTATAGATAAAATAGAAGGTCACTGGAAGGGCATTAATATGACTAGAGCAGTATTTATTACATGTCACAAGTACAAATTAATTTTATATTAGTTTTTAATTATATATTTTCATTTCATATTTATTTTTATCTTTATTTTCATTTTTATTTTTATTATTTTTATTTTATTTGTAATTTTATTTTTATTTTTATTTGTCTTTCTACTTTCATTTTTCTCTTCATGTTTTAGTTTATTTTTATTTTCATTTCATATCTATTTCTATTTTTTTGAATATGTATTATAACCATGAATTAACTTTTATCACATTTAACCAATCACGACCTAGTTAAGTATTTATATTTATCACATTATGTAAATTTCACATACATCTATTATTTATTCACATATGTATTATTGTAATAGAGGGGTGCAATTGACATTATCAACACAAGATGCCTCCACATGAAAACTCATAGCACAGTGTAGAGGGAGGTCTTTGTAAATATACACAGGGAAAGCACTTCCTGATGATCCGCTCAAATAACCAATGATGGAGGACAGGGGAGGAGCATAACGGTCATGACGTGTTCATAAAAGGGACTGGAACGCAAGGAAGACTTTGCTTTTGAAACCGTTGCATCTATATGACGAAACGCGTCAAGCTGCGCTTCCTACACATCACCAGAGGCCCAGAGAGTGGAATGCAAGCCAGAGTAAGCATCCAGTATCTACTATCTCACAATGGTGGGGCTGTCGTAGGACATTTATGGGATGTGATAGCCGGTAACTAGGTGCCTATTATTAGGTTTTTAAGTCTTTTTAACATTTTTAATGTTTAATACGTGTAAGTATTGAATAAAGCAGCGGTAAACAATTTCACACTATGTGGAGCTTTTCCTTTCATTGATTATCCATATGAAACGTCTACCTGTGGAACCCGCACCTGGAAGTTATCCAACCAGAAGGATCCAGCATGGACATCATAGTGGGATAGGTTCCCCCTAAGAGACCTATAAGCCAGTCCGACTTACTCTGCCATAAGCCAGGGGGGTCCAACATTTCTGGTCAGTGCAGCATACTTACGGAGCGGATGCACAGAAGTCACGTTATAAAGAAGCACCAGAGCACCAAGCACTTTATATAAGAAAGAGAGACATTTTGCACATATGTATGTTTTGCACAATTGTCACAAAAGCACAATTTTTGAGCACTAGAAGCACTTTGTAAAAATATTTATTTGTACTATATCACAAGGTTAACAGCTAATAGTGATAAGTATATATCAATAAGAATTTTGGGTCAGGCAAACGCTGTTTTTCACATTTATCTTCACTTGTCTCACTATTGGGAACCATTTACACAGCAGCGGCCCCCATATATATTAATTATCTACTGGCGTGAGTGTCCATCATGTGTAAAGTAAAGTAGACAGATTGTACCATCCATCATTTCTCAATCTCTCTTGCCAGAGGCCTTAACCGCAACAGATTTGGGCATCCATATTGATAAGCAAATCTGACAAATGTAAGAGTTTCATCCAGTACTGAATACTCATTTCAGGGGGAGGATAAAGACTACAAGAACCTCCTACACTTACCTTATACAAGTGACTGTATTTTAATGTTGGCCAAATAATCACCCCATGTAGTAGAAAATCTATAGACCAAGAAGATGCTTGATTTTGTGAATGAATAGACTTTACCATGCCATACGTCTTATCAGACACATTGGCTGCCTTGTATTTGCAGAAACTAGAGAAGACACTGCGTGCTATATGAAGTAAAAGCAGTGTTGTCCTTATTTATTCCTTAAGTAATTAGTCGGTGTATGTGGGAAATTGTTCCTTGAAACCCCCAAACCACATGAAATGGCACATTTTGCCAAGGGCACAATATTCAGTTTCTGTTTTCCCATATATTTCCCAAAAGAATTCACTAAAGCTGCATAAAATAATTGATGCTAAAACACCTTTAATATCAATTATTCATTCAGTCCAGGTGAATTCAGATGGAAAATGAGTGTGAAAAGCAAGAAAAAGTAGTGTGAGATGCATCATGTGAGGAAGTACATATTTCCAATGTGTTAAGGCCATTGCTGACCTTGAGCCAATTTTTTCTTCTTAATTACAGATGTTTACATTTTTATTTAACTTCTTAAGATATAATCAGGATTGCACACTTTTAGTGCTGGTTTACATTGGTGCGATTTCTGATGCTTCTTGAGTCGCACAGAATCACGAGAAGGAAAATCACATTATTTTCAATGGTGCCCATTCACATCAATGCGACTCTGTGCCACGTGATTTTGAAAAAGTTTCCTGTGCTACTTTGATGTGATTTCAGTGTGAATTGGCTGCATAGAATATGCTAACCACATCCAAAGTCACAATACATAATTGCACTGAAAATTGCATTAAAATCGCATCAATCAAGACAGTGTGGATAGTAGTTGTTAGCTAAAAAATATGCATTAAAATGCATTCTATATGCATTAAAGTGGTTGTCAACTTTTGACAACCACTTTAACCTACAGGTAAGCCTATTATAAGGCTTAACGGTAGGTTCCCTGCATATCTCCTAAACCCGCATGGTTCAGGAGATATACAGTGTACTGTGATGTGCCCACGCCATCGGGCACATGCGCAGTGAAGAAACGGCCTCCATGCCGTTCCTTCACTGCTCCCGCGCGCAGTCACAGAGCTGGAGATCGTGGCTCTGGAAGGAAGAGGGGAAGAAGATGGACGTGGCCTGCACAGGGGACATTGCGGGCTTCCAATGCAGGTAAGTGCCACATAATGGGCTAATATGCGATGCATACTAGCCCATTATGCTTTTACATTGCAGGGTAATAAATAGGAAGTAAACCCATCAGGGTTTACTTCCTCTTTAAGGTCAAAAACCTTCTGGGTGCAGCTCTCCCCTCCCCAGCCCCCTCTTATACTTACCTAAGTCCCATCTTGATCCAGCGATGTGCACAAGATCATTGGCTCACACAGCAGTGGAAGCCATTGACTCCTGATCCTGTCAATCACAGCCAGTGAGCCAATGAGGAGACAGCAAGGCCAAGCCACGCTCTGTGTGTGAATGGACAGTGTCCATTCACAGGAGCGCTGCTCGGGAGCGAGTCTGCTCAAGTGCCCCCATAGCAGGAGCCTTGCTATGGGGGCACATGGCAGGGGGGAGTACCCAGGACCACCGGCGGGGGACCCAAAAAGAAGAGGATCGGGGCTGCTCTGTGCAAAACCATTGCACAGAGCAGATAAGTGTAACATGTTTGTTATTTTTTTTTTTCTCAAAAACTTATTTTTTATTGAAGCAAGTGCAGGCAAACAGATCAGTTTTACAGCATCCAAGTAAAACTTTTACATTTCAAGTCAACAGATCATTACATATTTCTTATTTGATCAGGCAAGCTTATGTATTGTAATATGTTCCCTTTGCCCCCCCCCCCCCCCACCTATAAAAGTTTGGTTTTTACCTCTAGGCCAACATTCAGCAAGTATCCTCTAGGCACAAAGAAAATGTCCTACTATGTTTCCTGTCGCCCCCTCTCTCCTCCCCCTCCAATGTTTTCACAGCAACAGTTGGTCCAGCACCAGGTCTACCGGGCTGAGACCGGGGGTGAACATGTTTGTGATTAAAAAAATAAATAATACAACCTTTAGAACCACTTTAAGAACTTACAATTCATATCTGTGAGCTCATATTTCATTATTATTGCAGTATTTAGTGTATACCCCCTTTACAGATTTTTACCCAAAGGGAAGCCTATAATAAGGCTTACCTGTAGGTAAAATGAATATCCCCTAAACTTGTACGGTTTAGGAGATATTCACCCTTCATGTAGCTGCTGATGTCACGACGCATGCGCCGCGATGTCCTGGCATAGGCCCGGCGTATAGCGCCGGACCTTGCCAGAAAGTCCGCCCAAAAGAGGAGCTCCCACGCACATGCGTGGGAGTGATGTCTCACAGCCACTCACATCGCCGGAAGCGCGAACCCGGAAGGATCCCCCGGGGGAAAATGTCAGTTCTCTCTGCGGGGACCGAGTGGACCCATCGGAGCTTTGTTCTAAGGTAAATATTTCATAATGAGCTAGTATGCGGTGCATACTAGCTCATTATGCCTTTGCCTTACAGGTTTTTGTTTCTTTTTGTTGGAAGTATTCAACCGCTTTAAATTCAAAGCTTTTTTCCAGCAAAAATGATTTACTTTCCACACCACCCTCTCTCCTAGTTACTCACACCTTTTATACAAAAAAATAAAGACTCCAAATACATATGCAGTGTGTTACGATCATTCTTGAAGTGCCCCATCCTTCCTACTGATGTCAGCACTGCTTATTGGGTGCTAAAGTTGTCCTGGGTCCTCACAGGGTCCTTTAGTGATAGGGCTATGTCAGAAGGCCAATTTTCTAGGAATGATTTGTTGCAGCTACAAATCGCTAATGTCAATGTCTAACAGACATTTGCAGCTAACAACGTAATCACTTTAGTCGCTGGCAATTTGTTGCTAACAAGCAAATTTTTCGCAGCTACAGGTCAGACCAGTGCTACCTCATTATCTTATCATGCTATATTTTGCTCTCCTTCAGCAATCTGTAAATAAGCCATAGAGGTGAATGCAGAGCGGTTGTCACTGACAAGCTTATCATTAACATCAACACTGCACAACTGCAATTGTTGCAAAATTAGCCAGTAAGCAATTACAAAGGAAATACACATTATTTGCTTAGCAAGCAACTGTGTGAAAAGTGTTTTATG
Source organism: Glandirana rugosa (assembly GCA_018402905.1). Taxonomy (NCBI): domain Eukaryota; kingdom Metazoa; phylum Chordata; class Amphibia; order Anura; family Ranidae; genus Glandirana; species Glandirana rugosa. The sequence goes on along the minus strand of BLSH010401037.1, from coordinate 717,042 downwards.
CCACTGTGTAAAAGGATTTTTTTGTCATTTAGGGTTCTAAAACCAGATTTTCAGTTTTCTGAAAGGTTAGTGTAGCACTCCCCTTGAAAGGGACACTTGTTTTTTCCCAGGTTCTTTTCCCACTAGTGTAGCAGCTGCCATTCGAAAAAGTGACATTCACTCTTCTGGCTCAGTAAACATTCTAGGGGATGCCCTGTTAAAGTTTGGGTTGACAGATACTCCAGAATGCTGTAAAATTATAGAGGCCACTCTCCTCCCTGCATCTACTTCTTAAAACAGTCTCTTCAGCAAGGGCTCAGGATATGAACAACAACTTCTTTGGTCGACCATGGCGAGGCCTGTTCTGAGTGGAACTGGTCCTGTTAAACCGCTGTATGGTTTTGGCCACCATGCTGCAGCTCAGTTTCAGGGTCTTGGCAATCTTCTTATAGCCTAAGCCATCTTTATGTAGAGGAACAATTCTTTTTTTCAGATCCTCAAAGAGTTCTTTGCCATGAGGTGCCATGTTGAACTTCCAGTGACCAGTATGAGAGAGTGAGAGCGACAACACCACATTTAACACACCTGCTCTCCATTCACACCTGAGACCTTGTAACACTAACATGTCACATGACATGAGGGAAAATGGCTAATTGGGCCCAGCTTGGACATTTTCACTTAGGGGTGTACTCACTTTTGTTGCCAGTGGTTTAGAAATGAATGGCTGTGCGTTGAGTTATTTTGAGGGGACAGCAAGTTTACACTGTTATACAAGCTGTACACTCACTACTTTACATTGTAGCAAAGTGTCATTTCTTCAGTGTTGTCACATGAAAAGATAGAACAAAATATTTACAAAAATGTGAGGGGTTTACTCACTTCTGTGAGATAATGTATTTATATATATATATATATATATATATATATATATACAGTATCTCACAAAAGTGAGTACACATTTTTGTAAATATTTTATTATATCTTTTCATGTGACAACACTGAAGAAATGACACTTTGCTACAATGTAAAGTAGGTAGTGTACAGCTTGTATAACAGTGTAAATGTGCTGTCCCCTCAAAATAACTCAACACACAGCAATTAATGTCTAAACCGCTGGCAACAAAAGTGAGTACACCCTTAGGTAAAAATCTCCAAATTGGGCCCAAAGTGTCAATATTTTGTGTGGCCACCATTATTTTCAAGCACTGCCTTTACCCTCATGGGCATGGAGTTCACCAGAGCTTCACAGGTTGCCACTAGAGTCCTCTTCCACTCCTCCATGACTACATCACGGAGTTGGTGGATGTTAGAGACTTTGCGCTCCTCCGCCTTCCATTTGAGGATGCCCCACAGATATTCAATAGGGTTTAGGTCTGGAGACATGCTTGGCCAGTCCATCACCTTTACCCTCAGCTTCTTTAGCAAGGCAGTGGTCGTCTTGGAGGTGTGTTTGGGGTCGTTATCCTGTTGGAATACTGCCCTGCGGCCCAGTCTCCGAAGGGAGGGGATCATGCTCTGCTTCAGTATGTCATAGTACATGTTGGCATTCATGGTTCCCTCAATGAACTTTAGCTCCCCAGTGCCAGCAGCGAGCATGCAGGCCCAGACCATGCACTCCCACCACCATGCTTGACTGTAGACAAGACACACTTGTCTTTGTACTCCTCACCTGGTTGCCATCGCACACTCTTGGCACCATCTAAACCGAATAAGTTTATCTTGGTCTCATCAGACCACAGGACATGGTTCCAGTAATCCATGTCTTTAATCTGCTTGTCTTCAGCAAACTGTTTTCTTGTGTATCATTTTTAGAAGAAGCTTCCTTCTGGGACAACAGTCATGCAAACCAATTTGATGCAGTGTGCGGCGTATGGTCTGAGCACTGACAAGCAGACCCCCCACCCCTTCAACCTCTGCAGCAATGCTGGCAGCACTCATATGTCTATTTCCCAAAGACAACCTCTGGATATGATGCTGAGCACGTGCACTCAACTTCTTTGGTCGACCATGGCAAGGCCTGTTCTGAGTGGAACTTGTCCTGTTTAACTGCTGTATGGTCTTGACCACCGTGCTGCAGCTCAGTTTCAGGGTCTTGCCAGTCTTCTTATAGCCTGGGCCATCTTTATGTAGAGCAACAATTCTTTTTTTCAGATCCTCAAAGAGTTCTTTGCGATGAGGTACCATGTTGAACTACCAGTGACCAGTATGAGAGAGTGAGAGCGATAACACCAAATTTAGCACACCTGCTCCCCATTCACACCTGAGACCTTGAAACATTAACAAGTCATATGACATTGGGGAGGGAAAATGGCTAATTGGGCACAATTTGGACATTTTCACTTAGGGGTGTACTCACTTTTGTTGCCAGCGGTTTAGACATTAATGGCTGTGTTTTGGGTTATTGAGAGGACAGCAAATTTACACTGTTATCCAAGCTGTACACTCACTACTTTACTACACACTTTTACTATGTCTTTTGTGTTGTCACATGAAAAGATATAATAAAATATTTACAAAAATGTGAGGGGTGTACTCACTTTTGTGAGATACTGTATATATATATATATATATATATATATATATATATATATATATAAAATGGGAGTATATGTACTGTCCTGGCATTTTAGGGCCTGAAGAAATTTGATAGGCAGTCAATACAATTTTCAAATTTATATACAATAGTTGGTAGACTCTATAACTTTCACACAGACTAAATAATATACACTGATTTGGATTATTTTTTACAAAAGAAATGAAGCATAATACATATTGAAGAAAGCTTATTTATTTGAAAAAATGTATACAGAAACTAAAAAAAAAGTTTTGTTTTTTTTCAAATGTTTCTGTATTTTCTACATGTACTGTATAGCAAAAAAATAAAAAAAAACCTCAGTGTTAATTAACCACTTCAATACCAGACCCCCCCAGGCCAATTTTCAGCTTTCAGCTGTCACGTTTTGAATGACAAATGTGTGGTCATGCAACACTGTACACAAAATACATTTTCAATCATTTTTATTTTTTGCTAAACAAAAAAGGACTGAAAATGTTGAAGAAAAAAAAAACCCTTTTTCTTAATTTCTGTTATAAAATTTTGCACATAAATAATCTTTCTTCATAAATTTAGGTCAAAATGTATACTGCTACATTTCTTTGGAGAAAATAACCCAAACAGTGTATAATATTTAGTCTGTAGGAAAGTTATAAAGTCCACAAACTATGATATATATATATATATATATATATATATATATATTTCAATTTTTTTTAAATATTATTTTTTTTTCTTTTATATTACATTTTTTTTTAAATGATTTTACATACTGTCACTAGAGCAATACAGTGTTACCATAGTCACACTGTACTACTCTGGAACTCTGATAATCACTGTTATAAGCAACCATTTTTTTTCTGAATAAAAACTATTCATTCAGTGTGCTATTGTGATTAGCTGTGATTGGCCACAGCTAATCACATGATACAGATGTGCTGTGATTGACCCTGTCTGTACCGTGTGATCACTGTGACCAATCACAATAGTACACAATAAATGGTATGAATGGAAGCTATCCATTCTGTACAATTGTCATGTGATCTGCTTTGGTTGGTCGCAGCGATCACATGGCACCGGCAGTGGCCCGGTACACTGATCTGTCACCCGCTGTGACTGGAGGACAGGAGGAGGAGGTCATATGATCTCCACCCAGGTTGGGAGAGCTCCTTCTCGAATGTCACATTACAACAGGCCAAGCAGAAAATGGTTAAATACTACTAAAAGAAAGCTCAATCTGTCGCAAAAAAACTAATAAAAATGTTATTTGGGTACAGTGCTGGATAACTATGAGTAATTATCATTCAAAGTGTGACAGAACTGAAAGCTGAAAAATGGGCTGGCCAGAAAGGGGGTGAAAGTTTCCGGTCTTGATGTGGTTAAAGAAGAACCATTATTTTTTAAAGGAGGGAAAAGGAACTCAGTATGAAATGTGGCTGCTGTCATGTAGAAATATAATTACAAGCTAAATGAAGAAATTGTTTAACAGAATAAGTAATAAGCCAAATGATTAGGCATGAAGTAAATGTACAATAAGGTTTACTAATCAGGTGCAAAGTTTGAATCAAAAATTCAAGGCAGGTTTAGGATGGCAAAGAGCATGCATACAATGCAGAATAATACAAAACTGATTATGAAAGCTACACAAACATGGACTCTTCGCTGCAAAGCCTTGTGCCTCAATATGCAGGGCCGGCGCTACCACTAGGCGAACTAGGCAGCCACCTTGGGCACAGTGCCACCAAGGCGCAGCCACAGCTGCTCGTCCGCCGATGTTCCACACCAGGGCAGGGCCACCATGGAGCTGCACTGCATGAGGGCCCGGTCCGGTGACAGCAGGTGCGAGGACCGGGACAGCAAAGGCGGCAAGGTGCGGGCAGGATGATATCTCGGCTCCAGCTACCATCTCCACAGTGCGAGCGGGCAGCCCAGAAGACAGAGGCCACGGGGAAGGAGAGCAGAGAGGGCAGGGCAAGCACCAATAGCAGAGCCCCTCCGTGACCACGAAAATGGGTCCTGCCTGCTGCTGGTCATCCTGCTGAAAGGTACTGTACTGAGTATCACACATACCTTCCAGCAGACAGGGACTGGTACATGGGGGCACAAGAGGGACTGCAGATAGGGCTAGGGGTTTCTCTCTCTCACCCCCTCTCTCTGTCACCCCTCTTTCTCTCTCTCTCTGTCACCCCCTCTCTCTCTGTCACTCTCTCTTTCTCTGTTACCCCTCTTTCACCCCCCTCTCTCTCTCTGTCACCCCCTCTCTCTCCCTCTCTGTCATCCCCTCTCTCTCTCTGTGTCACCACCTCTCTCTCTCTGTCACCCCTCTTTCTCTCTCTCTGTCACCCCCTCTCTCTCTGTCTGTCACGTACCTGACGGTGGAGTCTGTCTTGTGCAGGGAACAACCGCTCTTGCGCACCCGATTCGAGGACCCCTGGTAGTGGGGACAGAGGCCCAAGAGTGCGGGAGGCTAACAGACGAGGACACATGGAAACGACGGGCGGGCACATTGCTTGGAACGAACCTGAGACTGATGAGAAAACGGACTAGGAAACATGGAAGAACGGACGGGCAACGGCTGGGTCGGACTTGCTGGTAGGCAGATGGACGTGCGGAGGACCTCGAAGCGATGTAGTAGCCACTAGGAGGTCGGGAGCACGGTAGGGCGTGAGAACCCGGAGACAGGGGTGATGGTCCCCAGGAGCTTAGCCCACGCGTTCTCGCCAACAAGGGACGTGTTCTGTCTGAGGTGGCAGTCCATGCACTGTCTGTCTCTCTCTCCCCCACTGTCTCTCTCTCTTTCTCCCCACTG
>BLSH010401037.1:680260-690887 GCA_018402905.1 Glandirana rugosa | reverse complement strand
GGGGCGGGGGTCCTAGAGGGATTATATCACGTTTTTTTATTTGGAGCTGGAAGGACCTCTCTTCTTGTTTTTGGGTTCAGTTTCTTTGTGCCTTATTAATATTTTAGATAGAAATATATTTTATTATAAAATACCCGAGAAGGCAGGACTGATGTTTATATCCTGTGCTGAGGGGTGACTATGTGCTCTTCTACTTAGTGAGACTCTCTTCGGTGTTTATCGCCGCTGGAGTCTCCCACACTTCCAGAACTTGGGTCTGGACTACGTGATAATATTGATAATAATACTGACATTTATGCAACTAAGTTTTTCCATGTTGTTCTACGGGATGCTGGGTGTGTCTAAACCTGGAAAACCTTTTGTTACCTTACTGTTGTGTTTGTTACTTATATCTGATCTCTTTTTCTTTTTTCTTTTTCTGAGGGCCAGCCAGCGCTACCCTAAGTTTTCGGTGGGTTTTAGGTGGGTAAGTCTTTATTTGCACAGCCATACTTGTCCTTTGCCATGTCCAGTTTGACAAACCCATTGGATAATATCTGACTGCTTTCCCATAATGTTCAAGGATTAGGGTCCCCCGTTAAACGCATACATTTTTTTTCTTACTATAAGTCATTGGGCGCTGATATTGTGGCCCTCCAGGAAACGCATCTTTCCTCTTCTTTTAATCCCCGTTATATCCACAAGGACTATCCTACCTGCTACTTCGCTAATGCGACAGAAAAAAAATGTGGGGTGGCACTTTGTTTGTCTAAACGTCTCTCATTTTCGGTAACCAAAGTGGTAAGGGATAAAGAGGGGAGATATCTTATGGTAAAGAGGCATCTGGATGAAAATTTACTAACATTTGTAGTGTACTATACCTTCCCAAAACCAACCAAGTAGCTTTCCTACCTTCTCTACTTAAAAATCTGTCAGGGAAATTTGAGGGAGATGTGATTTTAGTGGGAGACTCAAATTTGGCTTTAGATCATATTCTAGATAAGTCTCACCCTACTCAAAAAAAATTTGCCCACTTATTACACCGCTATGATTTGATTGACGCCTGGAGGGAAGCTAATCCCACTGCTTAAGATTACTCACACCTTTCTAGAGCACATAACCGTTATTCGCACATTGATCATATGTTTCTCTCTTCGGGATCGATTCCTAAAATGACCTCTGCCAAAATACTCTTGACACCTTGGTCCGATCACGACCCTATAGTGCTCACATTTTCAAATGTATTGGTTGAATTCGATAAACCCTTCTGGAGGCTGAATGAGTCCATACTGAGCAGCGAGGCTTATTACACAGATATATCGCTGATCATTTAAAAATATATTTTGATCTTAATAAAGCAAGTGATACCAGTCTGGCCATCAATTGGGTGGCACATAAAGCCTCGATCAGGTTTTTTTTTATTCAATTAGTCTCCAGAATTAAAAAAGCCTGTACAGAATTGATCAAAGCTAAAACTGAAGAATATGAGCGATTGGCAGCGCAACATAAGCGATCTCCCCACCCAGATACACTAATCAAACTTGAACAGTCCCGTACTGAACTTAAAAATCTGTCAGGGGAATTTGAGGGAGACGTGATTTTATGTTTAACTACACAGGCAGAAAAGCATTTGCAATGGACTAACCCATAGGTGTGCACAGCCTATTGCATTAGGGTGTGCACCCAAAGCTCAAACACATGGTATCAATCACTCACTGTGTTCATTCAGAAAGGGAAGGGGCTTTTAAAAGACATATTTACCGTCCACTTCCCCCAATTATTGTAAAACATCCTCCTGTCTTTGCCTGCAGCAGAGGAAGGGACAGGGGGAGCCGGGGCAATAGGGGGAATCTGTGCTGCACAGGGTGATTAGGGTGTGCCTTGGCACACCTGGCACACCCTGTGCACACACCTATGGACTAACCATACATTTTTCACATGGCGCGACAAACAGGGCTCATTATTAGCTTGTAAACTCACTCCTAAGCACACCCACATGGCCCTTTCAAAAATTAAACTTTCGAACGGGGTCCTCTCCCAACATCTCCACAAAATCCTTGAAGAGTTCCAGAATTTTTTACGCCACTTTGTATAACCCAACTATGACTCATACGCCTTCGACTATCAACAAATTTTTGACTAAGTTATCACTACCATCCTTAACGACTGCTCATAGGGAACTGATGGACCAGCCTTTCACATGTGAGTAGGTACATGCAACCATTAAGATGTTATCCCTTCACAAATCGCCGGGACCTGACGGCCTTCCTAATCAATATTATAAAAAATTTGCTGAGCAACTGACACCCCATATGACACTTTATTTCAATGCCTTGCGAAGTGGTGGAGTGGTCTCCCTAGACAAAAACAAGGCCTTAATCAGCATTAAACCTAAACCACATAAGGAACCCTCAGATATACTGAATTACTGCCCTATCTCACTGATAAATTGTGATTTAAAGATACTGACAAAACTACTGGCTCTGTGTCTGTCAGGAAGATGCAGCTGTTTCTATGGTTTCCGCGGTGGTGCGCGCGCCTGTGCGCGTTCGTGCGCGTTCGCGCGCGCCCGTGCGCGCACCCGCGTGCGCGCGCGCGCATCCGTGCGCGCGCACGCGCCGGAAACAGGCGCCAATCGGCCCTATTTAAACTTGCAGGTCCCAGTGCCCGGTGCTGTCCGTTCTACAGCGTTTCCCGCATCTGTGCCCCCGGCAAGCTATTTCTGAGTGACTTCCTGTTCCTGTGACCCCGGCTATCCCTTTGGACTTGTTGCTATCTGCCTGCACCTGACCCCGGCTTGCCTACGACTCTCCGCTTGTCTGATCCCTTGTACCGTCTCTGCCAGCACGTTGCCGACCCAGCCTGTACCCGACCATCCGTTTGCCTGATCCCGCTGTACCGCACCGTCCGCTAGTTGCCGACCCGGACTGAAACACTACTCTCCTGTTTGCACGAGCCCCAGTGGACTTCCGCCTACCAGCTAAGGACTGTCCAGCCCTCGTGCCCCCCTGTGCTCCTGAGCTCCCTGTTCCCACTATCAGGGGTTCTCGAACCAGGGCCGCAAGAGAGGTTGCCCCCCGCATAAGCCAGACTCTACCACCAGGTACGTGACAGTGTCTTAATACTTTTCTTTCACAGTATATCCATAGAGACCAATTGGGCTTTATTACGCAAAGGCAAACTGTTGACCAAATTCTTAGAGCAATAACACTGATCTCGGCGGTGGGGTCCAATTGGGATACAACTGACAATACCATAAATAGGGAGCTGTTATTATTGTCATTAGACCTTCACAAGGCTTTTGACAGCCTAAATTGGGACTATCTGTTTACTACATTAGAAAAATTTGGATTTGGTACTGTATTCATTACATTACTTAAAACATTATATAGTGCTCCATCTGCTCAAATAACTATTCGGGGCTATAAGTCTCAGACATTCCCGATACGGTACACGGCAGGGATGTCCGCTGTCGCCGCTCTTATTCGCGATAGCGATTGAACCTTTGGCCGAGGCGATCAGATCTCATACTCAAATTCATGGGGTACGCTGCAGACCGCAAGAACACAAATGTTCTCTATCTGCGGACGATGTGCTTATGTACGTGACAAAACCTCAAACCACTTTACCAAATTTATTGAAACTACTCTACCACTTCTCCCAAGCTTCCGGACTCTCATTGAACACTCAAAAAACAACAGCTCTTAATGTGAACATCTCCTCTGCAACATTACTATTCCTGAGGAAACAATACAAATTCCATTGGGCTTCTAAAACTCTTCCCTACCTGGGTATTCAAATGACCCCCTCAGTCTCGGATCTCTATCATGCTAATTACCCTCCACTCTTTAAACAATTAAAAACTGACTTACTACGCTGGTTCGACTACCCGTTATCTTGGTTCGGGAGAATCAACTCCATCAAGATGACATTCCTACCTAGATTGTTATATTATTTTAGGACAATACCGGTCTCGATCCCGAGGAGAGAATTGCAACAGCTACAGTCAGAGGTCCTTTGCTTTGTTTGGGATAATAAGCGGCCAAGAATGAATAAGAAAATTTTATACACTACCAAATTATTTGGCGGGCTGGGTCTTCCTAATTTACAGGCCTATTATCAAGCGGCCCAAATAACACAACTTTCTTACACCACAGCTAAAGGCCCCCCTCCCCTATGGGTTTCTATTGCAGCCTTGTCCTGCCACCCCATCTCTATAGGCTCTCTTATGTGGCTTCCTAATAGACTTCGCCCCCCCAATACTTTGCCCTACTTTGTCCCACTCTCTAGCAGTGTGGGACGGAGTGAGGCAACGCAAAAAGTTGTCATCCCCTCATACTCCGTTAGCTCCTATATTGTGCAACCCTGAATTCTTACCCGGGATGAATCCGAGCCCATTTCACTGGTGGCTCAACAAAGGGTTACTCAGAATAGGGGACTACCTGGATGGGCACAGGCTTCATCCCTTACAATATTTTACGGACACACTACAGATGCCCCCTACTGAACTATTTAGGTATAATCAAATTGCCTCTTTTGTTAGATCGAAAGGTAATGATTTAGATGAACCATCCACACTTACCAATTTTGAACTATCTTGCCAAGCAAGTAGACTAGTGCGTGGACGAATATCCATGGTATGGACTCAAATGGACCCCTTGACTAACCTCTCCTATATGGTGCAGTGGGAGCAAGATCTAGGGACCACTTTTGAGTTTTTTGACTGGCAAGAGCTCGCCTATACGATGTCGAAAATATCAATCAACATGAAGCAAATGATAAAACTCTTTTAAGGTGGTACCTAGTCCCCGCGAGAATCGCCAAAATGCATCCGTCTACGTCTCCCACCTGCTTTAGACGATGTGGTCAGTTGGGTTCCATGTACCATGTTTGGTGGCAATGCCCCAAAGTTGTTCGATTTTGGATTTGGGTATTTAATCTAATCAATTCTGTGACAGGAATAGATATACGTAGAGCCCCGGAAATAGCATTGTTTCATAGATTACCCGAGGACATACCTAAAAAAATCTTAAAGCTTATAACGTATATCTTACTAGCGGCAAGAATAGCTGTAGCTAAACACTGGAAGCAGCCGGTGATCCCATTCGAATTCAGAAAAAGTAAACAGAACTGGATTATGGTTAATGACAAGCTTACCTGCACACTTCACAATACCACTAAGAAATTTGATAAGACTTGGGCTCCTTGGATACATTATGTGTCGACAGACTCTACCACCGCTGGCTGACCCTCTCTTTCTCTTTCTATTCTTCTTCTTTCTGTTTTCTCCGACTTTCCTTTCCCTGGTTTTGTCTAGATCTCTCTAGGTACCTGTTATCTTCAAGGTAATAGCTGTTCAGATGTTGTGATGGGAAGGCGACCTGCTAGTCGCCGATCTGAGGACATGTATAAATCTCTTCAATTTTGCTTAATAATCATAACACATGACCCTTTACTGAAGGCCTTTCTTTTCCGGTTTCTGGCTGGAAATGGGGGGCCTTTCTCTCTCTTCTAGGTGTGGGGCTTTGCCGCCACTCTTCACGCTCTACAGGGCACAAATAGTGCTCGAAGATAACCATAATAGCACCTTGTCCTGAATCTTGTTAATTTAATGAAGATTGTTTTATTGATATGCAATACGGACCTACTAGATAAAATTGTGTTGTAATAACGCGCTGTTTACACTTGTAATTTTATTTTGTCTTTATGACTCTATCAACAATTTATATTCCTCAGATTGCAATTTTGTATAACCTTGAAATACCTTTTTTAATAAAAAAGATTAAAAGTTAAACTGAGGAAGAAATTCGTTTTTTTACTTTTTTTTTTCTGGATATTTGTTATAGCAAAAAGTAAAAAATATTGTTTTTTTTTTTTCAAAATTGTCGCTCTTGCTTATAGCGCAAAAAATAAAAACTGCAGAGGTGATCAAATACCACCAAAAGAAAGCTCTATTTGTGGGGAAAAAGGACGTCAATTTAGTTTCAGTATAACATTGCAGGACCGCACAATTGTCAGTTAAAGCGACGCAGTGCCAAATCGCAAAAAGTGCTCTGGTCAGGAAGGGGGTAAATCCTTCAGGGGCTGAAGTGATTAAATCATTCTGATGAGTCACTCTGATCACAAGGGTGGAGGAGTTAGTTTGAAGAACATTGTCATTATATGACATTGCTAAGGTACTTGGTGGATAGCAACAGACAATGTATGCATTGTTTGGACACTTTGTTAGATTTACACCATTCTTGAACACTATATTAATTAATGTTAATTGATAAATATATAAATTAATTTGTTAGATTTACACCGTTCTTGAACATTATATTAATTAATGTTAATTGATAAATATATAAATTAATTTGCTAGATTTACACCGTTCTTGGACATCATATTAATGAATTGAATTAATGAATTAATATATTAATTTATTAAAATAATTAATTCTATTAATTCATGAATTCATGTATGCCCTTTTGTTTTAAAATTATTTGCATATGCAATTGCCCAAAAATTTGCCTCTGGTTCCCTTATGGAGAAGCTTTTTGATTTTTCACTTTTTTTGGAACCAGTTAATTTCCTACTAGGGCTTCCTTCATTGAATACAGCAAAAAATGCTGCTAAATGAATTAACTATGGCTGCTAGATATTTGATAGTTTTGAAATGGAAGCAACAACTGCCACCATAGATTTTTATACAATAAATACATCCATGATGTTTATAGTATGGATTACTTGACAGCCCACTTACATAATGAGACTTCAAAGCTTAACCAGTTGCCGACCACCCACCGAGGCTTGACGGCGGCTGCGAGATCGCGCACTGTGATCGTGCGCACTCACTGTGTTCCAGGAGGGCCAGGGATCGGGTTCGGCGGACTCGATCTCCGCCGGCTACCCACGATCACCCCCCCGGAGTGACACAATGGGGGTCCGTGTATGTAAACACGGATCTCCGTTCTGACAGAGGGGGAAGGGATGTGATCACAGGCTTCCTGTATATGGGAGCCACGATCACTCCCCTCCCCCTGCCAGCCCAGCCCCCATACAGTTAAAACACACTCAGAGAACACAGTTAATCCTTAGAGCACCCCCTGCAGGTTAACCCCTTCACTGCCAGTGACATTTACACAGTAATCAATGCATTTTCATAGCACTGATCGCTGTATACATGCCAATGGTTCCAAAAAAGTGTCAAAATGGTCCGCCGCAATATCGCAGTACTGCTAAAAATTGCAGATTGCCGCCATTACTAGTAAAAAATTTAAAAAAAAATAAAAACCCCATAAATTAATTCTCATCATTTGTTAAAGCGGCAACTTTTGTGCAAACCAATCAATAAACACCGATTGTGATTTTTTTCTACCAAAAATATGAGGGAGAATACAAATCAGCCAAAAAAATTAAAAAAAAATGTTTTTTTATATATTTTTTTTGGGGTATGTATTATAGCAAAAAGTAATTTCGTTTTTTTTGCAAAATTCTCGCTGTTCTTTTGTTTATAGCGGCGATCAGAGATGACGTAGAGGTGATCAAATACCACCAAAAGAATTTTGGGGAAAAAAAGGACGCAAATTTTGTTTGGGTACAACTTCGCATGACCGCGCAATTGTCAGTTAAAGCAACGCAGTGCTGAATAGTAAAAAGTGCTCTGGTCCTAAAGTGGGAAATCCTTCCAGTGGCTGAAGTGGTTAATAAGATCTGGCGTCCCTGGCACCTCTTGGAACCACATTGGAACCAGCCTGTCTGCAGGGAAACATAAGCAGGAGGAGCTTCTAGGCCTTTGCTGCTACTAACATGTTAAAAAAAAAAAGCAACCTTTGGATTACAGAGTAAAAATAAATAATTAATACGAATAAATTGTTTTAAATTGTCATATACAGTATATTTGAAATAAAATATTTATTATTTTTTGGCAATTACATGGTGTGGGTGGGTTTCTGCCAGTCACAGGCTGTGCATAAAATTCCATCAAAAATTTTATAAAGTCTCAATGGTGGCTGTGCAGCTGTTTCTATCATTATAGAAATGCCTTCAGTAGTGCTCATTGTATCCACAAATACTCCACATCAATCCATCATCTGTGCCCCCCGCCATGGTATGCACATACCCGCCAATGTAGACCCCCTGACTGTATACTGAGGTGTGCTAAACAGGCTTCAGATTACTGCTACATTGCCAACCATGAACAGTAGATCCACATCTCAGTGCAACTCAAAGAGGGAAATAACCATGGAGAGCATCATAGTGTAACTCTATTTTATTATTAAAAGCCAAAAGATAAAATAATATGTCCACTCATCATCCCCGCCTCCTAATTACATCCTGGATGCAATGAAACGCGTAGAGGCTGGTATTTCCGGTACCATGTCACTTCCACCTAGTGGAATGCTGGCCCCCGGGAGGTATGGAGGAGCGGCAGCTTTTTTATGAATCGGCAGATCATTCCTGGTGCAGGGATTGGGCACCCTCTTTGTGAGTGGACATATTATTTTATCTTTTGGCTCTTAATAATAAAATAGAGTTATTCCCGGGATACAGGCACTTCCAAATGTGAGTGCAAATATTAATTCTGCTTTGAAAAATCGTTTTTATAATAAAAATACTACACTATGAGACTTTTTAATGTATCTCCTGTGGAGTCATTTTTGCATACCCTAGCATGGCTTTGAGATTATCAGACAAGGCAATCACAAGCATGAACCAGTCTGGGTTTAAAAACACAAGCGCCAAATGACCTTCCTGTAAAAAGGGGTCATAAAAGTCTGGTGAGTAGCCAATCTTCTATTGAGCATGGGTGATGACAAAAAAAAGCACTAAAAGCACCTTGAATTAGGCGTTTGGTGACAGCATAAGACCTTCACTTATGGACTTTTACTTATTGCCTTATTGATTGAGTAGACATGTTGTGAATAATGGACTTTTCAATTGCACTTTCTACTTTTTGCAGCATTTATCGGTATTGTTTTGTTTATTAGTTGCGCCATCACCTTTACACAATTAATTCATAGAGTTACGCTATGATGGTCTTTTCCATCTTTGAGTTGTACTGAGATGTGGATCTACTGTTTTTGGTTGGCAATGCAGCAGTAATCTGAAGCCTGGTTGACCTACCTCAGTATACACTCAGGGGGTCTACATTGCTGAGTGAGAGCATACACTGGCAGGAGCATAGATGGTCCTGAGGAGGGATCGAGGGCTAACACTGATATTACCCGAGTGTCCTATATTTATATACAAGAGAGCTCCATCTGTGAGGAATAAAGTAGTTAGATCTGTGTTAGATCCTCCCAAATCGATTTTCTTTAATTTCTCTAGCACAGAAGTTTTTTCAGCCTGCAGTAAATGTTACGCATGTAGGGCGTCAAAAGTTAATCCTAGAAGGAGAAAGTGTTTTAAAGTAAGAACCACTGGAGAAACAATTGAAATTAAAAACTTCATTTATTGTGCCTTGGAAGGGGTGGTATATATGATCAAATGTAACTGTGGATTGCAATACGTAGGTCGAACATCGAGAAGCTTAGCCATAAGGATTTATGAACATGTGCAAATTTTCAAGAAAGGCTATGAGAAACATAGTGTTTCTAAGCATTTTAAATTAAGACATAATTGTGACCCTAGCAAAATGGCTTTTTGGGGATTAGAAAAAGTTAATAAGCATTGGCGAAGGGGGAATTTTATCAGGAAACTTAGCCAAAGAGAATCATGGTGGATTCATAAAGCTAAAGCATTTGCCCTGGGGGGGCTGAATATTGAGTTTGATTTGCTGCTTTATCAGTAAAGAAATTCAAAGATGGTTGAGCCGGCACTCTGGAAATTCTTCCAAACTCTTTATTGAATATAGACCATGTACAAGCAGCAGATGTGTTTCGGCAGTTACGCCTTGTTCACAGCTTAGTACACATATTGAAAACACACATTTAAATATACAGACATGATTACTAAAAACTGATCATGTGATCTGCTCCAACCCAATCAATTGCTAATGATTATTGAACACAGCTGATAGACAGACAGACACCGCTGCAGGCGTATATCCCCCTATGGAGCAGAAAAGAAAAGAAAAATATATTTAAAACCATTACTTTTTATTTAAATAAAAAATATTTTTTATGTAGTCAGTATGAGAAACTGGAAAGTTATCAGAAGGATGTCCCAGTATCGTACATGCGGTCCCCTAGTTACAAACATCCGACTTACAAACGACTCCTACTTACAAACAGAGGTAGGCAACAGGAAGTGAGAGGAAATCTCCCCCTAGGAAGGGAAATTCACTCCTGTAAGAGTTATTATGGGAAAAAGGTGTCTTCACTGATGCTTTATCACCAATCCTTGTTTCCACCACTATTTCGTAGTCACTTCTGTGGAAAAAGGGTATTATTGAGAATGTCCTCACTTAAAGGGAAGGATCCCCCTCTAAAGGAGAGTGAAGGACAACGGATGGAGACAAACATTCATCCTCAGCAAACATTCAGCCTACAAACATTGATCCCCTGGCGTACATGCTATGACCCTGTAGGAAGACTATTGAAAGGTCAAAGAGTATGACTGATGTATTTTTTATAAAAAATAAATTTATTTTTCATTACCAAAATTTATATAAAAAGAAAAGAAAAGACGAGGTATCCCCCTATATGCGGACGTCGCCACAGAC
>BLSH010401037.1:654241-676175 GCA_018402905.1 Glandirana rugosa | reverse complement strand
GATGAGCATGCATGGCTGGATGGGTGAGCACGGCTGGGTGGATGAGCATGCATGGCTGGATGGATGGATGGATGGATGGGTGGGTGGGTGAGGATGGATTGGGTGAGGATGGGTGGGGGGTGGATGGCTGGGTGGGTGGTGGGTGGCTGATGATGGCTGGGTGGCTGATGGCTGGGTGGGTGGTGGGTGGCTGATGGTGGCTGGGGGGTGGTGGGTGGGTGGTAAACAGATGGTGGGGGGGAGTATTTTGTTACCAGGCAGCGCTGTGGGCATTACACATCGCCCACAGCGCTGCTGCACGTCTTCTCTCCCCCCTCTCTCCTCTCACACTGCACCGATCGGTGCAGAGAGGAGAGAGAAAAGCCGGCGGAAGCGCCGGCTTGTTGACATGTGATCACAGCGGCCATTCACCGCGATCCGTGATCAGTCGGGTCCCCCGGACCCGACGGTCACGGATCTTCCCGTGTGCGCGCCCCAGGGGGCGCGCGGGAAGCGAGATTCTGCAGGACGTCCATGGACGTCCTGTTAGAATAACCCGACCGCGCTGTGGACGTCTTTTGTCTATAGCGCGGTCGGGAAGTGGTTAAATAAAAAATATTTTTTTCATGTAGTCAGTATGAGAAACTGGAAAGTTATCAGAAGGATGTCACAGTATCGTACATGCGGTCCCCTAGTTACAAACATCCGACTTACAAACGACTCCTACTTACAAACGGAGGTAGACAACAGGAAGTGAGAGGAAATCTCCTCCTAGGAAGGGAAATTCACTCCTGTAAGAGTTATTATGGGAAAAAGGTGTCTCCACTGATGCTTTATCACCAAGGTTTGTTTCCACAACAACCCAAAATTTTCAAAATCCAATTATCATTGGGACAGGAAGTGAGGTGAAATCTTCTCAACAGAAACATAGACAGCAAAACAAACATTACAGGGGTGTTACCCCTTCCCTATGCTATCCAAAAAGCTTAAGAATAGTTTTTTTTTGGCTGAAGCTACACTTAAAAAATGTACCTGTTCTGACTTACAAACAAATTCAACTTAAGAACAAACCTACAGACCCTATCTTGTTTGTAACCCGGGGACCGCCTATATTTAGCTACACAGTACCTTTTAAAGTGCTTTTTATTATTATTAGTGGGTTCTATCTTAGTTTATTTACCCATAGATACCACCAATTACTAAATTGGTTTAGATGTTGTTAATTAACCCTTTGTGAAGTGCTCTCAAAATAGATCCAGTTATAGATTGTTTTACTACCCCCCTCTCAGGGTCAGTTTTACCTTTACAGGAAGGAAGAAACAAGGGAAGGGAAAATATAGAGAGCCACATAATGTACTTTATACCCAGAGATGTATCCTTTTTTACTTTGTTTATTTTGTTTTATCCTATTTTAAAAATAGGTCTACGTCACATCTCTAGTTCATACCGTGTGGGGCTCTAGTATCTAAATTCACTATCCACCACACCTCATGTTTCAGAAGCTTGTGATGCAGGTCACCCCCTCTGGGCATTTTATGTACTTTTTCCAGGCCATAAAAAATAAAGGAAGACATATTGGCTGAATGTGTTTCGAAACATTAGAGAGGCCCTTATCAGAAGTATAAGATGCCCCATGATAGTGGTCCCCTATCCTAGTTCTCAGGTTCCTCGTCGTGCATCCTACATAATGTATGTGACATATTGTACATATTATCACATATACTACATTTTTAGTGCCACAACTAATGTGGTGTCTAATTTTGTAGTTTTTGTTTGTATAGCAGGAGCGGACTAGACCTGACTTTTTGCTATGCTTATTGCAAAAGCGGCATGTGTTCACCCCACATGCGCAGGAACCAATTGCATGTAGCCATCTCTGCTTCTTTGTATCTGTAAAAAATAGACTTGGTGACAACATGTCACCTAGTGAGGTAGCTCGCCGCTTGGAAAACCTACATCCGTTTTCTATAGTAACCAAAAAGTCTTTGTCTGTAGATAGAAAAGGTAAATGTCTCCTAATGATGTTGGTCATTTTTTTTTATATTCGCATGAATATGAAGTGGCAAAAGTTAAATAATTATTATCTGGGTTTTTCCTATTTTTCTTTTTATGGGTTTGGCTTAGAAGTGCATCTCTATACTTAGCTGTTGCCACTTCTAAGCACTTCTAAGCCAAACCAATAAAAAGAACAGCCGATCATCTGTGACGCAGCCCTGGGGTGCACATAGCCTGCATTCACATACCCTCCTGCCCACTATTGCTGGTCTGCCCTGGTCCTCTTACAACTGCCCTGGAGGGCTGCCTTGGGGGGTGAGTGGGGGGCTTGGCGTACCCCCTGCATGCGCGTAGACTGCCGCCATCTTAGTTTCTTCTCTGGGGCCATCAGCACAGACTACAAAGACTCTCCTCCTGAACTTACCCACACAGCTAGGGGAGATGACTGGGGGGGGTACAATCCCACAAATAGCCTGCTGTAGCCTGGTGAGCCATGCTAATCTTGTGGGAGAAGAGTGCTGTCTTAATCCTAGATTTCTCCAGACTTTGCTTCTGGCTCTCCCTATGTTCTCTGATTAGCTCCGCTCCAGCCACCTGGCAACAACCACACATAGTGCTAAAGTCGCAGTCACCTCCTTACCTACCAGCTCTCAAAAATGCACCATGTCCAAGGGCACGCAGACGCCCGCCTCTAAGGCCTCTAAGGCTGAACCTACATCCGCTGACTTATTAGCGGCCATAACTACTTGTAAAGAGACACTCACAGCAAAAACTTACTCTGTCTCCACTGATATAGGACTTATTCGCAATGATCTGGACAAGTTCCGCTCGCGCCTAACGGAGGCTGAAGACCTGATTGCCCAAGTGAAGGAGGTGGTTCGCACCGATTCCACGGAGCTCCATGCTCTGCAGAGACAGGTGAAGGTGCGGCAGGACAAGACGGTGGACATGGAAAATCGCCTCCGTCGTAACAATCTCAGGATCCTAGGTCTACCAGAAAGAGTTAAAGGCGCTAAGTCAGCTGAATTCGTTCAGACCTTCCTGACCAACTTTCTGGGCCTTCGTGAACTGCCAACCACATTTGTTGTAGAGTGGGCCCATCGGGTGCCTCCTGTCCCTCCTATACCTGGAGCATCACTTCATCCATTTCTTCTGCGGCTCCTTAAGTACAGGGACCTGGACAATGATACTGGCGGCCGCCAGAAACACTCCAGACCTCCGATATAATGATGCCAAAATTTCCATCTTTCTGAACTTCTCGCCGGAGGTCCAACAGAGAAGACGCACCTTCACAGAGGCCTGGAAAAGGCTCCATGAGAAAAGGCTTAAATACAGCCTCCTCTTTCCGAGCAAGTTAAGAGTGGTGGGTGGTACCACAGTCCGTTTTTTTGACACAGCCGAAGCTGCGATGGTCTGACTGGATGTTAACTAGCCTTCATTCCTAAACTCTATGAGGGGACACCTACAGCATCGACCACATGAAGATCCGCCTATTTTGGTTTAAGGCTTAATGCTGAAAGTTCATTTACAATTCAAGGACTGGGACAAATCCTGCATCAAAATGCCTGAATCTGACTGTGTGCTTTATCCAGACCTTCAGGCACCAACATAGTATGGAGCTCACCTGCTTAAAGAGTTGTTAGTTTACTAGCTGTCCTATTGGTCTCTGCCTACCAGGCAAACCACATATGGACCTCACCCCCCTTTGTTCAAAGTTGGAACTTGGTTACTTAACTTGATTGGTTTTTGTTTTTGGGGAAAAGCCATTGCTCCTGGGCTCTTGCAAAATGATCCCAGGATGCATTGATAGGGTGGGCCCGTTGGCCCAGGGTATACCAGTTTTGTCTTTTTTCTATTTTATTTTCCTTTTTATTTCCTTGTTTAGTGGCTCTGTGATATCTCATGTAATCCTTTTTATCCTGTACAGGTACTGGTTGGTGCATATTTTGCTGCCCCTTGGGTCCCTGTCGTCTACCACCCCCTGCTTCATTACTCTATTAGCCCCGCACATCCATGGCTGACTCGACAAAGGGATCTTTCACTATTATATCGTGGAATGTGCGAGTACTCAACTCAAAGTTCAAACGGGCCCTCGTGTTTAAATATGTGAAGTCCTACGCCCCACAAATACTACTCCTTCAAGAGACACACCTCATGGGCAGCAAAATTCTAGCACTAAAAAAGCCTTGGATACAGAAGGCGTTCCGCGCCACATACTCTAATTGTGCCAGGGGAGTCTCAGTATTGATCAGCAAATCCCCCCATTGTACGGTGGATGCGACTCATACTGACCCTACAGGTAAATTTGTACTGGTTGTCTTAAGTATGTGGGGACAGAAATATACGTGATAGTCTCACTTTATATCCCACCCCCCTTTTCTGATGAAATATTGTACACCATTTTGGACAAAGCTTCCACATACTGCCCTGCTAAATTGCTCATAATGGGTGATTTTAACGCAATATTGTCACAAGAGCTGGATAGGCCTTCATCCTCTAAAACTAAAGTGAGAGACCTTGGCATATGGGCACAGTCGGCGGAGTTGATGGAGGTCTGGAGATGGAGGAACCCCTCTCGCAGGGACTACTCTTGCTTCTCCGCATCTCACAAAATGGCTTCCCGAATAGACCTGACTTTTACCAATTCTGCAATGTTGTGGGATGTTCTTACAGCTGAATACCTGCCTAGTGGGTTATCCGATCATAGTCCATTGGCAGTCTCACTACGATCAGGGGAACTACGTAATGCGTCCATGTGGAGGTTGGGAGTGAAATGGATTTCCCATCCTAAAGCTTTGGTGGAAACGCCTGTGGCAATGGAGGGTTACTGGCACTCCAATGCAGGAAGCTCTTCTCCTGGCATTGAGTGGGATGCATTTAAAGCCTACGGTAGGGGGCACTACATATCGCTTGCGGCAGCAATTTGGGTTGAACAGCCTCCACGAGGTTACTGCTTTACAGAAAGACATAGAGGAGAGGATTACTCTATTTGCGGCCTTTGCCACCCTGAAAATTTTAATGGCTTACAGGCAGCTAAGAGGGACTTACACCTTCACATGACTGAGAAAACTCGGCTGGATCTCCAGGATAGCAGACAAAAGTTCTTTGAACAAGGGGACAGGAACGGGAAGTTCCTTGCCATGCTTTCCCAGAACAATAGACCCTCCACCATATTACCTGGACTTTACACCTCAAATGGCGTAGAGGTAACTACCTCAGAAGAAATAGTGAATTAATTTCTTCTCTTCTACACTCAATTATACACCACTACTATCCCGCCAGACTTCGAGCCCTCCCAACTCAACACTCTCCTTGACCCACTGGCCTTGGGTTGGCTGTCGGACAGAGCGAGAGAGTTTCTGGTGTGCTCCATTACAGCCGATGAGGTGAGCAGTATTATTATGTCCTTTCCCTCCGGAAAATCCCCGGGCCCCGACGGTATCCCTATAGATTTCTACAAAGCCCACTGTCCTTTTCTGGCCCCTAAATTAGCGGCACTCTACACGTTTTGTCTGGCTGAAGATGCACTGTCCCCTTCTATGCAGCATACACATATTACCTTAATCTACAAATCCCCTAAGGACCTGACACAGTGTGCCTCATACCGACCTATAGCACTGCTAAATTATGACATGAAGATCTTGACTACTTGAAAACGACTGAACTCAAGACTTAGCCAGGTAATCAGCTCACTCATTGACTTTGACCAAACCGGCTTTATGCCTCACAGATCCACAGGCATCAATATTCGCAGACTTTTCACAAATGTCCATGTCCAACACTCTAATGCTGGTACTAGGGTCATTGCCTCGCTCGACATTGAGAAGGCATTCGACACGGTCGAATGGCCTTTTCTGTGGGAGGTGCTCTAGAGGATGGGACTGCCACTAGATTTCATCCAATAGGTCAAGGTTCTATACTCATGACCAATGGCCTCTATTAGGCTTGGAGGTGCCCTGTCCGCCCCTCTGCACCTGACCCGTGGCACTAGGCAGGGCTGCCCTCTCTCCCACTCTTTTCGCCCTGGCCATCGAGCCTATAGCCGAGGCTCTACGGGTATCCTCTGATGTCTGATGGCTCCGGGTAGGATGGGTCGAGGTGCGGGTGGCCCTATACACAGACGATCTCCTATTGTTTCTACAGGATGTGGGCCCATCATTGCAGGGCGCGCTTCAGGTGTTGAACACTTTCTCGAGGGTCACTGGCCTGGAAGTCAATTGGCACAAATCGGTCTTGTTCCCCATAGATCAGGCTGCTATTTCCTATGCTCCACCTAATCTTCCATTGCAGTGGGTGGAAACATTTCGATATTTAGGAGTGATTTTTTCAAGAAGGGCTTCTGATTATGTCTCGCTTAACCTGACACCAGTATTGCAGGAAATGAGGGAGAGGCTGAAGGCGTGGGGCAGGCTGCCATTGTCTTTGTTAGGGCGAATCAATCTATTGAAAATGAAACTGCCTCCCAAGCTCAATTATCTTTTCCGCCATTCACCTCAGTGGATTCCAAAGACTTTCTTCACACAATTAAACAGTATAACCTCCTCTTTCCTGTGGGGGAACCAAGGCCCACGGTATAAACTTACCACCTTGATGAGGCCCACTTTACACAGGGGATTAGCTTTGTCAGATAGTCACAAATATTATTTGGCTGCACAGCTGGTGACTGCTCACTGGTGGTTACAACCTGAGGTCACTAACTTGTACTTGTACTTGTAACATGTACAATGCTTGAAGCAGCAATTCTGGGTTCACTAGTGGCGTCAAGGTTATTACTGTACAGAGGTCTCAGGGCTCAGTACCCTCTCACCCCCTCAGTGTTAACCACAATTACAGTTTGGAACCAGGGGCTTCGACTGGAGTATAGAAGTCCAAATGTTGTGTCTCCCCATGCCCCTCTTTGGAATAACCCTCTCCTATCCCACTTTTATGCACTTCCAGAACCTCAGGTTTGGGCCAAATATAAGATAAGGTCTATCTCGGACATCAAGGAGAACAGGGACATACTCCCTTTCCCTCTCCTCCAAGCTAAATTTTGTATTCCACCTTCTTACCGCTTCAGACATATGCAGCTAGCTCACACCTTTGGCAGTCAGTTCTCTCGCCAATCTAAACTTTAAAATGCTCGGACCTCGAGACCCTCCTGCGTTCGGATTCCCTTGTGAAGCCAACCTCTCTCTCATTTGTCAATGGTTGCACTACCTGATCTCACCGCACTTAGACATAAATGGTTGATAGATATACCGGAGATGGATGATGATGATTGGTCGGATATGTGGGATGCACCATTTAAACAGCTGGTCTCACTTAGAGATCGGCCAATCCAATTCAAAATTCGTCATAGAGCCTATTTTACCCCTATCAGAGTACATTGCCTAAATCCTGAGGTTTCACCAATGTGCTGACGTTGTCAAGGGGCCGAGGGAGGTTTCTTCCACATTTTTTGGACGTGCCGGGTGATCCAGGCTTTTTGGAACAAGGTGGCTAACACGATCAGTGTGGTTGCTGAGATCTTCCTCTCCCCCATGCCTCTGATATGTTTGGTGGGAATGGTGGAGGGTCTGTCAAACACGAATGCTGGCAGGACACTGATTGGTCTCCTCCAATACTATGCCAGGAAGACGATAGTGCTTCATTGGAGGAAGCCCTTGGCCCCAACAGCTGCTTACTGGAGACAGCTAGTCAGTTCATAGCTACCTCTATATAACTTATATCAACAGGGGATGCCCGCGAAAGTTTGATAAAATATGGACTAAATGGTTGGAAAAGGACGACACAGCATAATATCCACTAATTGAGACAGGACCTGAGGGGGGATATGGACTATTCTCCTTGTCGATTGCTGTTATAGGTACTGAGGGGAGGGATTGTGCACTTCACTAATACTGTATCAGAACGTGCACCTGCAGTTACATGCATTTATCTTATCACACAGCTCACTTTTGTGATTTTCTTTCTTTTTGCTTTGTTCGATATGTTTTTATTTTGTGTTGGGCATTTTTTAATAATAAAAAGCACTTTAAAAGGTACTGTGTAGCTAAATCATATACTGTGACATCATTTTGATAACGTTCCAGTTTCTCGTACTGATCACATAAAAAATATATTTTTAAATTAAATTGAAAGTAATGGTTTTAAATATATTTCTCTTTTCTTTTCTGCTCCATAGGGGGATATACACTAGCAGCGGTGTCTCCCAACTGTGTTCAATTAGCATTAGCAATTGATTGGGCTGGAGCAGATCACATGATCAGTTTTTAGTAATCATGTCTGTATATTTAAATGTGTGTTTTCAATATGTGTACTAAGCTGCAAACAAGGCGTAACTGTGAAACGCATTACTGTATGTACATGGGCTATATTCAATAAAGAGTTTGGAAGAATTTCCAGAGTGCCGGGTCAACCATCTTTGAATTTAATAATATTGTATACGAGAGTTGGAAGGCTCTCATGAGTCAGAGCACCTGGTAAGGAGATTTCAGCCTCTCTAATTCACTAGCAGCTGTGTAGTCTGAGCGGTGTCTCACTGTTGGATTGATGCTTTATCAGTAATGTCTGATGTTTATCTACCTCTTCTTCTCTCTCAGTATGTTTTTAGTAAGTATTGTTATCCATACATGGGTTCTTTTACATACAGTGCCTTGAAAAAGTTTTCTCACCTCTTGACATTTTCCACATTTTGTAATGTTACAACCAGAAACGTAAATGTATTTTATTGGGATTTTATGTAATAGACCAACACAAAGTGGCACATAATAATGATACATGGTTTTCACATTTTTTTTTACAAATAAATATCTGAAAAGTGTGACATGCATTTGTATTCAGCCCAAAAACTAAAATCTAGTGGAACCAGTTGCCTTCAGAAGTCACCTAATTAGTAAATATAGTCCACTGTAGTGTAATTTAATCACAGTATAAAAACAGCTGTTCTGTGAAGCCCTCAGAGGTTTGTTAGAGAACCTTAGTGAACAGACAGCATCACAAAGGCCAAGGAACACACCAGACAGGTCAAGGATAAAGTTGTGGAGAAGTTTAAAGCAGGGTTAGATTATATAAAAAAATATCCCAAACTTTGAACATCTCACAGAGCACTATTCAATCCATCATCCGAAAATGGAAAGAGTATGGCACAACTGCAAACCTACCAAGACATGGCCATGAGAAGCAGCCAAAAGGCCCATGGTAAGTCTGGGGGAGCTGAAGAGATCCACAGCTCAGGTGGGAGAATCTGTCCACAGGATAACTATTAGTCATGCACTCCACAAATCTGGCTTTTATGGAAGAGTGGTAAGAAGAAAGCCATTGTTGAAAGAAAGCCGTAAGAAGTCCCCTTTGCAGTTTGTGAGAAGCCACGTGGAAGACACAACAAACATGTAGAAGAAGGTGCTCTGGTCAGATGAGACCAAAATTGAACTTTTTGGCCTAAAAGCAAAATGCTATGCGTGGCGGAAAACTAACACTGCTCATCACCCTGAACATACCATCCCCACCATGAAACATGGTGGTGGCAGCATCATGTTGTGGGGATGCTTTTCTTCAGCAGGGACAGGGAAGCTGGTCAGAGTTGAAGGGAAGATGGATGGAGCCAAATACAGGGCAATCTTAGAAGAAAGCGTGTTAGAGTCTGGAAAGGACTTAAGACTGGAGCAAGGTTCACCTTCCAGCAGGACAACGACCCTAAACATACAGCCAGAGCTACAATGGAATGGTTTCGATCCCTGGTGCAGACCAAAATCCAATTGAGAATCTGTGACAAGACTTGAAAATTGCTGTTTAGATGCTCTCCATCTGACAGAGCTTGAACTGTTTTGCACAGGAGAATGGGCAAAAATGTCACTCTCTAGATGTGCAAAGCTGGTACAGACATCCCCAAAAAGACTTGCAGCTGTAATTGCAGTGAAAGGTGGTTCTACAAAGTATTGATTCAGGGGGCCTGAATACAAATGCACACCACACTTTTCAGATATTGATTTGTAAAAAAATTTGAAAACCATTTATCATTTTTCTCCTATTTCACAATTATGTGCCACTTTGTGTTGGTCTATCACATAAAATTCAGATAAAATACATTTATGTTTTTGGTTGTAACATGACAAAATGTAGAAAATGTCAAGAGGTATGAATACTTTTTCAAGGCACTGTATATTTTACAAATATAACATTTTATCATATGTAAGTTTTTATTTTATTTCTGTGAATTTTATATGGATCTTTTGATATATTGTTTTTTAAGGGGTATTGGAGATATATGTATGCACATTTATTTTGCCCTGGATTGTGAGATGTGGGTGGTATACATATGAATTGTTTTAAACATTGTACAGTTGGGGAGGGCAGGTCTGATGGACCAGCTCTGAACATGCACTCTGCTTATCCCCTTATGTTTGATTATATTATGTGTTATTATTGTGACATCTGTATTTACAGTAGTTATGAGCTATTGTATTTAGAGTTTAAATGGCTTGAGAGCGCCACGTGTCAGTATTGTGGTTGTGTGTTGTTTAAACCCAATGCACGATACTCTTCCTGTTTATGACATGGTGCTCTATATTCTGGTCTTAAGCAACATGGTGGCTTGTCAGTTTGGATTGGCTGCCAGGGTGATCGAGCTGACAAATATATATGTCCTGATGCCGGTCACCCGCTGCAGCTTTTGAGAAAGCCTTGACAGCGTAATGCATGAGGTTAGCGGTGAGGTCATTGCGGTGAGTGGAATCTGGACGCCATATATTGGAATGTGGATGTAACATGCCTTGTTTTATCTTCTGAAATGTGAGTGTTTTTTTTTTTACCATGTTCAATAAAAATTGTGAGAACGATCTGCACTATCAGTGTTTTTCTTCTTCCCACATATTATCTTGCCACTGAGAGACGGTCTGTGAGGAAAGAGGTGGGCTGGAGAGGAGTCACGTTTGTACACATGTAAATAAAGTATAGTTGGCCTTCTTTTATTAGTGGGAGTCCAATAATTAAGGTGAGCAGATACCCATAAGGTGGAGTGAAGGCAGGGCTGGACTGGGACAAAAATTTGGTCCTGGACTTCATGAAGACCGGCTCACTTTAATTTTGCAAACACGCACAAAAACAGTATCCACCATCACCTGCTGCAACCATCTACCCCTGCCACCATCATCCGCTGCCACCATCACCCGCTGCCACCATCACCTGCTGCAACCATCACCCCTGCCACCATCACCCCCTGCCACCATCACTTGCCGCCACCATCAGCCCCTGCTACCATCACCTGTGAGCATCACTTGCCACCACCATCTCCCCTTGCCAACATCACCTGCTGCCATCACCCCCTGCCACCATCTCCTGTCACCATCACCCCCTGCCACCATCACCTGCCACCATCACCCCCTGCCACCATCACCTGTGACCATCATCCCCTGCCACCATCCCCTGCTGCCACCATCATCAGTCACCATCACCTGCCGCCACCAGCACCTCCTGCCACCGTAGGCTTGGCTGTCACTCTGTCCCCGTGGACTCTAAATTGCCTGGACAGACCATAACAAGGCTCCTCCATTCCGCGTGCTCGGCCTCGACAGATGACTGTTTTTAAAGGCTGGCGTGCCTGGCAGGATGGGCCATGACATCACTCGCCTTAGCCAGTAGTGCGCCGAACAGCCTTTGTGAAATTTGCCCCCGGGCCGGGTGGCCTGCCCGCCAGCTGAATACAGGATTGACTCGGCAAGCTTCGGAACTAAGCATGCACAGTTCCAAGCCGACCCGGTCAACACTGAACCGGCCCACTGAGCCATCGCCCCCCCCGGAAGCTCCCAATGGCCAGTACAGGCCTGGGTGAAGGGCACTCTGGTGTGCATGGTGTGGAAACTGGAGCTTCCTTGCGCTGTCCGAAGATCGACTTAATTGCAATAGGAGGTTGCACGAAAATTGAATGGTGTATGACACTCACTTTATTTATGGACTTTTTTATTTTATTTAAATAGATCTTTTTACTTCTGTTGCACTTTATATTGACTTTGGAATGAATATATTTAAAGTGGATGTAAACCCAATTCATGAAATTTGAGCTAGGCACATCTATCTGCAGTGTTTTTATCTCTCTTCAAAGCACTGTGTCCCATAGCTTTGTCCTGCTCCGTTCTCTCTCCGAGACGGGAGCCTGATGTGTGTGTCGGGGGAGGTTGATATAAATAGATTAGCACACAGCTAAACTATTCAGAGGCAAGCTCAGCATGTGTGTGTGTGTGAGGGGGAGGGGGGGGAATTGCCTTTCCTCCCATCAGCTGTCTCGCAGTGTATAGCAATAATCCACTCCTACAGATAAATGAGGAAGTGAAAATTCGAACACGATTTGCACTTTCTAAGCAGTATATAAATGTGAAGACAGCAGATATACATGTAAAACATATGTAGGGAGATTTGTTTCATCCCTGTGTATCATCTGAGGCCGTTCACTTCACTGGGTATATGTGAGGGTTTACATCCACTTTAATATCACTGTGACATATGGATTGATTATGCTATTATTTATTTAATAATTTACATGATTCATTGCACATTCTTTGCACATTTTTATGGTTCATTGTATATGTATTGAGGTTTGATCTACTTACTTATTTATCATATCTTAAAAAATGTCCACAGTCCTCTCAGACTTCTCACTCACCAGCCCACCCAGCTGACTCCTCTGGAGACTCCTGAATGTGCTGACCTGCTCCTGCTGCCCTCGTCTTGCTCCCATGCCTCCAGGAAGGATTTCATTTGTGTGTTGTAGAGGATCCCTCCAGCACCAAGCCCCAGGCCCAAGTTCGCCCTCCCCCTAGACTAGGGGGCACCCTCACTTGCCCCCAACAGCCTCCTCAGCATTCCTTCTCCATTTTACACTTGACTGTCCCTGCTGGCATGACTCATTCGTGTTTATTAGGTGCCTGTCCCTGCCAGCCTATTTTGCTGAGGATTTGCCGGGGCCCTCATCAATACTCCAAGCAGCTCCTCCTAGACTCCACCATCTACTTCTGGAAGCTTCTCCAAGGTTCCAGAGAGCACGGGGAGTTACCAGAGGTGCTGCTTGCTGAGTCATCCAGCCTCACTGAGTCACTCAGCCCTGACCCACATTCAACCCTACACTAACAACTATGTACACTAGCACCTAGCTAGAGATACACACATCTATTTTATTTAGATAGTGTTTATAATTTATTGAGTTGGGGTCTTACATATGGCGCATTGATGTGGAGTATATGAGGACAGAGCACTGTCACTGTTTGAAGGCATTTCTATAAGGATAGAAAGAGCTGCACTGTTTCCATTGGAGCTTTAGATATTTTTTAATGAACTTTTATGCACTTTATTGATCTATTTTTTGCACTTTAACAGGCACTTTATTTACACTGGTTGCACTTTATTTGTATTGGTTACATTTTATATGTACTTATTTCACTTTGTATACATCTTTGCACTTTCATATAGAAAGGGTAAGCGCAGCTTTTATATCAACCAACAGGTTGTGTCACGCCCCTCCAGCCTGCGTTTTAGAATAGGAGGGAGTTGAAGCCTCCATCAATCTATATGCAATATCCCGCCCCCATTGTGTTTAGCTGGTTAGTGGTCATGGAGGAGGTGGGAGGGAGTGGGCTGTCATTTACCACTGTGTATACACCCACATGTGTGACCCTATAGTCACATGGGCTGCTCAGATGTGATAGAGAGGGAATGCTCAGCATAGAACCTAACTGAGAACTGAGCATGTGCAGAGTTGTCAACACTGCTCCTCAAAATCACTAGCTGAATTGGGGACAAGAACAGAAGTTGGAGATAGAGAGGATCAAGATCAACCAGGTTTTTTGCGGAATACAGAAAACAAATCTTATAGTGACTGAGTGAGAATGAACAGCAAAACTAAAATTGGAGAGTGCAAAATCTGGTGCAGCGGTACATGGTAGCCAATCATCTTCTAACTTCTAACTTAGCTTCTAACAAATTCAATTTAGCTTTGGCAATAAAACCTGGAAGCTGATTGGTTTCTATGCAGCTGCACTAGATTTTGCACTCCAGTTTTAGTAAATCAACCCCTCTGTCTTTTCTTCCTTTTAACAAAAAGTTCAATGAAAAGAAAGTTATAAAAAAATGAATTTAAGAAGCACACATAAGCAGTGGTGATACTTACTCAAAGCTTGCTGAATCCAGATGACAGCCAGCATTCACACTGAAGGCTAATTCCACCTTTAAGACCATGCTACCAATTACACTCATATTTAGGTGGACCGGTGGGGGTTCCCATGATGACAGTTGTCAGATTTAAAATCAGCATGGATGTGTGCGGCCCCAAGATCTGTGAATATATTTATCAACAAGTCACACGCGACTGCTGGAGAGTTGAAAGGAGCAATAGTCTGCAGAGGGAGAGTCTGCAGTGAACTGTGCATATGCAGGCTTGTATATGGAATCCTTGTACCATATTTCTTTGGGCACCCCGCAGTCACTCCTTATCCCCATCCAAGTTATTTCCCCAAATAAAACAAAAAAAGCAAGAACCAGTCTGGTCAGTGTCTCTAGATGTGTGATATATGGTGTGATTTAGGTCAGCTATCAGGTGAGCCACTACTACAGGCCACTCTCAAGGGAGCACATGGCTACACAGGTCAACAACAGTCAAAAAAGCCAATGTATTTTGACCATCAGGCCTTAATCATGGCTGGTTGTAAAGTAAGGTATATGGCCAGCTTTACAAAAGAGGATTCTCTGTGTCAAACTGTATGATACCAATTCTTTGTGCTCCATAGCCCAGCTTGTATATATTGTTTTTCCTTATTTATTACTAAATTACCTTTCTCTGAGTCTTTTTAAATAATTATGCACCTAATGCCCCCCTGAGGGGTGACTGGTAGTTGTGGCTCACCTGTTACTCTGCCCTCAATCACTCACTTTTCCTCACATCCGGAGTCACGGAACAGGCTGGTACTTTATTTTGTTGTTTTATTGGGGGAATAAACTTAGGGAGGGATGACTGTGGGATGCCCAGTAAATCAATGAATGAAACCGTACTATATACACCAACAGTACATACACTCCTCTTCCTTCAGCACTGACGCTTGCTGACTGTTTCACTCCTTACTTCTCTCCTGCGCTCTACTTGTTTTTCCAGGCCTGAAAGGCAATTTATCAGGCCACCATGACACTCGTTCCTTCACACAGCTAACACATGGTGAGGCCTGCACTTTTGCCAGCAGAACTTCCGGACCGCCCATTACAGACAAGGGCCGCGGGCTCCCAGAGGCCACGGGTCCTCAGGGTGTAGCTAAGTACTTTGGTGCTAGCCGGATATAGATGGACTACTACTCCCAGCCCATCCTCTTCCAGGCCACTCCGGCCTACCTCACTGTCTAGTGACACTCCTTCCCCTGACTGGCTCCTCCGACTTCCACAGACTGTCCACTGTCTCCTCCCAGCCTGTTCCAGCCTTTCTGTCCATCTCCCAGGGTCTGTCACTCGTCAGTAAAGAGTCTCTCTGTAGCCTCTCTGCTGCTCTCCTGCTCCCTTGTGCTGCTCCAAGAACCGACTCTGCTCCTGGCTGCACCCGAGCCACCAGGCCTCAAGGTCACCCCCCCAGCCCCAGACTGGGGGCTCCCCAGTGAGGCCTCAGCAACACTGCTACATCTCCACTCTTCCACCCGACACTCTCCTACCCCTAGCTGGGCAGATCACAGTATTTAAGGTGGCCTGCCCCCTGCCAATCCATGTTGGGGATTGGTCAGAGCTCCTTAACATACTTTAGAAAGTGACACCTCCTCTTCCAACCCCTTTTCCAGAGCCTTCTAGAAACAAAGGGGAGGAGTATCCAAGGGGTGTTCCTTCCTGCAATCTCCAGCTCTCCCTGGGCCACTCCCCCGCCCTGATCAAAACATTCAGGCCTGCACTTTTAGTCAGGCCTGACTAAATTTGCCTCTCCTAGCAAAAATCAACTACAAAAAGCACCTATCGCTATGGGGGTGCTACAATTATAATAAAGTATAAATTAAGACCATCTGGAGTGCCTGTCTGTTTAGCTATGTAAAGGACTGGTACACCACAGTATGCCATTCCAATATCACTAGTCATGGTGACAACAAAGGATCATGTAAGGCTATGTTTATACAATCACTACATTATCATACAGAGTCTGTACACCATGATTTTCAAACATTGTTCTCCCAAGCACAGAAACTCTGTGCCGTTATGTTTGAATGTGATTATTAGTGCTTAATTTCTGTAGTTGCTGAAAAAGTAATTAGGGGCGTATTTCAAGCAAAATATTACCATTATTAGTTAGATTTTGAAGTGCTAATTTGTATGCAGGTTGCAAAAAACAGAATGAAACTGTGTAATTTTCTTGTGTTACAGCGCCATGCCCCGCAGCATAAGCATATTATAATTAGCTGAGGTATGACACCTAGTCGTGTCACATTTGCTTTTCTCTCACCTCTGTAAAGAAGTCTCAGAGGAGCTCTAGTGCAGGGAGATGTAAAATTATGCTGTATTGTAAAAGCGGCACTTGAATTTGAGAAAGGTGTGTAGCTTCTCGAAGGGTTAACTGTACTTCATATCTGCATTTTGGTAGGCACTCGAGTCAGTGAAAAACATATTCGCAGAAGCCCAAAAGCGAACAATCTGTCATGGGGCCCCCAAACTAAAGCACTCATTATCAGGTCTCACCCACACCTTTTCTTGCACAATCCAGGCTGCAGCTGGAGTGATAATATTTGCTAAGGTAGCCTACAAACAAGTGTTCAAAATCTTCCCCCTTCTTTTGCTTTATAAACAGATGTTTTCCCATAGATCTTGTTTATTTGTTAATCTTAGCCTTGAAGGCTCTTCCAAGGGCCCTTGTCATGCAGGAGGCTGAAACTTTCCTGGGTTTTTCACTTGATATAATGGAATTGTACAAAATACATAAGTTAGAGGGAAATATTTTTGGGGTTCTGTGCCCCCCCCCAATCCCCACACACACTACCATGTATCAACAGTTTTGTAACAGCTTTTGTCAACTTGCTTTTGTTCCCCTCAGAGCTTCTCTCCACATAGAAATCAATAAGAATGCAAAAGCAGCTTTAAGTAGGTTGATGCACCTGAGCTCAAATGCAGGTCAGAAGGAGGTCAATATCACCTGCAATTGTACTCTGAATTTTCACAAATCTTAAAACGATTTCCAATGCAAGCCGAATGCACCTGACAGTGAGTTGCATTTACCCATTGACAGGGATTTTTTTCTCAGAGGATAGCTGCAGGAACTCCTCCCTTCCGAATCACCCCTTGACTCCACCCCCTACCTACCTCTGAGCACTGCTCCTTGGTTCCAACCCTTACACACCTCCCAGGCTGGGGTAGTCCCAGTACCACCCCTTTTAGAGAATACAGAACCAAGTATCATTTTGTGATGCTAAGTATTTGTATGGAATTTGTGTTATTGATAACAAGAAAGGCAGTAAAATAGATCTATCAACAATGGACACCTCAGCAACAATAGATCCACCCCAGCAACAATGGACTCCCAAAAGCCAGCATCAAAAAACCCTCTAGCAGACAACAACATTAGATCCCCCTTTAACAGTAGATCCCTCCCAACAATGATTGACCCCCTGTAACATAAGACCCATGCCCAGCAACAATAGATCACCCACTAGAAACAGACCTCCCTGCAAAAATAGACTCCCTCCAGCAACAATAGTTCCCCCAGCAGCCAGGATCGATAGACCCTCCAGCAACCAGCACAAAGACCCCTCCCTCAAAAGTAGATCCCTCCCAGCAACGGTTGACCCCCTCCAGCAACATAAGACCCACCCCCAGAAACAATAGATCCCCCAATAGCAACAATAGATCCCTTCCTCTGCAAAAATAGATCCCCTCCAGCAACAATAAATCCCCCAGCAGCCAGCATAAAAAGACCCTCCAGCACACCCCAGCACCCCTTGCCATTACATACATTTAGTTCTGGAGGTGCCGGAACTGTGTTCCCCGCGTTCCCACTGAAAAAAAGCTCTGCCCATTGACAAGCTCAAAGCACTTTCTGTTTGGGTTCTCATCTGAGGGATCAGTCTAGGATGCCCTGCTGAGACGAAACAGAGAGGGCCCGTGTGAAGGAGCCTTTGACTCTCTGTGGGGGGAATTAACAAACGTTTGTGAAAGCAAGCACTTGCACCACTCTTCTAAACATAACAACTGCAGCAAATATTGCTGCAAGCCCCTTTAGTAATTAGGAGTAGAGTTGAGCGAACCCGGACTGTAAAGTTCGGGTCCGTACCGAACTTTTGGGTGTCCGGGACCCGGACTTTTCAAAAAAAGTCTGGGTTCGGGTCCGGGGTTCTGGTATTTTATTCCACGTGTTGAAAAGCTGCCAAGGGCAGCCAATCAACAAGTGTTTCACTGGTTTTCCCTAGAAGCCATCACAGCCATGCCTACTAATGGCATGGCTGTGATTTGCCAGTGCACCATGTGACCCAGCCTCTATATGGGGCTGGAGTCACCGTGCTGTATGTCATATGCTCTCAGGATAGTTTAGGGAGAGGATGCTGCTGGCTCTGTGAGGGACAGATTGCAGAACATCTCATCCTGCATTACTGAACGATCTGATTGTGGACTAGGGAGAGATACTAGTATTGGTGCTTTGAGGGACAGATTGCAGACCTCATCCTGATGCACAGAAAGATCTGACTGGACTAGGTAGAGTCTGTTGCTTTAAGGGAAAGATTATTGTTCTAAAATCATCATCAAGTTGTACAGGGAAAGGTTCCAGCTGTTGCTTTAAGGGAAAGATTAGTGTTCTAAAATCATCTTCAAGTTGTACAGGGAAAGGTTCAAGCTGTTGCTTTAAGGGAAAGATTAGTGTTCTAAAATCATCATCAAGTTGTACAGGGAAAGGTTCAAGCTTTTGCTTTAAGGGAAAGATTATTCTCTAAAATCATTATCAAGTTGTACAGGGAAAGGTTCCAGCTGTTGCTTTAAGGGAAAGATTATTGTTCTAAAATCATCATCAAGTTGTACAGGGAAAGGTTCCAGCTGTTGCTTTAAGGGAAAGATTAGTGTTTCAAAGTGTGTGGGAAAAGCCTATTGCATCCGCATAGAGCCATATTACTGTTCTAAAATCATCTTCACAGTGTGTGGGAAAAGCCTATTGCAGCCGCATAGAGCCATATTACTGTTATAAAATCATCTTCACAGTGTGTGGGAAAAGCCTATTGCAGTCGCATAGAGCCATATTACTGTTCTAAAATCATCTTCACAGTGTGTGGGAAAAGCCTATTGCAGCCGCATAGAGCCATATTACTGTTCTAAAATCATCCTCACAGTGTGTGGGAAAAGCCTATTGCAGCCGCATAGAGCCATATTACTGTTCTAAAATCATCTTCAACGTGTGTGGGAAAAGCCTATTGCAGCCGCATAGAGCCATATTACTGTTCTAAAATCATCTTCAAAGTGTGTGGGAAAAGCCTATTGCAGCCGCATAGAGCCATATTACTGTTCTAAAATCATCTTCACAGTGTATGGGAAAAGCCTATTGCAGCCGCATAGAGCCATATTATTGTACTAAAATTTAGAACAATAATATGGCTCTCTATGCGGCTGGAAGAACAGTAATATGGCTCTATGCAGCTGGAAGAACAGTAATATGGCTCTATGCGGCTGCAATAGGCTTTTGCCACACACTATGAAGATGATTTTAGAACAGTAATATGGCTCTATGCTGCTGCAATAGGCTTTTCCCACACACTGTGAAGATGATTTTAGAACAGTAATATGGCTCTATGTAGCTGCAATAGGCTTTTCCCACACACTGTGAAGATGATTTTAGAACAGTAATATGGCTCTATGCGGCTGCAATAGGCTTTTCCCACACACTTTGAAGATGATTTTAGAACAGTAATATGGCTCTATGCGGCTGATATAGGCTTTTCCCTCACACTTTGAAGATGATTTTAGAACAGTAATATGGCTCTATGCGCCTGTAATAGACTTTTCCCACACACTTTGGAGATGATTTTAGAACACTAATCTTTCCCTTAAAGCAACAGCTGGAGGCTTTCCCTGTACAACTTGGAGATGATTTTAGAATCTAAAATCATCTTCTAGTTCTATAGGGAGAGGTTCCTACTGTTGCTTAAAGGGACAGATTATTGTTTCTTGCACAAAATTAAAAAGTGCATCTACATTGCTGGTTTAAAAAAACCCCAAAAATTCCAAAAATAAAAAAAACAGCGTTGGCTACCTCCTCCTCCTCCACCGCCACTTTCACCACCTCCTCAACCTCCAACTCCACATCCACCTCCATTTTTTATTTTTTTATGTGATTTTAGCTTAAAAATTATTTTAAGTTATTTCCCTATCCCCATTTCTTTGTAGGGCACTTGTCCGACCCTTACCTCCATTTTCCTTCCTTTTGCAGACCTCTAGGACTTTCCAGGACTTTGTTACAGCCATTTTTGTGCCTAAAAGTTTGGGTCCCCATTGATTTCAATGGGGTTCCGGGTCCGGGTCAAAGTTCGGGTCAAGTCTGGACCCGAACCCGGACTTTGTCCCGAAGTTCGGCTGAACCTGCCGAACCCGGACTTCCAGGGGTTCGATCAACTCTAATTAGGAGTCATCATTTCTCTTTGCAGACAAAAGCTGGAGCAGTTGTGCATCATAACCAATCAGCTACTAGCTTTAATTTTCAAAGCTTAATTGAACAAGATGAAGATGATTGGTTACTATGCACAGCTGTTCTCGATTCTGTCTGCTCCAGTTTTAGTAAATTTCCCCAATGTGTATTCATGTTTAAAAAACACTGATGAGAATTAACAGAGTGGAGCAAGCAGAATGCAGTGGCACAGACACAGCTCAGAACTGTACAGCTGGAGCTGCATGCCCTGGATTCCTCTGGCCGTCCCTGCTCCTCACTCAGCTGAGATATGGTGGGAGAAGAAGGTGTGACGGGAGTCACTTTGACCAGAGGACTTGTGGAACCCAGCTTACTTCAGAGAACTCTGAAACTCCTTGTCCAGCTCCCCCGGCCCCTCCTAAGTGTAGCACCCCCATAGTGTAGGTGCGTTTTTCTAGCAGGTTTTTGTTTAGGAAAGGTAAATTTAGTCAGGCCTGACCGTAATGTACAGGCCTGGGTGTTTTGATCTGAGCTGGGAGGAGAGGCTAAGGGAAGATTGGGTGGACTAAACAGATGAGGTCACCAGAACCTTCCTCTCCGTATCCAGACACCTGATGTTGGTATCTGGGCAGAAAGCTGGAAGATAGGTGGAGCCATCTGGAGTATTCTAAGGAGCTTTGACCAATCCCCATGCAGGGTTGTCAAGGGGCAGGCCTCCTTAAATACTCAGAGTCAGCACAATCTGGGAGGAGTAGTGTCGGGTGGAAAGTCGGAGATGTAGCAGAGGCGCTGTGGAGCAGGCCCCTACCCGGAAGGTCGCCCCGGTCTGGGAGGGTGATTTTGGGGCCTGGGATTTCGGGTGCAGCTGGGGAGGAGAGAGATCCTTGGAGCGGCACAGGAGGAACAGGAGAACCGCGGAAGTGCTACACAGCAGCGGCGGCTGGTGTGTGAGGGGCGCTGCCTCCCCGCTGGCAAAAGAAGAAAAAAAAACAGTCAACCTGCCCACCTGCAGGTGGCGCCGGTACATTGACTTTCTTTTTTTGATTGGATTCGGGGCCGGGGGCGGGTCACTGTGGCAGCGGAGGTGACTTCCGCTCCCACAGAGACCATGACCGCCTGGGGGCCGATGAGGGGGGACAGCCGCTCTCCGTGTGCCGAACTCTGCAGACCCAGCGTGCTCTCTGCATGCCGAACCTCTGCAACACTCCTGCCTGCTGGATGGGGTAAGTGCGGGGGGGGGACGACAACTCTGCAATGTACCCCACCTGTGTCACTGGCTGCAAACTGCCCCCACCTGTGTCACTGCCTGCAAACTGCCCCTCCTGTGTCACTGGCTGCAAACTGCCCCTCCTGTGTCGCCTTCAGTGGAGGCGACGG
>BLSH010401037.1:633107-654062 GCA_018402905.1 Glandirana rugosa | reverse complement strand
AAACTGCCCCCACCTGTGTCACTGGCTGCATAACTGCCCCACCTGTGTCACTGGCTGCATTACTGCCCCACCTGTGTCACTGGCTGCATAACTGCCCCCACCTGTGTCACTGGCTGCATAACTGCCCCCACCTGTGTCACTGTATACTGTGCCCTGTGATGCAGAGCTTTATACTGTGCCCTGTGATGCTGGAGCAGTATACTGTATCCTGTGATGCTGAGCTGTATACTGTGTCCTGTGATGCTGAGCTGTATACTGTGCCCTGTGATGCTGAGCTGTATACTGTGTCCTGTGATGCTGAGCTGTATACTCCTGACACAATATGTGGAATACAGGGGACGGAGTGGGTGGATTCTATAAGGGGAGGGGCTTATTAGAAGTAGGAGGGGTCAAAAGGAAGGGCGGGGCCTGGCGCCCCCCCATCCAAAAACTTCACCAGCCGCCACTGCTACACAGTGAGAGACTTTGAGGAACCCACCGGTGCAGTGAGTGATGGTCCCTGGGACTGAAGGAGAGAAAGTGCTGGAGCAGGCTGGGAGAGGAAATTGGACAGTCTGTGGGAGCCTTGGAGGTCAGTCAAAGGAAGGAGAGTGTCACTGAGGAAAATAGAAGGTCTAGGGGACCTGGAGTTAGCGATGGGCTTGTAGTTGTAGTCCGACAAAGGCCCAGTTGGCACAGAAGTACTTTTGCGCACAATCAGGGGCCCATGTGCCCTTTGCCTGTAATGGTGTGCTCCTGAGGTCCTGCCGGGACAGGGTAGGCCTCGCCACGTGCTAAATGTGGTGAAGAGAGTGTAGAGGCCTAATAAGTTCCTTTTAGGCCGGAAACCAAGTACTGAGCTGGAGGGTGAAGGAGTAATAGTCTGCAGAGGGAGTGTTAGGAACCACCCGTAGCCATTTGGAGGACCATGCGCGGGCGCGTGTCTGCGCGTGCCTGTACGCGTGTGCGCACGCGTATGCACCGGCATTGGCGCCAAAACAGCCATTTAAGCAGACAGCACCCTGCAACCGGTGCTGTCCATTCTACAGCGTTCCTGTATCCTGTGACTCAGCATTTACTCTGAAAAGACTTCCTGTATCTGTGACCCCGGCTTTGCTTGGACTTTGCTTTCTGCCTGGCCCAACCCCTGGCATGTCTACGACTACTCTTTGCCTGCTCCTCTGTACCTCTGCTGCCTGCACGTTGCCGACCCTGACTGCACCTGACCATCCGCCTGCCTGATCCTTCTGTATCACACTGCCAGCCTGCTACCGACCCGGCCTGCATCACCATTGTTCTGTCTGCATGAGTTCCAGTGGACCCTAAGCTACCACCAGTGACCAAGTCCAGCCCTCGTGCCCCCCTGTGCTCCAGAACTCCCTGTGTCATGTACCTGATGGTAGAGTCTGACTTATGCAATAGGCAACCTCTCTTACGGCCCTGGTTCCAGAACCCCTGGTAGAGCAGACAGGGAGCACTGGAGCACAGGGGAGCAAGAGGGCTGGATTTGACACAGGTGATGGTCAGATATCGTCCAGAAGTCCGTGACAGACTGAAGAGTAGTGATGCAGGCCAGGGTCAATAACATGCGGGTAAAGATGTACAGGAGGAGCAGGCAATCGGATGGTCAGGTACAGGCAGAGTTCAAGCAGATACGAGTTCAGGCCGGGTCACAGGTAACAGGAAGCTCAGAACGGGTCACTCAGAAACACAGTGATGCTGTAGAATGGACAGCACCTATCGCAAGGTGCTGTCAGCTTAAATGGCCGTCTGGGGACCATGCCGGTGCGCGCAAGCACCGGCGTGCACAGGCACGCGCAAACGCTACGTACGCCCGCGCATGGGTCTCCTGGCCCGAACTTCAGAGGTGGAAGTGGTCTCCTGACATTGCCCCCCCAAACGGGCTCTTAGCTCTGGGTGTCTTCTCCAAAAGGACTTGACAAGTTCTTCAGCGTGGAAGTGGTTTTCGGGTTCCCATGAACTTTCTTCGGGCCCATACCCCTTCCACTTAATCAGGAACTCCTGCAGTCGAGGATGGCTTCCACTTCAAATTCTTCTTCGCCATCCACAAGAATTGGCTCAGGTGGGGCCGACTTCCAACCCTGGAAGGGGTCCTGAGTTACGGGTTTCAACAAGGTGACATGAAATACCGGGTGCACTCGCAGGGAAGGAGGAAGGTCCAGCTCATATGCCACCCTGTTGATCTTCCTTATCACAGGGAAAGGACCGATGAACCTTGGGCCCAACTTCCTGGAAGGGAATGACAACCTCAAGTTCTTGGTTGTCAACAACACTCGGTCACCCGGTTGCAGGTCCAATTCCCCGCACCTCCCCTTGTCGAATGCCCTTTTGTTGCACTCCTGCGTCTGAGCTAGGGTCTCTTGTAACAATTTGCTATTCCTTGTCAGGAATTCTATGGTCTTCTGTACAGCAGGTACAACACTTTCCAGAACCAGATTAGGTATGAATGTAGGGTGGTACCCCAGGTTCACCCAGAACGGGGACTGCTTGGTGGCTGAATGTTTGGCGTTATTGTAGGCAAATTCAGCCATAGGTAGCAGCAAGACCCTGTTATCTTGGGCAAAGGAAGAGTAGCATTGGATATATTGTTCTAGGGTCTGGTTAGTCCTCTCTGTCTGGCCATTTGTCTGGGGGTGATAGGCAGAAGAGAATGCCAGTTCGATGTTTAGTGTAGAACACAAGGCTTTCCAGACCCGGGAGGTGAACTGCACCTCATGAATCGAGACAATTTTGACAGGAAGCCCGTGCAGTCGGACCACTTCCTTAATGGTGGGGGTGCCCTTCATCGGGATGAAGTGGGCCATTTTAGTAAGACGATCCACAATTATGAAGATGAAGTTAAATCCTTCAGACAGAGGTAACTCCACTATAAAATCTATTGATATGTGTGACCATGGCCGTTCAGGAATGGGGAGCGTGTTCAACAGACCCCATGCTTTTGCCCAGTTGGTCTTGTGTTGGGCACAGACCGGACAATCGCTGACGTACTTCCGACAGTCCTTGTCAGCGGAAGGCCACTAAAAGGAGCGCGACAGCAGCTCTGCAGTCTTACAGCCGCCAAAATGCCCAGCCAATTGGTGGTCATGGCAAAGTTCCAAAACTGTCAGACGGAACCACCACAGTCCATCTTTCATTGCTAGTCTAGGGTCAGCAGATCTTCCTGCATCAACAAGAAGCTCTGGGACGGGAGGATGATATCCGGTGGCATGGAGTCGCCAGGCTCGCTAAACATCCTGGACAGAGCATTACATTCTTCGACCCAGGCCTGTAAGTAATATGCAAGTTAAAGCGGGAGAAAAACAGAGCCCATCGTGCCTGGCGTTTCTTCAGCCTTTTAGCTGTGAGCAGGTACTCTAAGTTCTTATGGTCAGTGAAGACCATGACAGGGTGTAGAGCTCCCTCTAGAAGATACCGTTCATCCAGGGCGGACTTGATTGCTAGAAGTTCCCGGTCTCCCACGTAGTAATTTTTTTCTGGCGCAGTGAGTTTGCGGGAGAAAAAGGCGATGGGGTGTAGCGAGGCCTTTGGACCTCGTCTCTGGGATAGGACTGCTCCCACTGCTGTCTCCGAAGCATCCACCTCCAGGAAGTAAGGCAGAGCCGAATCTGGGTTCTTAAGAACAGGTGCCGTAGTAAACAGTTTCTTGAGCTTCAGAAAGGCCATTTGGGCCTCGGGAGACCAGTGGAAGCGGGAGCCCTGTTTAGTGAGTTGGGTGATGGGTGAAATCACCGCAGAAAATCCCTTAATAAACTTCCTGTAGAAGTTGGCGAAGCCTATGAACCGTTGGACCCCTTTCCTGTCAATGGGAGCTGGCCAATCCATGATTGCAGAGACTTTCTGAGGATTCATGGTGACTCCGGTGACCGAAATGTCAAAGCCCAGGAACGAGATACTGGAGCACTTGAAGGTTTACTTTTCGGCCTTAGCATAGAGTCCATCCTGACGTAGGCGTTGTAAGAATCACCTGACGTGCCTGCGGTGTTCTTCCAGGGGGGCCGAAAAGATGAGGATGTCATCAAGGTAAATCATAACGAACTGGTCCAGGTAGCCACGAAACACATCATTCACCAGGTGCTGGAATGTAGCTGGAGCATTGCAGAGCCCGAAGGGCATCACCAAGTATTCGTAGTGACTGAAACGCGCCTGGAAGGCGGTCTTCCATTCGTCACCCTCCCGGATGCGAATGAGGTTATAAGCTCCGCAAAGATCCAGTTTGGTGAACACAGCAGCTGTTCCAAGTCTTTGAAATAGTTCAGGGACCAGTGGCAAAGGGTACTGGTTTTTAACTGTACATTTTATTAAGGTCCCGACAGTCTATGCAGGGTCTGAGAGTGTGGTCTTTCTTCTACGAAGAATATTCCAGCCCCTGCAGGTGAAGTAGAGGGCCAAATGAAACCTTTTTAAGGTTGTCGTCAATATAAGCCTTGAGGGCTTTCAGTTCCAACTCAGAGAGGTAAAAAGGTACTTCTGTCCCTGGTAGCAGTTCTATAG
Organism: Glandirana rugosa; assembly: GCA_018402905.1. Lineage (NCBI taxonomy): Eukaryota > Metazoa > Chordata > Amphibia > Anura > Ranidae > Glandirana > Glandirana rugosa. Next base: position 649,571 of record BLSH010401037.1, on the reverse strand, counting down.
GGCAGTCGTACCACCTGGAAGCGACTAAAGTGGGGCTTGTGATCTCCCTGCTCCCGGAGGAGACACAAGCATGGGCTCACCGCCTCCTGGAACATGAGAAGACATCCGACCAAGAGGGCACGTTGGGGCATCCGGAGGCTGCCCCTTGGGGGGGGGGGGGCAATGTTAGGAACCATCCGTGGCCATTTGGCCGTTTTTGGCCATTTGGCCGTCTGTGAGCGTTTGTGCCGGCATTGATGCCAAAGCGGCCATTTAAGCAGACAGGGCCCTGCAACCAGTGCTGTCCGTTCTTCAGCGTTCCTGTATCCTGTGACCCAGCGTTTATTCGGAAAAGACTTCCTGCATCTGTAACCCAGGCTTTACTTGGACTTTGTTTGCTTTCTGCCTGCCCCAACCCCTGGCCTGTCTATGACTACTCTTTGCTTGCTCCTCTGTACCTCTGCTGCCCACACGTTCCCGACCCTGCCTGCACCTGACCATCCGCCTGCCTGATCCTTCTGCACCGCACTGCCAGCCTGTTACCGACCCGGCCTGTATCACCATTCTTCTGTCTGCACGAGTTCCAGTGGACCCTCAGCTACCACCAGTGACTAAGTCCAGCCCTCGTGCCCCCCTGTGCTCCAGAACTCCCTGTCTCCACTACCAGGAGTTCTCAAACCAGGGCTGTAAGAGAGGTTGTCCCTTGCACAAGTCAGACTCGACCACCAGGTACGTGACAGGGAGAGTCTGCAGTGTCAGCGCACACATACAGGCTTGTATATGCCAACTTTGTACTATAATTCTACTGGGAATCCCACAGTAAACCCTTATCCCCATCCAAGTTATTTCCCCCAGTTAAACAACAAAAACAAGAGCCAACCTGGTAAGTGTCTCAGGATGTGTGGTATGGTGTGATTGAGGTCAGCTAGCAGGTGAACCTCTACTTTCAGCAACTCACAAGGGAGTACATGGCTACATATGTGTAAGTCACCCTGTGTCTATTAGGGGCACAGGGTAACCAAGAACCCCTGTCGGGTCTGCACTAACCAGACTCACCATACAACCACACCAGACTCAGCATTTGCTTTTACCCCTGTTATCCTGGGTTCTATATGTGTGGTTTGTTTTGAAAGAATGAAGGGGTTCTTTCACTTGGGACAGTAATTTTTTCTGAACAATATCCCTCAAGAAACACTGTATATGGAGATAAATGAATTCCACCTTTCCAACTGCTAGAATATTGTATGAGCTTGGTCTCATAAACTATCATAGACCTTTTACTAGATCACATGAGGTGTGGCTGTATCCCACTGCTCTATTGTTTCTGTCTGCCTTTGGAACAACCTATTATGGGATGTATATGTTTCTAGCATGTGTAGGGCAGGGTGGAGGGAGGGGGGAATTTCTCCAACAGCCCTCCCTGCTGATAAGATTGTCTACTGATAAGATGCTTCAATAGACCTGTGTGTCTCTTATTACTGAATGTAGTGTACCCCACCCTGAGTCATGCAAAGAAGGGAGATTGTCCCTGAGTGTGTATCTCTTTGTGCCTGTGTTTGAACAGATTTATGTTTGCTACCACCCTACACTGATGCCTCAACAAGTGACAGGTCATGTATTCAGGCTTTTGATTATTTTGCACAGATGATTTGATCCATTTCACTGCCTTAGTAACTACCATAGTTGTTTCATCTCAGGGAAATCCTGAAAACATGACCTGTTGGGGCGCATTGGGGACTGGATTTGAGAAACACTGGGCTAAAGGGTCTTGGATCGTGCTGGTACCGGGCATAGGAAGCATATACAGCAGACAGACTCTTGTTAAGGATGGAGGTTCATGACATTGGTGGCAGTGGTGGGATTGTGCTTCCCGGCTGTGAAAACTTCCAAACCACCACCAGGATCCAAGGTCGGGATAGCAGAATTTGGTCGCCTCAGCGGAGATATGGACCTGGCATTAGAGTCGCAGGACTGTGTATGCGGATCAATACCTGGAGATCAAGCAGCGGATTTGCGTGCAGGTCTGGCTTGGAGCCTTCCTGGTCGCTGGTACACACCAGGGCAAGTGTTTTCCAACCCCAGGGCAACGGGCCAGTGACCAACAGGAGTTGTGGATGCCATTCCTGTGAGAGCAGCCCCAGGAGCAATGGTTGTCTGAATTGAACAGGCTGGTCTGGCAGGAGATAGAGTTGGACAATCAATATTCAATCAATCAATCAATAACACGCAGAGCAAATATTTAGGGGAGACAACAGAATGCTCTCTGGAGGGATATGACTTTGGCGGCTCTGGATTGCTGTGGGAGAGCCTTACAGATGGTTTTGTGTTTGACTATGAAGGGGAACCTACCCTTGAGGACCTGCGAGAATACAGAAAGGCTATGCTTAGTCTTGCAGGGGTCTCAGAGCTTAAACCTGATCTGGAATACTTGCTAAGGAAAGAACAGTGTCTGGAAAGGACATACAGGGAACTGCTAGAACATGTTCAGCAGCATGCCCTAGAATTAGCAGTGGAAACTCTGGAGATAGCCATCCCCAAACCTGAAGTGCTGAAAACAGGGCAGAGCTCTGCTAGCCTCTGCCCAGCACCAGTAACATCTTCTTTGTCCTACAGACAGGAGATGGCGGCCCTCTATCCCCAGACACCAGTTCCAGAGACTGGGGATTTAATAGACTTTTCTGCTGAGGAGGAAAAATCTGGTGAGCCTTCAGCAGACGAGTTGTCTTGAGAGAATGGTGCTGTTGATCTCTGTTCACAACAACCAACTCTGCAGGAGCTCCAGGGAGAGAATGCAATTGGCACCTCACAACTGCAGCTTGAGCTGATATCGGTGGATGGGACTGTGGTCTCCACTGACAGCAACCCAGCAGAAGAGCTTGCAACAGGGCAGAGTGCTGCTGGCCTCTGCCCTCAACTAACAGAAGAAAGATTTCCTGTGGTAGTGGATGGGACTTTGGTCTCCACTGACACAACCCCAGAAAAAGGTCTGGCATTGGGACAGCAGAATGTCAGCCTTGCTCTGCAAGCACTGGGGGATTTTCATCTAGCAAAAGTGGATGAGATTTCATTCTCCACCTGTATACCCCAGGGATGCTGGGCAGTCAACCCAGATCCCCAACAGCATGACAGAATGAGCCCACCTACCATATCTTCTCTCCAGAGGTTGAAAGGACTCCAGGGGGAAGGACCAGTCCACACTTCTCCCCATCATGGGGATGTTCTACGAGAGAGGCAGAGTTTGGCTGGGTGAGTAATGCTCTGTTTGGGACAATGTGTTTGGAATACTGTGTGGGTACGGGCATTGGGGGACTGGAGCTATGGACTAACTTTGAAGTCAACTCGTTTGGGGTCTCCTTCTGTGTTAGTCTTCTGCCAAAAAGGGAGATGTGTGACGGGAGTAACTTTGGGCAGAAGGCTTGTGAAACCCAGCTTACCTTAGAGAGCTCTGGAAACTCCTTGCCCAGCTCCCCTGGCCCCTCCTATGTGTAAGTCACCCTGTGTCTATTAGGAGCACAGGGTGACCGAGAACCCTTTTCGGGTCTGCACTAACCAGACTCACCATACAACCACACCAGATTCAGCATTTCCTTTTACCCCATTATCCTGGGTTCTATATGTGTGGTTTGTTTTGAAAGAATGTAGGGGTTCTTTCACTTGGGACAGTAATTTTTTCTGAACAATATCCCTCAAGAAACACTGTATATGGAGATAAATGAATTCCACCTTTCCAACTGCCAGAATATTGTATGAGCTTGGTCTCATAAGCTGTTGTAGACTTTTTACTAGATCATTTGAGGTGTGGCTGTATCCCATTGTTCTATTGTTTCTGTCTGCCTTCGGAGCAACCTATTATGGGATGTATATGTGTTTCTAGCATGTACCCCCAGGGGAAGGGGGGAATTCCTGCAACAGTCCTCCCTGCTGATAAGACGGTCTACTGATGAGAAGTTTGAATACACCTGTGTGTTACCCCGCCCTGTGTCATTATGAAAAGAAAGGGGGTTGTCCCTGAGTGTGTATCTCTTTGTGTCTGAATAAACAGTCTTATGTTTGTTACCACCCTACACCGATGCCTCGACAAGTGACTGGGTGTGCTAAGGGATCTTGGATCGTGCTGGTACCGGGCAAAGGAAGCATATACGGCGGACAGTCTCTTCTTGAGTAAGGGGACTGGAGACAGAAGGGTTGTGCAGACAGCTCACATCCTGTGCACCAGGTTAAACCTTGTGTGGATCTGCGGCAGTTTTTTATACTGAAAACTGCTGCAATCTCTTTGCTAATTAGTTGGAGACTAAAATATAAAATGGTGTGGGTGGCGTGTTTTGCAAGCCAATCTAGTTGGGGACACTAGTACACAAAGGAGTTCATTAAAGTTGTGTTTAACAACAAAAATCACTAGGAGGTAAAGACAATGACGTTTTACCTCAATCCTAGTGATGTTTTATCTTCTGTGTGCAATGCATGGTGCACGCAGTATGCAATTTGCAATGTGCATCCTGACTCTGTTCTTAGCACACTGAGAATAGAGCAGGGTGCCGGGGGAAAATATCAGTTCATCAGTACAATGGGCAACACAAATTTAAAAAGTTTATATACTATACAAACAGTAAGAAAAAGTTGCCAGATAGTACTGAGGAAGGTAATACAAATTATAATATACACATTTTAGGGTTTAAAAAACAAAGTTTAACTTTAGATTTTAATCACTTGAATTGTGTTTATGGCCCAAATAAATTCCAAAAATATACCAACGAAAAAAAAAAAATTTAAGGGAAGGACAAAATGATGATGTTAAAGATGTATTAAAACCAGAAACGACAAGTAACATTTTCCTGCATAGCAATGGTGCGCGGCTGGACTCCTTTGGTTCCTGGGAGTGTGGACTGGTGGAAAGGGCATGGGCTGAGCGGTATCCATCCTAATTGCAACATACATCAGTTACAGTGTGTAGTGACATGGGACACCACGTTTCAGAGGAACTGTGCATTTTTACTACACACATCTCTAAGTCAGGGGATTGCATTAATGTTTGATTCTTCACATGACCGTAGCCCCTGCCTGGTCCCAAACATTGGTGAGCGTGCCCTTGGGCAAAGCTACCCCTCGTGCACAGGCGCAGTACGCCCCACCCACAAGTCACACAGGGAGTTCATTGATTTCTTTGAGACAGCTGCCTCATAGACTGGCATTTTCAGGAGCAGTAAGGAGCTGTTTAACAGTGAAAATAATTAAACTTTCATTGGTGGGGGTGTGCTCTCAGCATAGCAGATGTTCACTTTCCAAAAAAGGGTCATTTGGGGGGTATTTTTACTGTCCTGGCATTTTAAGGGCCTCCAGAAATGAGATAGGCCATCAGTACATCAGAATTGATTAATTTTCAAATATATATACTATAGTTTGTAAACACTATACTTTCACATTAACCAATTAATATACACCTATTGGGATCTTTTTTTTACCAAATACATGTAGCAGAACACATTTTGGCCTAAATTTACAAAGAAATTTGATTTTATTGGATATGTTTTATAACAGAAAGTAGAAAATATACTTTTTCTTCAAAATCTTTGGTCTTTTTTTTATGCAAAAAATAAAAGCCAATAGTGATCAAATACCACCGAAAGAAACCTTATTTGCAACAAGGCTGACTGCAATAAAGAATAATCCTGGTTTGCTGCAACTCTAAAATACAATTTGCTCAACCTTCACCCAATAAAATGAGTACCACAACTCACTGTACATATATGGAAAAATGCTAAAAGTTTATTAATGAATGATATAACACATGAAAAGACAAAAGGGTGCAATAAAATCAATGTCAATCAAACACCTAACATTCAAATAAAATGCCCCCTATATCCATTTCTCTGTTATAAAAGTAAGTCCCCAAACGGAACCACCACCCACTCCTGGAATCAATTACTTGGCCAATTGCTTACAACTCCTTGGTTGCTCCTAGCCAGTCCCACACATGTGGATATGTATATACAATGACCAATGCACCCCGGCAAAGTGATTAATGGTCAGACCCCAGAAGCGTATACTATTAACCAATTCCGTTTGGGTCTTAAGTCTCGTACACACGGTTTGACCGTCGTACGACCAAACAGCTCAAATAGTATGTTGGCTGTTGTATCTAGCATACTGACATGCACTACACGATCGTACGACCACGCTGAACGTAGTGACGTGTTATGAACGTATAAAGAGAAAGTTCAGGTGCATGGAATTAGTGTCTGGCCGTTCCTGACTTCTGAGCATGCGTGTTTTGCACAATACAACTTGTTGGACCAACTTCTCTGTACACACGATACAACGGTCGTAAGACCGCTTGTTGGTACTACCAAGTTTTCTAGTCTGCTCATACAACTTCTGTTGTACAACCGTCGTACGTCAGCTGTTCTAATTGTGCGTACTAACGATCGATTTCGCATACTACGGTCGTTCGTACGACCTCTTGTATACGACCGTTGAACCGTGTGTACGAGGCATTACTTGTATAACAGAGAGATGGACATAAGTAGGATTTTAATTGAATGTTAGGTGTTTGATTGACATTGATTTTATTGCACCTTTTTGTCTTTTTGTTATATCATTCATTAATAAACTTTTCACATATTTCCATATACAGTATCTCACAAAAGTGAGTGCACCCCTCACATTTTTTAAATACTTTATTATATCTTTTACATGACAACACTGAAGAAATGATACTTTGCTACAATGTAAAGTAGTGAGTGTACAGCTTGTATAACAGTGTAAATTTGCTGTCCCCTCAAAAAAATGCAACACACAGCCATTAATGTATCAACCGATGGCAACAAAAATGTCCAAATTGGGCCCAAAGTGTCAATATTTTGTGTGGCCCTCATTATTTTCCAGCACTGCCTTAACCCTCTTGGGCATGGAGTTCACCAGAGCTTCACAGGTTGCCACTGGAGTCCTCTTCCACTCCTCCATGATGACATCACAGAGCTGGTGGATGTTAGAGACCTTGCGCTCCTCCACCTTCTGTTTGAGAATGCCCCACAGATATTCAATAGGGTTTAGGTCTGGAGACATGCTTGGCCAGTCCATCACCTTTACCCTCAGCTTCTTTAGAAAGGCAGTGGTCATCTTGGAGATGTGTTTGGGGCCGTTATGTTGCAATACTGCCCTGCAGTCCAGTCTCCGAAGAGAGGGGATCATGCTCTGCTTCAGTATGTCACAGTACATGTTGGCATTCATGCTTCCCTCAATGAACTGTAGCTCCCCAGTGCTGGCAGTACTCATGCAGCCCCAGACCTTGACACTCTCACCACCATGCTTGACTGTAGGCAAGACACACTTTTGTTTGTACTCCTCACCTGCCACCACACACGCTTGACACCATCTTAACCAAATACGTTTATCCTGGTTCATCAGACCACAGGACATGGTTCAAGTAATCCATGCCCTTAGTCTGCTTGTCTTCAGCAAACTGTTTGTGGGCTTTTTGTGCATCATCTCTAGAAGAGGCTTCCTTCTGGGACGACAGTGATGCAGACCAATCTGATGCAGTGTGCAGAGCATGGCCTGAGCTGACAGGCTGACCCAACCCCACCCCACCCCTTCAACTTCTGCAGCAATGCTGGCAGCACTCATACGTCTATTTCTCAAAGACAACCTCTTGATAGGACGCTGAGCACGTGTACTCAACCCCTTTGGTCGACCACGGCAAGCCATGTTTTCAGTGGAACCTGTCCTGTTAAACCGCTGTAGTGTCTTGGCAACCATGCTGCAGCTCAGTTTCAGGGTCTTGGCAATCTTCTTATAGCCTAGGCCATTTTTATGTAGAGCAACAATTCTTTTTGTTCATATCCTCAGAGAGTTCTTTGCCATGAGGTGCCATGTTGAACTTCCAGTGACCAGTATGAGAGAGTGAGAGTGATAACACCAAATTTAAGACACCTGCTCCCCATTAACACCTGAGACCTTGTAAAACTAACGAGTCACATGACACCGGGGAGGGAAAATGGCTAATTGGGTCCAATTTGGACATTTTCACTTAGGAGTGTACTCACTTTTGTTGCCATCATTTTAGACATGGCTGTGTGTTGAGTTATTTTGAGGGGACAGCAAATTTACACTGTTAGGCTCGGTTCACACCTAGGCGACTTGTGATCCGACTTGTGTCGCCCCAAGTCGCCTCAAGTCGCTTGACATCCGAAATCTCATTGAAATGAATGAGAGCCATCTTAATATACTACTAAACTACTGAAGTCACTCCAACTTCAAGAGGACTTCAGAAAATGTTCCTGTACTACTTCAAAGTCACTTCTATCCGACTTGTGCCCATAGAATTCAATGGAAGTTGCTTCCAAGTCGGATCCCCCATCTATATTGAAGCGAATTTACAGTTTAAAAGAAAATAATTTTTGAAGGCAACCCCTCCGTCCCTTCTCTGATTGGCCACAGGCAAAGTCGCCTGGCATGGAGTCGCGTTGTAAGTCACCCGAAGTCACGCTGAAGTCGCCTTCAAATAGCCTAGCAAAGTCTCCCCGAAGTCAGATCACCTAGGCGTGAACCGAGCCTTATACAAGCTGTACACTCACTACTTTACTTCGTAGCAAAGTGTCATTTCTAGGGTTGCCACCTCGTCCCTTTAAACCCAAACACATACTAATTACACAGGTTCTGTGGCTGATTAAAGTGATAATTAAACTCACTTGGTGCCTTATCTGCATTTAATTAGCCACAGGACCTGTGTAATTCATATGTGTTCGGGTTTAAAGGGATGAGGTGGCAACCCTAGTCATTTCTTCAGTGTTAAAAAGATATAATAAAATATTTACAACAATGTGAGGGGTGTGCTAACTTTTGTGATTTACTGTATGTACAGTGAGTTGTGGTACTAATTGTATTGGTGAAAGTTGAGCAAATCCAGGTTTTTATTTTAAGCCTCGTACACACGGGACGACGATCGTGTTCAACACGTCGTACTCACGACCGTTGTATGCAGAATCGATCGTCTGTGGCCATGCTTTCAACAGTTGAACATACGACGGTCGTTCGTGGGAGTTGTATGTGCAGACTAGAAAACTTGGTCGTGTCAACAAGCTCGCATACGACCGTTGTATCGTGTGTAGAGCAGCTGTGTTCAACAAAGTTGTATTGTGCTAAACACGCATGCGCCAAGTCCACTTCAACTAACATGAAATTAGATGAAGGAGCCCAAAAGGTGACGCTACTTCCTCATTATACGCTCGTTCGCGTCATCACGTTCGGCCGGCCGCAAGTTGTATGTACGACCGTCGTGTGCATGTCAGTAGGCTACATACGACCGTCAACGTACGATTCAACACGGTCGTACGCGCGATCGTCGTCCCGTGTGTACGAGACATTGATTGCATATGCCGAGAAGCTCCTTCCCATCTCTTTTGATCTCCCTACCACTAGGGTTGCCACATCATCCCTTTAATCCAGGACACATTAATTACACAGGTTGTTCTGAGGCTAATTTAATGCATATAAGGCACCAAGTGAGTTTAATTACCACCTTAATCAGCCACAGAACCTGAGTAATTAATATGTGTCCTGGATTAAAGAGATGATGTGGCAACCCTACCTACCACATGTATGGTTACTTATATTGTTTATTTTTATGTATTGTAAAGGGCAGTTCCTCTAACTATAGTATTCAGTGTTTACTATAACACATGAGTGTGAATAAAAACATTAAGGCTTACACCGCATCCAATTGGCATGGCACTTGAAAAAACATTGTTTTTAATGTGTCAGGTTCACATAGGTGAAGTGCATTCGCACTCCGCATTGCACAGAAAAGTGTGCATTTTTTGTGCAGTACGGTGCGAATTCCCAGCCTATTAAGTTAATTGGGAAAGCATCTAACACAGAGATGTGTTCCGCACTGGACGGGGATATTTCCCCCTGCTCGCGGCTCCTCCCCCCGCAGCTGCTGCGCTATGAGAAAGGACAGGAGCCACCGAACAGCGGCTCCGCCCCTTCTCAGCAGCAAACAGGCTGGAATTCGTACAGCAATGCTGTGAACCCAGCCTAAAGTGTTTTTTCTAAAATAACAAACCTTATACTCAACTTGAATTTAACCTTACATACTTTCTTTTTTTGTTTCAATGTTTTTTTTTTTATTAAAGTATTTTTACAAAAGACAATACAAATGTTAAGGCAAAGACTGCGGATCTTCCAAAATGTAAGATACATACAAAATTGGTTGGTGGTCCAAAATTGTTAACATAACAAGGTGCGTTGTCAATGTGGGGTGACCCCCGTTCTTTGTCGGAACATGGGTCATACTAGAAACAGTGTTTAGTGTCTCTTTAAACTTATGACATGTGGCTGTCCCGAGACAGGAAAAAACATATATGTAGTATAATGATCTTTCAGGAAATAAACGCATTTAACCCCATCATACACCTATGGCCAGCTTAAGGGTCCTTTCACACATACGGATTGTTCATTTCATCAGTTGAGTCACGTCAAAACGGATGAAGTATTCATCTGTTTTTTCATCCGTTTTTAATCCATTTTTTCGTCAGTTTTTCATCCGTTTTTTCATCAGTTTTTTTTACATTCACTACCAATGCAAAAACAGATGAAAAACTGACCATTCATCAGTATACATCCGTTTTTCGTCCGATCTGTTTTTTTGACGGATGAAAAATAGGGCATTCATCTGTTCAAAAAAACGGATGTTGACGGAAGCGGATGAAAACAGATGCAAATGAATGATCATCCATTTTTTCATAGAGATGCATTGATGTCCGTTTTCTATCTGTGAACGGATGGATGATAAATGGACAAATGGTCCGTATGTGTGAAAGGGGTCTAAGGTACAAGCAGCAAAAATTATTCTGCCAAGGAAGGCACTAGCCTCCTATAAAACTGGATGAAACTTTTCATATAGACAAAATTATATTATTTGATATTCCAGATATTAAATGTTCTTTAAATACTTCACTCCCGGAAGGATTTCCCACTGTAGGACCAGAGCACTTTTTGCAATTCGGCACTGCGTCGCTTTAACTGACAATTACACGGTCGTGCGACATTGTACCCAAACTAAATTTGCGTCCTTTTTTCCCACAAATAGAGCTTTCTTTTTGTGGTATTTGATCACCTCTGTATCCTTTCTGATCGCCGCTATAAACAAAAAAAGAGCAACAATTTTGCAAAAAAAAACCAAAAATTCTTACTTTTTGCTAAAATACAAATCCAAAAAAAAAAAAATATAAAAAAACAAATTTATTCATCGGTTTTGGCCAATTTATATTCTTCCTCATATTTTTGGTAAAAAAAAAAAAATAGCAATCGGCATTTATTGATTGGTTTGCGCAAAAGTTGCCGCGTTTACAAACCATGAGAATTAATTTCTGGCGCTTATATACAGCGATTCACGAGACAGCGCCACATTGCCGCAGTAAATATGCGGTAGCCAGTCGGGAACCAGTTAATATCCGCGTTAACCTAAAATTCAGAATAAAGAATACCTAAAATAATAATACTTGAACAAAGTTCATTTTGAGAGTGACAGTGATTTATTATTTACTACTTTGTAAAATTTCTTGATTTTCTTGCACTTCCATCTGCTTCTGCAAGGTGAGCATTGCTTTCTCATTAGTCACTGATAAGGAGAGAAACCAAAGTCGTTAAGGATGTGTTGATGATGTTTAAATAACAAACAAATCTCAGCCAAACTGTCAGATCTAACAATAACTGAGTGCCACAGAGAAAAAAGCCTGTTCTGCTCCATTGTCAAAATGCTACATTAACCGGATTACTATCCATGACAAGTGAGATCAGTTAAGTGCTTTGAAGGACAACTTTTTTGCCAGAGTGGATAGGAGCTAGTGGTGGTTGACCGCTAACTTGCTGCTGATGAGTAAAACCCCAATGCCTGGAGCAACACAGGTGTTACATTTGCCACCAGCTAATGCTTTGGAAGTAATATATACTAGCAATCTTCTTTTCTACTTGTAAAGGAAAACAAACAAAACCAGTCCACACAGTCTCTAAAACAGAATTCCGGAAGTCAAGTCTTCCTATTCCTTTGCCTCAGCCAAGGATAAGCATTCATCCATTAAATGACCTGCCTGAGACAACTGAAGGTGGCAAAAAGCTTAACAAAGGTATATGATTATCTACAACTAATTGCTGCTAATTGCCGAGACCTAGAATTAGACAGTTGTTCAAAACCCTACCTGAAATTACCAGTAAAAGTGTTGGTGATTCATGGGATGAGTATAGATATTTCAACAACACAGTTGAGTAATTTGGCGATACTTTTTTATTTGCACAAACAGTTACATTTTTAGGACAGAAGAACCAGTACAGGGCACTAAAGCCTCATACACACGGTGCAACAGTCGTACGACCGAACGGCTCAAATCGTATGTTGGCTGTTGTATCTAGCATACTGACATGGACTACACGATCGTACGACCAAGCTGAACGTAGTGTCGTGTTATGAGCGTATAAAGAGGAGGTTCAGGTGCATGTAATTTGTGTCTGGCCGTTTCTGACTTCGGAGCATGCGTGTTTTGCACAATACAACTTGTTGGACCAACTTCTCTGTACACACGATGCAACGGTCGTATGAGAGCTTGTTGGTACTACCAAGTTTTCTAGTCTGCTCATACAACTTCTGTTGTTCGACCATCGTTAGGGTTGCCACATCATCCCTTTAATCCAGGACACATATGAATTAGGGCCGGTGCACACTAACGCGGCGCTTGAGGCGATCTCAACGCGGCTTGCGAGGAGACGTCTATCATAGAAGTCAATGCAAGCCGCCTGAGATCGCCCTGAAAATAGTGCAGGGACCATTTTTCTGAGGTGGAGCGAAGCGATTTGCTCCTATTAGAACGGTTCCATTGCACAGTATTGAGGCGAATTGTCAGGCGACTCAAGTCGCCTGAAAATTCGCCTAGATGTGAACGTGCCGCGAAGTCGCGCCGCGTAAGTGTGAACCGGCCCTTAGGGTCCTTTCACACATGCGGAGCCCGTTGATCCCCGCTGAGCCGACGGATGACAGGACAGTCTCTGCACTCTGTGCAGAGACTGACCTGTCACAGCTCCATTCTCCTCTATGGAGAATTGGATGAGCACGGACTGTCTGTCCGTGCTCATCCGATCCGATCCGCCAGGCGGATGGAAAATAGGGCTTCCATCGGTCTGTTTCTGGCGGATCGGGTGTCAGCGGACATGTCACCGCTGACATCCGCCGCTCCATAGAGCACAATGGAGCGTCCGTTTGGGTCTGCCTGAAAAACTGACAAGCGGACCCAAACGGACCGTATGTGTGAAAGAGCCCTTACACAGGTTCTGAGGCTAATTTAATGCAGGTAAGGCACCAAGTGAGTTTAATTACCACCTTAATCAGCCACAGAACCTGTGTAATTAATATGTGTTTTGGATTAAAGGGATGATGTGGCAACCCTAACCGTCGTACGTCGGCTGTTCTAATCGCGCGTACTAACGATCGATTTCGCATACAACGGTCGTTTGTACGACCTGTTGTATACAACTGTCGAACCCTGTGTACGAGGTTTAATACAATTACAATCACCTCAAGTGTATCATTTCAAATAATTCTCAGATCTCTATCTAGATTAATTTTACCCATTATGCCAAAAATATTATACTAATTCTGTTCTTCCCTTAGCAAATCGGGACAAAAATAGTTCTCTCCATTTACTTGCAATTGCTATAAACAAACGCATAAAAATCTGACTCCATGGGGTTTATTTAGTAAAGAAAAATCCACTTTGCACTACAAGTGCACTGCAAATGCACTTGGAAGTGCAGTCTCTGTAGATCCAAGGGGGGACATGCAAGGATAATAAAAAACAGCATTTTTGCTTGTACATGATTGGGTGATAAAATCAGCAGAGCTTCCCCTGATTTCAGATCTTCCCCTCAGATTTACAGCGACTGCACTTCCAAGTGCATTTTCAAGTGCACTTGCAGTGCACTTGTAGTGCAGAGTGGAATTGCCTTTGGTAAATCAACCCCCAAATCACTTAATAAAACTCATGGCAACTGATATAGTTTAAAACACTCATATTTTATTACAAAATCTATAAAGTGGTAATCATAATTAACAATACATCCAAAGTCCAAAAAAATCATGGAAAGTTGATTCTTTCAAAACTGGATATTAGCTTAACCACTTCAGCCCCGGAAAGATTTCACACTTTAGGACAAGAGCATTTTTTGCGATTCGGCACTGCTTCGCTTTAACTGACAATTGCGCGGTCGTGCGACGTTGTACCCAAACAAAATTTGCGCCCTTTTTTTCCCACAAATAGAGCTTTCTTTTGGTGGTATTTGATCACCTCTGCGTCATTTCTGATCCCCGCTATAAACCAAAAAAAGCAACCATTTTGCAAAAAAAAAACAATTTTTCTTACTTTTTGCTAAAATACAAATCCAAAAAAAATATAAAAAAAATTTTTTTTCATCAGTTTTGGCCGATTTATATTCTTCCTCATATTTTTGGTAAAAAAAAAATCACAATCGGCGTTTATTGGTCGGTTTGTGCAAAAGTTGCCACATTTACGAATGATGAGAATTCATTTCTGGGGTTTTTATTTTTTACTAGTAATGGTGGCGATCTGCGATTTTTAGCGGTACTGTGATATTGCGGACATATCGGACCATTTCAACACTTTTTTGGGACCATTGGCATTTATACAGCGATTAGTGCTATAAAAATGCACTGATTACTGTGTAAATGCCATTGGCAGTGAAGGGGTTAACCTGGAGGGGGCACTCTAAGGGTTAACTGTGTTCCCTAGGCGTGTTCTAACTGTATGGGGGCTGGACTGGCAGGGGGAGGGGAGTGATCACGGCTTCCATATAGCTGTGATCACAGCCCTTCCCCCTCTATGAGAACAGAGATCCGTGTTTACATACACGGACCTCCCTTCTCTCACTGCGGGAGGGGGGGTGGGTAGCTGGCAGAGATCGAGTCCACCCTACCCGCTCCCTGGCCCCCCCGAACACATTGAGTGCGCCTACAATACTCGTTACCGCCAAGCGCCCGGCAAGTGGTTAAAGCTTACTCAGTAGCACGCCACTATGACACAAGGGGGTAGATTTACTAGAGAGTGCAAAAACTGCTGCAGCTGTGCATGGTAGCCAATCAGCATCTAACTTCAGCTTGTTCAATTAAGCTTTGACAAACAAACCTTAAAGTTGATTGGTTTCTATATAGAGCTGCAGTAGATTTTGCACTCTAAAGTTTTAATAAATCAGTCCCAGGGTCTGAAGTGAACTTATCCAGTAGTGCTCAACATGTTTCTCGGGGTTACCGCTTCCCCGAGAGGAGTAATCTGCAATAAATCAAAAAACATATAGACAGCATATCATAAAGCAAATATAAAATTCATATTCAAATATAGAAATAATTTATACGGGAATTTTTTTTTTATAGTCAAAGGAAGTTTTTCTCTCTGTGTGCTGTGTGGATGAATCATGTGGCCAGTAAACTTCAGACCTTGGTGGTACCATGATAGTCCATAATGCCTCCAAATACATTTAATAAAACTCAGTGGCAAAAAAAACTAGGAAAAAGTTGAAAAAAGTTTTAAAAAGTTGAAAAAATCTGGGGAAAAAAAAGGCAAAATTTTACTTTACATCCCTTTTTCCTTAGTGCAGGGGTGACATCACCCTCTTTCCAACAACATATAGAGAATACCGAGCAGCCCATATAATGCATGTTGATGCAACAGCACAGGGCAAGAGCGTCTTCTCACAAGGTTTGGATTCCATTGTATGAGATCTCACCAGAAGCAGCATGACCTCATCCTTGCCTAGGAGTAATTGGTGGAAGCCAAAATAAAATTAAGCATATTTAATGTTTTTTTCTCTACAGTTTTTTTTTATTTCATCTTTTTGGCATGGGGCAAGAAGGGCAAAACAAATGAGGGGACATTACATCTTCTGTCCACCCGGGGTTTTCAATAGCTGCCAATCATGTAACATCAACAAGAGGGAATGGAATGCTATTTCTTCTGTCAAACCAGTATTCCATCTCTCTAATGAGCAAGCTAAAACCCTGGTTTGGCTTTGGACAAATTATGCTTAAATACAGGGTGGGCCATTTATATGGATACACCTTAATAAAATGGGAATGGTTGGTGATATTAACTTCCTGTTTGGGTATATTTACCGGGTGGGACATAAATTCGTATTAAACAGGTTTCGGTTTGGTCCCAAAATCGAACGAGTAATCTCTCTACCTTATGACCAAACTGTCTTCTTTATCGTAAGGTAAGGGAGAACAACTACAATGTACTAACCGTCGATAACTTTTGGGGCCCACCTGTCTTCTACATTACAGGGGAGTAAACAAAACGGGAAGAACGGGGTACGGTTTTTCTACTTTATTTTTTTTTGACATCTCTTTTTTTGTAATTTATACGAATTAAAATAAAACCGAAGGTGGTTAATGAGGATCCGTTCCTACTCCAGTACGACGAAGAC
>BLSH010401037.1:612691-632528 GCA_018402905.1 Glandirana rugosa | reverse complement strand
AAAGGTGAAACACTTTAGCATGCTATACCAGGTGCTATTACTATACATACATGTGCTGTTTATAAAGGCTTGTCAGTATGCTGTAAGTTCCCATATTTTAGATCAATAGAGCTTTTTATGCACTATTTTATTTCATTTCACACGTTCCTCACTTTGAACACTGACAGGCCTGATAGATTGTTTCATTATAAAATAGTGCATAAAAAGCTCTATTGATCTAAAATATGGGAACTTACAGCATACTGACAAGCCTTTATAAACAGCACATGTATGTATAGTAATAGCACCTGGTATAGCATGCTAAAGTGTTTCACCTTTGCCTTTGCCAGTATTCCCAGGTTAAATGTCAAGATAAATTTAGATTCAACTAGAACTGATCATGTCCAGACCCTCAAAATCATGTCTCACTCTCTAACCCCACGTCAGAAACATTGCCCATTCAGCAGCAAAAATGACTACTGCCCAAAGACAGATCTGTTGACAGGTACGTATTCACAGAGTGAGTGAGTAGACATATACTAGTCTATGAATTGACAGGTATGTACATTCTACATCATCATCTGTCCTCAGCTCACAGGTTTCTTCACAGCCTCTCAGGCCTGCGGTGAAGCATCTTCAGCTCTCCTGTATTACAGGAGGGGGCTCATCCCATCTATTCTAGTCCTGCTCTAATTTCTCATTCCAAAAGTGAGAAAATATAATTATCTGAAATATGCACTTAATGATGTGTTAATTGGTCTCCAGTCGTGAGAAGATAAAACGCTTGCTTGAAAAGTTACTTACTTTGTAGGAGGAATTTGTGAACATTTAGTGAGATTTGCTAAGAAACATCCACAATAATAAAACCAGTAAAATGATAACATCCACAAAGAAAAAAAATGTGAAGAGCTAAAGAGCATAGAATAAAGCAGCACACAAATAAAACTAGCCATACAATTGTTGTATCCAAACAATTATGAGGTTATCATACAACCATTTGTATGATTAAAAGGAAAACACTTCCATCACAATAGCACCAGCCAGGTGACCCGAGGAGAGCAGACAGAAAGATTTTGGATGATTTCCAATTCATCTCATCCAATTAATCAAGAAAATAGGTGTTATGTGTTAAAACCCACAGTGAGCTAACCAAACACGGACTGCTCATTGGATGTGAATTTTGTCAGAAAACATAATCTTCTAAAGACAATGGGGAACTACGCACAGAGCTGTAACTTTAGACCGATAAAACAGGTGAGATGAAGACCTTCAAGTATCAGCACCTTTAAAACCCACCGTTTTAACGTTAAAAGTTAAAAATATGTCCAAAAGTTTGCATAATCATCTGCAGATCAGCAAATCAGAGGGTGGAATATTAATATGTAGCCTATGTCTACACTCCACTGATATCACTGTACCATTGCAGTCTTAAACATCTACCAAAATGAAATGTCCCTTTAATAAGTCAGGATAGAATTTCTGCAAGGAAAGAAGTATTACAACCTCTGCTGAAAGTACCTGAGTCCAGACTAATCCAATCAGAGAGGAGGAATATTTAGAGGAAGTCTTTATCTTCTGCAGTGATTGGAATCTAGGTTTTGGTTGTAAAATTATACAGAGATGACACACTTCAAGAGAAGGAATGACTGGATCACTATTGGAAGATCATAAGCATTTTAGGATCTGCAAGATCCACGGATTTACTTCCAATTGTAGGAGATTTCTATATTTCTGTTATATCTGAAATTCTCTTTAAGAACCTAGCTGTGGAATTTCGGAAAACATGCAGACTTGACCCAGGTGGTGCTGTTGTGCTGTTGATGCCAAACAAACAGGGAGAGCAGCGTAGTGTGTGGGAGTTGTGTGAGAGCTGTGTGAGAGAACCGCGGACAGACCGTATTGGACCCCGCCCACTGAGACTGAGAGAGGCTGTGGGCACTGAGAGTGGGGACAGGCCCGGGCGTCGGGAGGAGCGGGAGTGACTGAGGACCGTACCACTCCAGTGACTCCAACAGAGGATGCGGACTGGGAGACCAAGTGAAACAGAGAGGGGACAGGTTAACCGGGAGAGGCGGTGGTGGGTGTCACGCCTTAACCGGAGATCGATCCTGGGACCTGTGTTCTTGTGGTCAGTTCCTTACGGCCTTAGCCATGGAGTAACTACAATCTTTGTGGAGTCCTGGGTATCTACTGCTTTTGAATGGTGACTCTGGCTCCACCCAGTGGCCAGCTGTAGGCAGTCCCCTCAATTAGTACCCCATAAAACCTCACTTACCTTTCCTGTCCTTTGCCCGAGTATGGGTTTAAGTTACTGCTAGCCATTATACCTGATTGTTGCCTGTTACTAACTTTGCTTGTCCCCGACTACGCTTTTGGATTACCCTCTTGTACTACGTTGACCAATTGTTGCCGAACCTTGCCTGTCCCTGACGTTGTCGCTGGTATACCCCTCGGATAACTGCCTGGATTTGCTACTAATCGTGAGTCTTTTATTTATTTTGTTGTTCCTTGATTGGGTCTGTTTGCACTCACCATAGAGGTCCCAGAATTCTGGCTGCAGGACCAGAACCGTCCTCCACCTGATACCAGGATAACAAGACTACTGGTCAGAAAACCGGAGTGACGTTTGGGGTTCCTGGCAGACCTAACGGTGGGTAAGTGTAAGCCGTGGATCTAAGGGGTAGTGTGTCAGGTAGACCAGGGAAGCGGTGGAAGTAGTGACAGGCAGACTGATCAAGGGAGACTGAATGCTGACAGATTGCAGGGGAGGAACAGTGGGGACACAAAGTGACATACCTGATAGAAGACTGACTGACTGTATAGTGGGGACACTGGCTGAGGAGGGTGTAGTGTGAGGAACTAAATACTGCTGAATATTTGGGTGTAACTGTATATTGTGGCATAACTGAGTAGTGAGTACTGTTGAGTAACTGAGTATTGTGGTATAAGCGAGTACTGTTGAGTAACTGAGTACTGTTAAATAACTGAGTATTGTAGTAGAAGTGAGTACTGTTGAGTAACTGAGCATTGTGGTACTACTGAGTACTGTAAGTAACTAAGTAGTTTGGTATAATTGTGTAGTGTTAAGTAACTGAGCATTGTGGTATAGCAGAGTACTGGTGTAACTAAGCTGTGTGGCATACTGAGTATTGAGTACTGTTGAGTAGCTGTCAGGGGACTGAGTGTTGTGGTGTAACTGGGAGTGCCTGCGTACTGTGAGTACTGGTGGACAGTGAGTACCCGAGTACTGTGGGTGCCCGAATACTGTGAGTGCAAGTGTACTGTGGGTGCCCAAGTACTGTGAGTGTACGTGTACTGTGAGTGCCCTTGTACTGTGAGTGCCCAGGTACAGTGAGTGCCCAGGTACTGTGAGTGGCCGTGGGTTGTGAGTGCCCGGGTGCTGTGGGTGCCGTGTACTGTGGGTGCGCTGAGTGCCGTGTACTGTGGGTGCGCTGGGAGTAGAGAGCGGAGAGTAGTGTAAGTTACCAATAGCAAGTCTTCTCAATATCCCCAATAGAATAGCGGGTGATATATCCAATAGGATTGGTGATGCCACTCAGTGCACATCCTGCTCCATGTATGCGTTCCTTGATGAACCAATCGAGGGTGAATACTGCTGTGCGAGATGTGAGTGAGTTGTTTTTTTGGAAGCCCAGATCTTGGTTCTACAGAATCAGGTGGCAACACTGAGAAGCATCTGCAACCTGGAAAGGAGCTTGAACATTACCCAGCAGGTGCTGGCACGGGCCAGTCTAGAGAAGGTTGGAGACAGGGAGTCACAGGAGCCAGAAGTAGGTAGCTGGGTGACAGTTAGGAGGAGGGGTACACAAAAGAGTGCTAGGGAGGCCAGTCCTGAGTTGGTACACCCCAACAAATATGCCGAGTTGCATGACGCTGGGGATATAAGCTTAGGGGTGGCAGTGCTGGAGCAGGCATCCTCCCTTAGCTGCCAGGGAAGTGACGGCTCCAGTAAGGAGGGGGGAGCAAATATAGGAAAGGCTAGACAAATGTTGGTAGTGGGGACTCGTTTTTAGGAGGACAGAGAGGATGATCTGTCAGAAAGACCGGGGTTGCCGAACAGTATGTTTTTACCGGGCGCTTGGGTTCAGCACATCGCGGATCTGGTTGACAGATTATTGGGTGAGGCTGGGGAGGACCCAGTGGTCATGGTACACATTGTTACCAATGACAAAGTGAGAGGAAGGGGAAGAGTCCTAAAAAATGATTTCAGGGACTTAGGGAATTGAGGAAAAGGACCTCCACGGTGGTTTTCTCTGAAATACTACCTGTACCTCGAGCCACACCAGAGAGGCAGCAGGAGCTTAGGGAACTGAACTGATGTAGGAAAGAGGGGTTTGGGTTCCTGGAGAACTGGGCTGACTTCTCAGTCAGTTACCGGCTCTTTAGTAAGGGCTGCACCTTAGTGGGGATGGTACAGCTCTATTGGGAAGAAAGATGGCCACAAAGTTGGAGGGGCTTTTAAACTAGGTGTTGGGAAAGGGGTTAGAGGAAGAGATAACCAGCAGTGAGCAGATGGCATAGGATGGTAGGGGAGTCAGCAGTGATAATACAGCCATAACATCAGATCCAGGGGTGAACAAGTGGGAAATTCAAAAACAAAGAGGCGCATACACAAATGCTAGGAGCCTAGCTAACAAAAATAGAGGAACTGGAGCTGCTATTATACGAAGAGGACTTTGATTTTGTGGGAAAGACTGAAACTTGGTTTGACGGCTCTCACGATTGGCTGGCCAACATACAGGGATATTCCTTGTATCACAAGGACAGGGAAGGTAGAAGAGGGGGAGGGGTGTTTCTATATGTAAAAATGATGGAAGGGTGGTAGAGAGGAGCGACATTATGAATGTGACTAGGGGGAGATTGAATCAGTGTGGAAAGAACTCCAAAGAGAAGAAGTAAGCGGGAAATGGGGATCCCAGCATAGGAAAAAAACGTTTCAGTCCCGGGGATTGTATGAGGACACGGGGCCACACAATGAGACTGGAGGAGAAGCAGTTTAACCTTAAACTGTGCAGGGGATTCTTCAATACCTTCAATAAGGATGTAGAACTCTCTCCCACAATTGGTGGTGGCTGCGGGGAGTATGGATATTTTTAAAAGACTCTTGGATGTATATCTTAAAAAACACAACATACAGGGATATGGGAAAGTATTATAGATACTGACACACGTACACCTACACAGGTTGAACTGGGTGGATTGTTGTCTTTTTTCAGCCTTACTTTCTATGCAACTATGTAATTTTAGGCGGACAGACCTGCACTGGCTGCAAAAGGGGTTAACAATGTTAAAAATTTTTAAACAATGTTTTTTTTTTTAAGATACATGTATAATACTTGCCATTAGTATCTACACTGAATCCTTGCTCTTATCTAGAGTTACAGGTGCTGCTGGAAACCTTAGCATCACTGTTGCTACCTCACAAACCACTACATTACTAGCTTGCGTCCCTTCAAAGATGCAGGAACACACTATTGACAAAGTGGCCTGTGGATTGAAACACAATGGCCTTTATGCAGATGCATCCAAGTCACCTGGAAGTGGCAGATGCTGAAGAACCTTCCAATGACTGTAACTCTGGAAAAGACCTAAAGTGGAATTCCAACCTAATACCTATGCTTAAAATGTTCCCTCAACCCTCCTGCCTAACCTGTGTGCTGTAGGGCACTATTTTTAGTCCACTCTGGTCCGGTCATGTGATCCCCTGTGTCAGTGAGTAGTGGCTGAATGGGAGAGGAAGGAGCACATGACAATGACTGGGAATTATGGGATCTGTGACATCACTCATAGGCTCCTATGGCCCAGCTCCCTCCTCTCCCCTGCAGCTCACTGGCATAGGAGATCATGTGATTGGACCATATACACCTCTTTGTATAGGTATGCACATCTTTATTACTCAGGTTAGGCAGGAAAGGTACCAGGAGGGGGCTGTGAAAATTTTAAGCATTTTTAGTATTTGGCTTGAATTCCACTTTAAAGTTCCAGTTAAATGAGACAGTAATGGTCAGCATAATGCATGATTATGGAAGGATACAGTCATCCTAGATTGTAAGCTCTAACAAGCAGGGCCCTCTGATTCCTCCAGTATTGAATTGTATTGTAACTGTAGTGTCTGCCCTAATATTGTAAAGCGCTGTGCAAACTGTCGGCGCTATATACATCCTGTATAATAATAATAATAATTAGGATATATGTATCCTAACAATAGTTTCTCTTTAGGAGTTTCCTCCACTATTATGGTTTTTATTTATACTTCAGAATAGAAAAAAAAATGTCATACTGCCACATTCCTAATTATGCTTATTTCTGGCTAAGTATACACCTGTATATGCTCAATTCAGAAGTGTTAACACCAGCCTAAGATGCTCTTATTTCAGCCAAGTGAGGAAGAGGCCAGCATGCCTTAATAGTTTGCACTACAATTTTTATAGTTAGCCAATAAATGGTTTCACCCTAAAACCAAACTTCTACTTTTGTCAATGGCTAACATGGTACAACATTCTGCTGTAGCCATGTGACCAAAAATTTCAAATTCTTTGGATTCAACTAAAAATAACTGTCACTTCAGCTATAACAAAATAAACAAATCTGTATAATGCAACATCAATGAGAGGACCAAGTATTTACAAACCTGAGCCTTAAATCTAGCTGAGTTCTAACTGAATGCAGTCTGTTAAGACACCTCCTCCCGCACTCTGATGACCGGAACCTGTGGCACTGGCAGCGACTCTAGACTCTAGCGATAATCTCTCTGGAAGCCAGTGACATCCCTCTCCTCCAGCCATCTAGCTGCAGAATGCAGCAGCCCAGTTTCACTCCTTTATTGTGGTGAGCTCTGGCAAAAGCAGTGCCTCCAATTCAGGAGCACCTTTCAACAGTTAGTCCGGCCATACACAGAGCAAATTGCTTTCCTGCAACCCATAAAAATTGGCTTGATTTCCCGACCAACACAGACAGTACTGATGCAGGAATCCCTTCTGCCAGGCCATTGTCTTCTCCAGGTGGGAGGGCAGGGGTGGGCAGGGAAAGCCACCCCCGGCGGGAGTAGGCAATGAGAGAATCGCAAGAGAATCCAGCAGGCTAGTTGTACCCAAGTTGATGGATTGATCAACTTGGTACATTCAGCCTACCCATTAACGGTTCGAATCTCAGTCGGTTCCTGCTGAGATTCGAACCGTGTATGGCGGCCTTTCTTTGCACTCCTGGCAGACTACCCAGAGCCCTGGCTTCTCCTTCCTTTTCCTCCTTTCTGCAGTCCCATACAGTGCTCCTCATATTAGAGGCTGTATTTTAGGGACTACATTCCCCTACGGTTCCAAGAGGCTCCCAGCAATTTTTCACAGCACCAAGGCTGCCTTGCAGCTAATCAAAGTTTCCTCTGAATAATGGACAATGGACATGGTTCTCCTCCAATGGCTGTAAAATGCAGCCCTGTGTCCTCTGGCCGGCACTCTCTTGTTTGTCTACTGTCACCCTCACAAATAAACAGTCTCTTATCCCTGTTAATAACTCAGTGCATAAGGATATCCTTGTACAGCTGCCAGGCTGGAGTCTACCTCTTCTCTCTTCCCGAATGGCCATTCCCCCCTTTACTTGGGACTGGAGAGAGGTGGCAGCTGCTGTGTGAAGCGTCAGAGCCCAGTCCGGGCGGTTGTGGCTGGAGAATGCCACAGACTGGGGCTACATTGGCTACAGTGTCTTCTCAAGCCAAAACCCTCTTTTAACAAGCACACTATGGAAATGATCAGCATGGACAACTGCTATGGTAAAGACAGTACTACTTACTGAGGTTTAATTATTATTTCTCAGAACCTACATATTGCCCAACTGGTATGCCATTTATGAACAAGGGCCTTCTAAGGATCCTCTCCTAAGTTAATCAGAGTTAGCAAAAATGCATTGAAGCAAAGCTGCATTCATTTGTGTATCTGCATTTATTTATCTATCATTGTCACTTTGAGCTTCATGTCACATCAACAACATCTTTTATTTTATTTTTTTTTGTAAGCATCAATTACCATATAATAGTTTGCCTTGCAATCACGCTCACAATAAAAGACATTTCGTTGCTTTCTGCCCAAAATGCATTTCAATGTGAGATGACAGAATAATGTCACCTTCCCTTTCTTGTCTGAGTTACATAAAGAGAGGATTATGCAGATGAGGCGTTTTCACAGTCAGGCTTTAATTAACAAGGTGTTACCTTTTACAATATTTGGTAACACGACAGATGCCTGCAGATGTTCAGCACGGCAGGAACTGTGCTCAGAATAAGGAAGTGCAGCTCAGGTGTGCTAATTAACCCTCTGCTCCATTTAAATGAGGCCAATCTGTTTGGAGAGAAATTAATTAGTATAGTCATTACACTCCAAGAAAGATGTGACTAAGGAGACAATCAGTGTTTAGACTCTAGTACTGGAAACAAAATATTTGTTTTTATACAAATGGAGTAAAAAAAAGCAAAACACAACACAGGATACATGATAATGAGATAAAGCTGCGATTGAAGTGGAGGTAAGGATATAATATAATAAAATAAAATCATATCATATAATATATTATCCATGTACTACATGCAATAAGAGCAACGACAGTCTGACTTAGCCCATAGTGGGCAAGTACACAACCAGCTTTCAGGGGTCTGAGTGCATAAAACTGCTTAAAGCAAACATCTGATTGGTTGATGAGAGAGTTCTATCTTCCAACAGAGGGGCAATTGTTTACTTACTTCGGTGATAGACAGGTGGGATGTACTATCAGCACCCAAACTTACTGTATTAGCAGCCAGCAGTGCACAATTCCCTGTCCTAACACAGATTCTACAGAATAAATAAAAGATAATGTAATAGTAGTTGCTTTGATGAAGGCTTAGGCCGAAACGCGTCAACATTTTGGATGTTTTTACTGCTTTTGATGCTACAATAAAGTTTTCATGAAGAAGCTGTCGAGTTGACGGCTTTCAATTACAATAGATCAACTGTGAACCTTACTAGCCAGAGCGCCAACCACTCTTAACGCTAATGAATCATACAGCGGTAGAGCTTGGGTGAGTTTTCCTTATACTATGACAGGTTTAACCACTTGACCTCTGTAAGGTTTTACCCCCTTGACCAAGGCATTTTTTACTATTCAGCACTTTAACAGGCGGGCATGCAACACTGTACCCAAATGAAATGTAACCATTTTTTTTCACACAAATAGAGCTTTCTTTGGGTGGTATTTGATCACTACTGTTTTTTTTATTATTATATAAATGAAACAAATACCAAAAATTTTGAAAAAAATATATATATTTTCTATTTTCTGTTATAATACATATGATATCCAATAAAAATCAAATTTCTTCATAAATGTAGGCTAAAATATATTCTGCTACATGTCACTGGTAAAACCCAAACTGCATTTTTGGGGACACTAGTATAGTTCAGATCGTGATCAAGATACTGATCCATACAGACACTATACTAGTAATGGTGGTGATCAGCAACTCAGGGACACCAATTGAATAAGTGACTAACTGACACTGCTGTTGCTAGTGACACTAATACAGTGATCAGTAATAATACTGTACACTGTACTAATGACACCAGCATAGGTGTGCGCAGCCTATTGCATTAAGGTGTGCACCATAAAGCTCAACAACACATACAGTATCTCAAAAAAGTGAGTACACCCCTTACATTTTTGTAAATCTTTTATTCTATCTTTTCATGTGACAACACTGAAGAAATGACACTTTGCTACAATGTAAAGTAGTGAGTGTACAGCTTGTATAATACTGTAAATTTGCTGTCCCCTCAAAATAACTCAACACACAGCCATTAATGTCTTGGGCCCAATTAGCCATTTTCCCTTGCCGGTGTCATGTGACTCGTTATTGTTACAAGGTCTCAGGAGTGAATGGGGAGCAGGTGTGTTAAATTTGGTGTCATCACTCTCATTCTCTCATTCTGGTCACTGGAAGTTCAACATGGCACCTCATGGCAAAGAACTCTCTGAGGATCTGAAAAAAATAATTGTTGCTCTACATAAAGATGGCCTAGGCTATAAGAAGATTGCCAAGACCCTGAAACTGAGCTGCAGCATGGTGGCCAAGAACATACAGCGGATTAACAGGACAGGTTCCACTGAGAACAGGCCTCTCCATGGTCAACCAAAGAAGTTGAGTGCACATGCTCAGTGTCATATCCATGAGTGGTGCCAGCAGAGGTTTAAGGGGTGGGGGGTCAGCCTATCAGTGCTCAGACCATACGCCGCACACTACATCAAATTCGTCTGCATGGCTGTTGTGCCAGAAGGAAGCCTCTTCTAAAGATGATGCACAAGAAAGCCCACAGTTTGCTGAAGACAAGCAGACTAAGGACATGGATTACTGGAATCATGTCCTGTGGTCTGCTGAGACCAAGATAAACTTATTTGGTTCAGATGGTGTCAAGCATGTGTACTGGCAAACAGGTGAGGAGTACAAAGACAAGTGTGTCTTGCCTACAGTCAAGCATGGTGGTGGGAGTGTCATAATCTGGGGCTGCATGAGTGCTGGCGGCACTGGGGAGCTACCGTTCATTGAGGGAACCATGAATGCCAACATGTACTGTGACATACTGAAGCAGAGCATGATCCCCTCCCCGGACTGGGCCGCAGGGCAGTATTTCAACATGATAACGACCCCAAACACACCTCCAAGATGACCACTGCCTTGCTAAAGAAGCTGAGGGTAAAGGTGATGGACTGGCTAAGCATGTTTCTAGACCTAAACCCTATTGAACATCTGTGGGGCATCCTCAAACAGAAGGTGGAGGAGCGCAAGGTCTCTAACATCCACCAGCTCCGTGATGTCATCACGGAGGAGTGGAAGAAGACTACAGTGGCAACCTGTGAATCTCTGGTGAACTCCATGTCCAAGAGGGTTAAGGCAGTGCTGGAAAATAATGGTGGCCACACAAAATATTGACACTTTGGGCCCCATTTGGACATTTTCACTTAGAGGTGTACTCACTTTTGTTGCCAGCAGTTTAGACATTAATGGCTGTGTGTTGAGTTATTTTGAGGGCACAGAAAATTTACACTGTTATACAAGCTGTACACTCACTACTTTACATTGTAGCAAAGTGTCATTTCTTCAGTGTTGTCACATGAAAAGATATAATAAAATATTTACAAAAATGTGAGGGGTGTACTCACTTTTGTGAGATACTGTATGTGTCTACATATCAACCTCTCTGCCGGCACAGTGAAAGATAAGTGCGTAAGTATTTCTCTTATTGCAGAGCCGGTAAGAAGAAGATCTTACCCATATTCCTGCTGGTACACAGAGCGATAATGCTAATGTACATGGGGTGGGCAGGTTGTGCCCAGGCACACCCTGTGCGCACGCCTATGGACACTGGCTGGGTGACAGGCGTGATCAGGCGGGCAATCAAGTGGTTATTTGTGTGTCTAACAAGTGTATGCAATTTTATGTGTGCTGATTTTACTCACAGATCATCTGGCTTGGTCTCTCCTTGCTTTCAGCTCTGAATGGTAGCTCATAACAGGGAGAAATCCAGTCAGATCTGTGTGTTGTGTTTGACAACACACTGATCTCCGTGCTGTGATTGGCTACAGCTCATCAACACACCTTTCAAAATAGATCACCATGCCACACTTTGCACGGTATGCTTTCTTTTGGTTGGGTTTGCCCCCAGATCAAATGTTCCCAGTGCTCCCTAGGTCTGGTGGCATATTTGCTTCTAACCCTGTAGCCTGAGTGGAACACTATATGTTACTCATGCAGAAGAAAGTGGATCTTATGTTGCCATTACCTTTGCTGTGTCAAACCAGAGCATTTTTGTCCAACCTGGAACAGTCTGTAGATTATTTCTTTGCGAACCCTGTTAATTAAAAGGATATATAAATGTGTCATTATTCCTCAGGTGTAATCTAGTCTTTAGGCATGTTTGCGGTGGAAGCGGTGCAGCCTTTTTACGGGGCATCAGAGTGACCCAGGAGGCATTTGCCCCCCGGCCCAGTCTGCCTCTGACACTAATCTACCAGGAGCTGTAGATGTAGTCATAATAAGTAGAGATTTCCTGAGATCGGAAAGTTATTTCAGTGGTTCCTCTGTGTAAAAGGGTTGAGAAAGGCTGCTGTAGTGCACCAACCTCAGTCCAGCTTTGGTGAAATCCTACTCATTTCATTTCCAGAGCCTGAGAAAGCAGCTAGGGCTGAATCTGGAAAATCAGATTGTTAATTCATCCAAATCAATGGCAGAGTGGATCTTATATGCTCATTGCTAATAATAGCATTTTTTAGCCTTCTACTGTCACTTTCAATCTTATACATCCAACAGGAATATATTTAGCAGCACCAAATCACAATTCTGCTGTGTTAATGCTGGATTAAATTTTCACAGGAATAGACAATGAATTACCAGTTGCAATTTGCATGACATAAATCTCTGTCCTGGAATTTAACCTAAATCTAGCTATAGCTTCTCCATTGACTTTAATTTATTTGATACACTAGTGCCAGTGTTGCCAACCGTCAGTATTTTTACTGACAACCAGTAAAAAATGGTCACTTTTCATCTGCCAGTAAATGCCAGTAAGAGGAAACAGTTGCCAGTAACAAATATGGCTGTGACGCTTGGCTCGGACCAGCTGAGATCATCCAAGTGCCTGCTACAGTGTGTGGGGTGGCGCCATCAGGAGGCGGATCGAGTGGAGGCAGTGCCTGAGTGTGTTGTGTGATGTCATAGTGTCTGCTGGATGGGAGCGAGGCAAGCCAAGAGCAAGACTGTCAGTGCTGTTTGGACTGCAGTGGACTGAAGCGATCACCCGGCCATGGAGAGAGACTGTCGCTGTGACTCAGGACGGGACGTGTCATGTCAGTGATCTGTGCTTCTGCACACTGCTGTTA
Source organism: Glandirana rugosa (assembly GCA_018402905.1). NCBI lineage: Eukaryota > Metazoa > Chordata > Amphibia > Anura > Ranidae > Glandirana > Glandirana rugosa. Next base: position 619,631 of record BLSH010401037.1, on the reverse strand, counting down.
GTGTCACTGTGAGAGTCAATTTCGTGTGTGTGTGCCGCCCATTCTTTTTCCCTGTCCCTGAGCTACTTATTACTATATCGAAAATAAAATAAGAAATATGTTTTCTGCCCCAATATCAACCTTAAATCAGATTGCTAATTGCATATTGTACTTGTTTGTAGCCTAAATACTGACATTTGCACTTAAAACTGTAATTTTGTAACTTTTGTAAATGCCAGTAAAAACGTGGCTGTGGCAGTACATTTTGGGTGTTGTGTCAGTAAATTTCAATATGGTAGTTTGGCAACACTGACTAGTGCATGTATATAATGTTGCAAGAAAAGGTTTGAATCAATACATGTAGAACTAATTCAGCACCAGGGGATGAGTTATTCCCACTTGCTGAAGGAGACACTTCTGAGGGACAAATGAAGGTTAGCGATCATCATTAGGGAATTCTGTACATTAAGAGAAATGCAGGAGTAGGAATGAGCAAATGCGTCTGGAATAGGTTTGCAGGGCACTGGTGGAGTCCATTGTAATGTCTGAAAACTGCAAACCTAAAGTCAATGGGTGGCATATCTTGATAATACATTCTGTACATTTTCAAGGCTAATAGGCAAGGGGTTGTCAAAAAAAAAAAGTTTTTTTTTCAAATACCATACAGCGAGGAGAGGGGTCTTCCTTTTACTACAACTTCAAGGGTGACATTGGAAAAACACCAATCTTTTAAATGACATGCTTGGGAGATGTCTTTAAGATGTATGTGGTGTTACAGAGCAGCGTGATTCTCGCAAACAGTGTCAGCAACACTATGCTCTGGAATTGCATATTTGTGTCTAATAGATTTTTTTACTTTTACATTATTGCTTGGATTAAATACAGCAACAGCTCCATAAGTCAGATTAGTTACAACTATTTGTAGGTAGTTTTGCAGGCAACACCTGATTTTTTTTTTTTATGAGCCTGAATTGAACTGTGGAAATTACAGTCACAACAGACCTAAAAGCTGTAGGAAAGTTTACTGTAAGGGCTCGTTTACACTTGCTTCAAAACAGGGCATCAGACAGGTGTTGTTAAAGCTCCCTTAATGCCAGTCAAAGCCCATGTCACTAAATAAAATGGTTGGCTTACAGTCCTGTTTACACCTTGCGTTGGCTTAGCTGCGCTTCAGCTTTGCATCAAAAATTATACCCCATGTAGCTTTAGCCAGGCTTCAAAGCCTCTCCAACGTCTCCATAGAAGTCTATGACAAAGCTTGTTTGAAGCTCGCTTGAAGCACTTGCAGCTTTTCAGAGGCTGTAATTCAGCTTTAGCTTCGCTTTGTTTTGGAGAAATTGCAGGTGTGAGCTATCAACAAACACAAACAAGGCGTTTACCAAGCTTCAACAAAGCTTCAAAAGTGCATCACTGAAGCCTCGTCGAAGCCTTGTTGAAGCCTCTTAGAAGCACCGCCAAAGCCTCAAAACACATCATAAAAGCTTGTTGAAGCTGTATGAGCTTTAATGAGCATTGAAGCCGAAGCAAGTGTAAACTAGCCCTTATTGAAGCCTCACTAAAGCCTCTTCGAAGCACCGCTGAAGCCTCAAAAACACATCATAAAAGCTTGTTGAGGCTGTATGAGCTTTAATGAGCGTTGAAGCCAAAAGCAAATGTAAACTAGCCCTTACAAAAAAAAAGCTAAAGCCCTCAACTTCATACAAACTGATTAGTGGCAAAACAGTTTAAGGGTTAGTTTACACTTGATTTGGCTTCAACGCTCATTAAAGCTCATACAGCTTCAACAAGCTTTTATGATGTGTTTTTGAGGCTTTGGTGGTGCTTCGAAGAGCCTTCAGTGAGGCTTCAATAAGGGCTAGTTTACACTTGCATCGGCTTCAATGCTCATTAAAGCTCATACAGCTTCAACAAGCTTTTATGATGTGTTTTTGAGGCTTTGGCGGTGCTTTGAAGAGGCTTCAGTGAGGCTTCAACGAGGCTTCAACGAGGCTTCAACAAGGCTTTGACGAGGCTTCAGTGATGCACTTTTGAAGCTTTGTTGAAGCTTGGCCGATGCCCTGTGTGTTTGTTGATATCTCCCACCTGCAATTTCTCCAACACAAAGCGAAGCTAAAGCTGAATTACAGCCTCTGAAAAGCCGCAGGTGCTTCAAGCGAGCTTCAAACAAGCTTCCTCATAGACTTCTATGGAGACGTTGGAAAGGCTTTGAAGCCTGGCTAAAGCTACATGGGGTATAATTCTGAAGAGAATCACAGCCAACCCAAGGTGTAAACAGGACTGTAAGCTAACCATTTTATTTAGTGACAGGGGCTTTGACCGGCGTTAAGGGAGCTTTAACAAAGCGTGTCTGATGCCCTGTTTTGAAGCAAATGTAAACGAGACCTAATAGTATAATTTGTGAGCTTTTTGTTTCACAATACCACCCTGCACCACACTACATTGCCTATAAAGTTTATAGCCAAATTTCTGACTTGAGAGAAAAGATACCCTTGCAGTGGGGTAGTCTGCTACTGCAAGGATTAAATGCTTATTATGTGTAGGGATTTAGCAGAGCACGAATAGGAAACATAGTTACCTTATTCCATGCTCCAGTAGGCCCCCTTATCTGTGCCACCTGGTTGCTGCAGCCTCCTCTCTGGGCCACTTACAACCATGAGTTGGGTGTCTTGAGAAAGATGGACTGATCTTCACTGAAACATTAACAGTAGAAACACTGCTATTTTTGATCTTCCTCCTCTGCAAGACCCGTGAGTGCCTCTAAACCAGTTTTGGATTTACATGGATTTATTTGTGGGTGAGCACTTGGGCATTTACTTCAAGCATAGAGTGACGTGGCCAGGGCCGACCCTACCATGGGTCCCATTGGGTCCATTGGACCCAGGCAGCACTTTGAGAGGTGCAGCAAGTTGAACCACGGTTGCCTCTCCTTCTCTTCTGTTTACCCAGCAAACTGACAACCAAGATTTTTTCCAGCAGTTTTGTGTGTCATGATGACAACTGCCCCCTGGGCCACTCGGCCTGCCCCTATACTACTCTAGCCTGCCCCTATACTGCCCAAGCCTGTCTATATGCTACCCTAGCCTGTACATATACTGCCCAAGCCTGCCCCTATACTGCCCTAGCCAGTCTATATACTTCCCTAGCCTGCCTCTATACTGCCTTAACCTGTCCATATACTACCCTAGCCTGTCTATATACTGCCCTAGCCTGTCCATATACTATCCTAGCCTGTCTATATACTGCCCTAGCCTGTCCATATACTACCCTAGCCTGTCTATATACTACCCTAGCCTGTCCATATACTACCCTAGCCTGTCCATATACTACCCCTAGCCTGTCTATATACCACCCTAGCCCACCCCTATACTGCCCTAGCTCGCCCCCTGGAATTGAACATAATAGTATTTCCTATAATTTTGCTGTTGCATGTAAATCTGACTTCCTGATAAATGTAATTTTACTTTGAATTACCATGATATAAATGAATGGATGTGGGGGCCTTTTGGTGGGCGTGATTTTTTTTGGGGGGGGGAACAGCATTTCATTCTTAGACCCAGGCAGCACAATGTCTTGGGCCAGCCCTGGACGTGGCTACCGTTGGAACTGTACAACGCAGGGTTAATATCCCTGCTTTATATGTGATGATGTAGAGGAAACTCCTACAAGCAGAAGCTTCAGGCAGAAGACAACGGCTTTTCTAGAAAAGGGAATACCATAAGTAATACAGCCTCTCATTCTACCACCTAGAATGAAGGAGCATTTAACCATTGCACTGTGCAGGGATCCCACTGCAAGGGTATTTTTTGTTCCAGTCCAGACTCCAGCTTAACCTCCCTGGCGGTATTCCCAAGTGTGGCTCGGGGTGAAATTTCAGTACCATTAGCGGTAACTCCGAGCCACACTCGGGATTGCATCGCTGGATCCTGGAAGAGGTTGCTTACCTTGTCCCCGGGATCCCGCAATGTATTCCCGCAGTGTACGGTGGCCGGATCTTCCTCTTGATGCTCTGTGTGCCCTGGCTTCCGTTCCCTGCGAGCGACGCGACGCAGGGGGGCAGAACCGGCGGCAAATTCAAAAAGTATAAAGCACCAACACACTGATACATTGTAATCCTATTGGATTACATTACTAAATAAAATAAATTGACCTTGGTTTGCCCCCCAGTGCTTTCTCCAGTGCCCTTGCCTGCAGTTTTACTGTACTTTGTGTCTGGAAACTGCAGAAAGACCATGGCATCAAAAATGCGCGCCTCCACCTCAAAAGCGCTATATGACCTGCTGGAAAACAGCGACAGCGATACAGAATCGCTTGCAGAATTGAGTGATAGCGATTCGTGGGGAAGTTTGTCATCAGACACAGAAAGCTATTTCAACGATGATCCTGCGACTGTGCCCAGCGATGTGCGGACTTGGTGCTCGATTGACTGCGATATGGAGCACGTATTGCCCTCAAGATTCCCCTTTACTGGAGCAACTGGTATCAAAGTGGATGTTGAGGATGACAACCCCTTGGCATACCTCCAACTCTTTTTGACCGATGAGGTTATTGAAAAAATTGTTACGGAGACAAATCGGTACCAGGAGCAACAAGCTGCTATGCATCAGAGGTTTTCAAGGAGCAGAAAGTGGGAACCAGTGACCAAAGAGGACATCTGGAAGTTTCTGGGCCTAATATTTCTTCAGAGAGTGGTGGGGTAACCCCTGCAGAAGTGGTATTGGTCAACCAACAAATTACTAGCCACTCCTTTTTTTGGCACGGTCATGTCGGAGTACAAATTTTCTCTGATAATGAAATATTTGCACTCTGCAAATAATGAAGAATTTGATGAAACTTCTCATCCAGCTCCAAAACTCAAAAAGATTTGGGAGGTTTATCAAATTATTCTGAAAAATTTCCAGCAGACCTATGTACCAGATAGAGACATTAGTATTGACATTAGTATTGATGAAAGTCTAATGGCCTACAAAGGAAGACTCAGCTGGATACAGTTTATGGCGTCAAAGAGAGCACGATTTGGCATAAAATCATTCATGCTATGTGAATCAAGCACTGGTTACATATGGAATTCAGTCCTATGCAACGAACGATTCAGTAATTATGGAATGGCAACCGCTTCGGTTCTTACTTTGATTGAGCCATTGCTGAATCAGGGCTATCAGACAATTTTTACACTTCTCCAGAACTCTATAAGTTTCTTCTACACAACAAGACGGATGCATATGGGACCGTGACATGCCGCCAACCTTTGGCAATAAAAAGCTCAAGGCAGGAGAAATAGTTGCCTGGCAGAAAGGCAAATGATGGCACTGAGATGGCGCAACAAAAAAGATGTGTGCCTTATGAGTACTATTCACAACACTACTACTGTCAAGGTACACACAAAAGGTGGAAAAGACGTAATGAAACCACAAGTCGTGATGGATTACAACAACACCATGGGAGGTGTGGGCAGATCTGACCAGGCCATGACATTCTATCCAGCGATGAGAAAACAACAAAAAAAATATTACAAAAAAATATTCAGGCATCTTCTTAAACAGTGTTTGTTGAACGCATTCATTCTGCTAAAAAAAAAAAGAGTGACAAGCCGGTGGTTCATGCAGACTTTGTTTGGAAAGTTGACAAACTTATATTTCTCAAGCACCAAACACCAACGACTGTAAATAGATCTGGACGTCGTGCTGCTGGCGTTGTGAACCCAGAACGCCTGACTGGTAGGCACTTTATGGACCACATTCCACCAAAGGAAAAGAAGTCTGCACCCACAAGGATGTGTGTGGTTTGCTGCTCTAAGCGTGACAATGCTGGAAGGAAAATCCGAAAAGAAACCCGGTTCTATTGTCCCGATTGTGATGTCGGACTTTGTGCTGTACCATGTTTTAAAATTTTCCATACCAGGGACATTTACTGAAGCAATATGACTACTAAAAAAATGTCAGTGTTTTTGATTATACTGTATTATTTACTAAAATTTATTGAATAAAAAGTATTATTATTATATTATTATTTGTTATTATTTATAGTTATTTTTTACCCGAGATGTCTACTAGACTCTGGTTTGGACAGATTTAAGTGAGTTATTCCTAAGAATTACAGACCTACAATATAAAACGCCAAATTTCCATGCAAAATAATGGTACCGCTTTCAGCACCAAAAATCTGAAATAATCATACCGCCAGGGAGGTTAAATAAAATATAAAAACAAAGTTCACAAAAACAATTCAAAACCCCAGTCCCATATTTCCCAAACCCCCTTAGATTCCCATATCCCCAATTATCCTAAAAAATGCAAGATGTAGTCTTCAGGTATGTTTTTGGTAGAAAATAGCTAGGGCCAGGACAGTGCAGGAGCACTTGAATATGGCAGCAAACAGCAAGATCTTTGCAGTTTGGGCCTTCCTTAAAGTATCTCCTGCTGACAGTATCATTGTGGTGTGCAGCCTCTGCCTCCAAAGTATCAGCTATGGAAAGAGTACCAGCCATTTGGGTACCACATGCATGGAAAAACTATGTACCAAAGAGATTTGTGGGAAAAGGTATACACAAATCCTTCCTCAAGGGTGCATTGAACTTTCTATTATTAGAATGCAGCTAATACACCTTTTTCTTTCTCTTCCTTCTCAAGGGCACTCAACAGAGTTACGTGGGAACTCCTTCCTAAACACATATGGAAAAGGGTGTTTAGAGAAACCATGTATCAAAAAGGTACGTACACCATGGGTTTACCGACCATGAGAAAGGTATCGACTATGAAACCTCCGTCTCCGACGTGTGGTGTTACTATGACAGTCGTCCTCTATGAAATTCCTTCCGGGTTTGACGTTTCTAGAACGACAAACGACGGTATAAGTTCACGAGGACGTGACAGGACCGGGATCGATAAAAGATGGTTTTTGTATGGACTTCTGATGTAGAACGTAAAAAATCCTATTAACCCCTATACCCTTAGATTCCCCCAAA
>BLSH010401037.1:559907-572385 GCA_018402905.1 Glandirana rugosa | reverse complement strand
AAAGACAGACACAGACGGTGATTACGATACAGACGTTGGTGGGTAAAACTGCTGTCACCACCTCTAAAGAAAAAAAAATGTGCTGAAAAAGTCAGATCACTTTTTCAGCACCTGGGTCCATTTCCCAGGTTGTCAGGACTTCTGATAACATTAAAAAAATGTTAAAATGAAGCAAATGGCAGTTTTACCCAACTGTTTAAATAGTGCAGCTTTTGACCTTTTTCCAAAAACTAAAAGTATGAATAATTGCTGTCATTGATGGAATATTATTAGGTATCTGACATAATTTAATCAAGTTATTAAGAGGATCAAAGAAAAGCATACCCTAGATTTATAGTTAATACTTTAAAAGCGCTTGCCTTTGGGTGAGTAAAGCATATTATCATATTGTCCCTGCAAGATAAAATAAAACTAAAAAATGGGTGGTTGCAGACATAGCATTAGTGGCAGACACAGACAGAAAGGTGTCACATATTGTAAAATATCTGGATAAATCTTTTGCCCCTTAGTGTTAGTTAACCCCAACAATTGCCACTGGTCAATACCAGTGATTATTAGTACATAATTTAAGAAAAAATATTTTTTATAGCTGAACCTAGGCAAACAGCTAAATACACAAGTGGAACACATACATGGGCACTGCTTTACATGCCAAAGGATCTGTATTTCTGTCCATACAGGCCTGCAATTTGCACAGCTCTACCACACAGTACAGCCCCACCTAGAAGGGGAGGGGACCTGCTGCAAAATCCCTTCCAAATACAGGGCCTCTACCCGTTTTCACTCTGTGACTGGACAGTGAAAGAAGAAGTAGCACACTGATGAGCTTGTCTTTTCTTCTATTAGCATTCTCCCTTGCATTGCAGCAAAACCGACTTGCCCCTACTGCTGCTTCTTTTTCCTCCACTCTAAATTCTGATGAACAGACAATATAGTATAGTGCAAGACACTGAACAGATATCAAGTCAATTACAGGTACTTACACTGCTTGCATTAAAAAATATATTTAATAGTGTATTAATTTAAAGAGCTGTATTAATTTGTGTCTTTAATATCTGCCTGGAGTTAAAGTGATACTAAAGTCTCTTTTCTTTTGGTTTAAAAATAATAAACATGTTATACTTACCTGCTCTGTGCAGTGGTTTTGCCCAGAACAGCCCCGATCCTGCTCTTCTTGGATCCCTCATCGGTGCTCATGGCCCCTCCCTCTTGCCGAGTGCTCCCACTGCAAGCAGCTTGCTATGGGGGCACCCGAGCCGAGCCCCAGCTCCGTGTGTCCATTCAGCGGTTCGGTCCCTCCCCCTCTCTCTGTTTAAAAGTAAGAAACAGTGCAGCGCAGCTCTCTGCTTATTGGCTCACTGGCTTTGATTGACAGCAGCGAGAGCCAATGGTGCCACAGCTGTGTCTCAGCCAATGAGGAGGGAGAGTTCCAGACAGCTGAGTCTCTCCTGCAATATCGCTGGATCGAGATGGGCTTAGGTAAGTATTGAAGGGGGGGTTACGGGAGCTGCTGCACAGATAAGGTTTTTTTTATCTTAATGCAAAGAATGCATTAAAATAAAAAAAAACTTTTGCCTTTACAACCACTTTAAGCTTTATGTTGTCTTGAAGTGGAATTTGGGGGTATTTGTTTAACCACTTCCAGCCTGCCATGTAGCAAAATGATGGCCGGAAAGTTGTTCTGTTATCCTGACTTGGCATCATATGATGTCCAGAAGGATAAGCTGCGATCGCCTGCCCGCGGGGACGTGCAGTGCAGGGATCAGTGGTGTGTCAGTCTGACACACCGCATCTCCGAGCTAGGTTAAGAGCCTCTGATGTAGACTCTTTACCACGTGATCAGCTGTGTTCAATCACAGCTGATCACAGTGTAATCAGGAAAAGCCATGTATCAGCTTTTTCTCAACTCGCACTGACAGGCGCAAGTAGAGGAGATCGGCTGCTCTCCTGTCAGCGCATTGATTATCAGTGCAGACCCATCGAGGATGCCCACCCATGATCTCCAGGGATGTCCACTCATAGCCACCAGGTAAGCCCACTAGAGCCCACCAGGAATGCCAATCAGTGCCCATTAGGGATGGCACCCTGTGCCCATCAGTAATGCCTGCCAGTGCCTCCTGATCAGTGCTGCCTATCAGTGCCATCTATCAGTGCCACCCATCAGTGCCGCCTATAAGTGCCCACCAGTGCCACCTATCTTTGCCACCTATGAGTGCCCATCAGTGCCACCTATGAGTGCCCATCAGTGCCACCTGTGAGTGCCCATCAATGCCCACCAGTGCCGCCTATGAGTGCCATCAGTGCTGCTTATCAGTGCCGCCTATCAGTGCCTATCAGTGCTCCATAAAAGTGCCACCTCATCAGTGCCAATCAGTACTGCTTAATCAGTGCCCGTCACTGTAGCCTCATCAGTGCTCTTCAGTGAAGGAGAAAAAAATTACTTATTTACAAAGTTTTGTAACAGAAACAAAGAAAAACTTTTTTTTTTTTCAAAATTGTCGGTCTTTTTTTATTTGTAACACAAAAAATAAAAATCTCAGTGGTGATCAAGTACCACCAAAATAAAGCTTTATTTGTGGGGAAAAAAATGATAAAAATTTTGTTTGGGTACAGTGTTGCATTACTGCGCAATTCTCATTCAAAATGTTACAGTGCTGAAATCTGAAAATTGGCCTGGGCAGGAAGGAGAGAAAGTGCCCTGTATTGAAGTGGTTAAATGTTGACACATGTCCTATTTACTTGAGTAAAGTATGCATGTTACTGATAGTTAAATAGAAGTCATTGATCTGTTAGGGGTCTGGGGTTTGGTGGAATTTGGTGACATGAAAACTAACATAGTAGGTACCGTAGTTTAAATTGTCTTAATCATATAATACTATTTTTATTTATAATATGCTCCTTTAACAATCATTTAAGACCTTGACTTTAATTTAATATTTATATTTATGGAGTTTAAGTGACATTCATAGGTAAGACATTATAAAATATATTTGTAGTAAATTAATGTAGTTAATTCACAAACTTTTTTTTGTAATTGAATAAAAACATTTTTTGGCCAAGTAATTATTTTGCAACTATTTCAAAGTAGTAATGCAAGGGCTTCAATGACATGTCACATTAGAAAAACCCTACCGTAAATAATTACTTTTGAATTGTAACCCTCAAAATATATAGTATTATTTTATCACATATTATTATTATACAGAATTTATATAGCGTTCGCGCAGTGCTTTATATATCTTCAAGAACATGTAGATGGGAGCAGATTTGGTTTCAAACATATTTCAAAATATAATTTTTTTGACTCAAAGCCATAAAATAACACAGGTTGAAAATTTGGAGAGGTAACCCCATATTTTTTTTTTAGATTTGAGCTACATCTTTCCTTAAAGGGTAACTCCACTTTCGTGGGGAAAAAAAATAGCAAACAAAGAAAAAATAATATAGCGTATACAATTTTGACACGAGTCACATTGTAATTGAATATAAATACAAAGATATAACAGGTTGTGGCACCCTACATGTTTAGAAAAGGTGAAAAAATAAATATGTAACTATTGGTTATGCAGCCCACTTATTCACAGGTAAAAAATCTGGAAGAGAGAATGATAGCGGAGAGTAAATAAGTGATCGGCGCTCACCTTCATCTAAATGGTGTGAGCAATATACAGTACTGGAATAACAAATAATAAGTCAAAGAAAAACAGCTGCAGCTCCAGGTGAGAGTCAGACACAGCTCCCAAAGCAAACATGCTAGACTGGCTGGGGTGCACGCCCTGTCATTGCAACAGACAAGTGAAGTGAAGAAAATCTGGAGCGGCAGCACTCCCACCAAAAATAGTAGCAATACGTCTATTATTGTTAAGAGCAAAAATTGGGGGTACGGGGGGACAAAAGGTTGACGCGTTTCACACTATCAAAGTGCTTTGTCAACACCAATATCATGATATTGGTGTTGACAAAGCACTTTGATAGTGTGAAATGCGTCAACCTTTTGTGCCCCGCCTGTATCCCCAATTTTTTGCTCTTAACAATAATAAACATATTGCTACTATTTTTGGTGGGAGTGCTGCCGCTCAGGATTTTCTTCACTTCAACAAATAATAAGTGATCAGACGATCACTAACACCTAGATGATATATGTATCAAAAATGCTATATCTAACAATATGGATAGCTCATAAAGTGAATCACAAATTCATGATGATTGAAAAATTCATAATATAGGGATATGCATAAATTAAATGGTAAAGGACAGATCATCAAATATGTTTCATCAATAGCAGCAAAAAAATCAATAGCAACAAAAAAATCCTTCAACCATGCTCATAAAAAGTGCCAAAGTGCATAAAAAATTCTTAATATGGTGATTTGCATAACATATTGTAGTGAATAGTTCATCAAATATATTTCATCAAAAAGAATCCTTCGACCGTGCTCAAAGAAAGTGCCAAGGTGCAAAAAAGTCCTTCTCTTTCTCATGGAAGTGCTCCACCATCAAAAAGTGTGACAGTGGTTCACACTTACCTTAAATGGAAGTATAAAGGCCCAATAAATCAACAACACTGGAAAGGATTAGTAAGATGGAGAAGCGTCCACACATCAAACCAGGAATGGTGTCATTACTCCAATGGGCATCTCACAAAGTGAATGGCTCACGCAAATAAGATAACAACAAATCCTTCATCGCTCAAGCCAATTTATTTGTAACTTCAGAAGGATAAAAACAAGCAACCAAATGCCCACTTATGTGCTCCTGTGCTGATATGCCAGCACTGACAGATCCAGCGTGTGTGAATGCAACTTGCTCATCCCCATGCAGCGTGCACTCCACCGCTTGGAATTTCGAAACTAGAGGGGCCGGATGTGATGTCGAGAGGAAGCATGGCTTCAATGCATTTCGTGCCCCACAAGACACATCATCAGGAAGGATTCTTTTTGATCAAATATATTTGATGAACTATTCACTACAATATTTTATGAAAATCACCATATTATGAATTTGTTATGCACTTTGGCACTTTTTATGAGCACGGTTGAAGGATTTTTTTTGTGGCTATTGATTTTTTTGCTGCTATTGATGAAATATATTTGATGCACTGTCCTTTACCATTTAATTTATGCATATCACTATATTATGAATTTTTTAATCATCATGTATTTGTAATTCACTTTATGAGCTATCCATATTGTTAGATATAGCATTTTTGATACATATATCATCTAGGTGTTAGTGATCGTCTGAAAATTGTTTCTGAAAATGCAATGCAATATGGCTACCTGGAGGTTTGCTGTACACAGAATGTGTACAGAATGCCCCCTCCTCCCCGAAACATAATTTTGTGCTTGTGTGATTGGCTCACTGATTTTTCCAGAAGTCTGCCCTAAGATACAAATCAGATTTCAGACATCTCTTGCAACAAAAATATCATTTTTGGAGAGTTACTTTCAATAGGAACACGTCTAAAGGGATGCAGCCCAGCAGCTTTCCTCATTAGTGCCTTGCAGGTGCACAGCTGCTTGATAATTATGAAACCACTCCCATTAGATTCACTTTCCCACAGTGGCACAGAGAAGCACACATGGATTTTTTCAGAATAACAAAAGGTAGGAATTTGCTAAAATCCTTGTAATGTACATAGATCATCCGGAGGGGAATGATTTGTTTTCAACAAAAGTGGAGTTGCTCTTTAAAAACTCTGCAGAGAATATTATCTTTGACTAATATCTGTAATTGCAGAAAAAAAGGGCTTCCATTTTGTAGAGTTGATAATTTTACTTTACCTCAATTCAAATATGTTATGAAATTATAAAGACTGGCTTGATTTGTATACCATATATATTTGTATACAATTTTTGTTGCTTTCTGCTTAATTTTAGCCATGTATTCTTATAATACAGGGCATATGTCAGAAATGGTCAAAAGCTTACATCCCAATTGAAGTATCAAAATGTTTTTTTCTATTTATAGTCCTACACCCCCCTGCTATGATTTCTGACTGATCTTTACTTTAAAAAGCCTTAAAATGCTCTCCTCTTTAAGTGAATATATTGCTTCCTACCACTCCCTCCAGGGTTTTATGCTGGCATAACTAAATAATAGCCACACATACAGACTTGTATTACTGAGGAAGAGAGGAAATGTGTCAGACTGAGCTTGTTACTGAGTGCTGATTACTGAGAGTACAGGTTCTTAAACTGATGCCTATTGGGCTTCACCATTATACAGTACTTAGACGCACTGCACAACTGCTGTAACAGGAAAGTAGAGGCAAGACTATGAAAATTAAGTTCTGAGCAGAATTTCTATCTGATTGCATATCTTTTTCTTTGGCTTCAATTAGGTTGATCATACATGGCTTGATATTCATCTGATGCAGTTGCGGCCAAAATTGGAGCTGTAGGTGGCCCTGTTTGCACCACCTGGTTTGACAAAAGTCAACTGGAAAATTAAAGACGAGGGGAGGAAAATTGTTACATGAAGAGTGACTGTTCATATATTCAAGCAGTAGTAGAATAGTAATAGAATGATTTTCTCCCATTTAGCCCATGGGCTGAACAAAATAAATGTAGTCATGTATGGCTAGTTTTAGGCTTCCACTTCTCCTCCTCTCTATTAATACTCGGTCTGCTGCATTTACAAGTTAATGTCAACAGAGAAAGGAGTACTAATGGGGAAGGGGAGACCCACACATATGAGATTGTTGCCCAGTCCAGCCACTAAATGTGGGCTGTCATCTCACATCTATAGGTGCCTCAAGAACTTTTTTCAAAAGGGTTTTGTCTAAATAATAATATATTTGCAGCACACAATTTCAGGTATCTCCAATCATAGTAGAGAAAAGTACACCCATGCTCAGTTATAAACTCATCATAGATTTTATGCAGAGGCACCAATACCAATAACAAATTAATCAATTACCTGGCTATAATAAATGTGCAGCATCCTTATAGTGAAAGTATCATGTGAGAGGGAAACATGTTTTGTTTTCTGAAAACACCAATTAATACACCAATGTTTTTCATATAATAGCAAAGCGTTCTTTACTTGTATAATTATATATTAAAAATGATACGTTAAAATATAGCTGGAAGAACCCATTAACAAACAATTGCCTTATCATCCCTTATGATCTTTAAAGTTACAATGATTGGATAGAAGTATTTTTTTATTTCATCCGTTTGTAGTAAACAGTGTCAAATAGGTAGTGTTTCTCAGAATACCGTTTTCTGCTTCTTCAGGAAAACATGGGGTGAATAGTACACTTTGTGCATGTTTGGACCATTTGGGACCAGCCTTGAGAAAGGGGTAGATGCCTGGAAAGATGTTGCCTAAATCCCTTGAGAGCTGCACACGTGCTCCTCAGCAGCTGTGTACGGCGTGTTTCTGGGAGTGAGCTGATCCCTATTACCCCAGTGCCGGCTTTGCCTATGACAGCCGGCCAGTGTTAATCTCAGGACTCCAGCTGGGCTGCACTGTGCTGCCTTTGGAGCTGTACCCCTCTCTTCTCTATAAACCCTGTGCCTTTGTGATGTTCTATCTAGAATAAATGATAAATGGATTTCCGGATGTTATCCCCCTAATGATTACATACCACAATGTAAGTGGATATTATTTTTATGTCTATAAAAACGAAATCTAGAATCACAGTGGAATGTAGTGGAAGTGCCTTCAACCCAATATCAATAGAAAATGCAATACCCTCCAAAAAAGGAACAGGGGACTATTACGGTATGGGCACAGCAGACAAAATGAACTCCAAAAATGTATATATATATTAAGTCTTTATTACAGAAACAGCAATTTATAAAATGAATTAAAAACATGAAGGCGGCCAGTACAGTATACAATAAACACAGTGCCAGTGGTGAAACATAACCTTGATCAAATATTCAAATTACAGAGACATCCGACGCGTTTTGATTATAGAGATTTTTTGTTCTTCTTCAGAGATGTTCGTGTTTAAAGGCAAGGGTGTTCTAAGATGTAAATACAGCATTAGGTTTCATATAAATACATCTATAAATAAAGATTAGCATGGATGTAACACAGATACTAACCATGCTGTGTTAGATATGGACATGTATTTGGGCGCAAATTGTAAAACCAAACGGAAATGAAAATTGCCTCACAATAGAAACCACAGGGGTTAACGCCGGCCTAACCCACCAGCCCAAAAGCCTGATGGGGCTGCCATATGCTTTAAAGACTAATCTTTTATATATATATATTTTTGGAGTTCATTTAATAGTCCAATAAAAGTCCCCTGTTCGCCTGTGTTTGAAGAAATCCGGTGACCATGCTGCCTTGTTATTTGTAACTCTGTAATAAATTCATATTTTTGCAGCACTACATGTTTCATTTAACCAGCATAACTTTCTTCGTGAAACCAGTAATTAGATGGTTAATGTAGACCTGGCCTTTCAGAATGAGTTTCCATTGAGCACTCAACCTTTCACTCCCATGACAATTTGTTGAAATATTCTATAATGTAGGAAGGTATAGTCTTTGAAGTTTAGAAAAAAGGATATACCTATAATTTGTTTTCCTGAGGGGACACAAGACTGCATTTTCCTCCTGTCAGAAAACTGTGGACAGACAAAAATGGATTGCCAGTGTAGGCAGTCATAGCAGGATTAGCAGACACCATCAATGTACAGTGAAGAGCCCAGGCATGTGTCATAGGCAAACCTGTTAGTAAAACATAAAAAGAGAATAAAATTATGATATTGCTGCAGGTCAGCATGACACATTTTTCTCGTGTCTGACTTTTTATGTTAAATGCATTCAGAGTTTGGTAATTGCCTTTGCCTACAAGAACAAAGAACAGGTCAGATTCTCTGAACTGAACCGTCAAGTTTTTTCAGTGAGTAAAGACAGGAGAATGAAGATAAAGTTCATGCAGTTTGTGTATAATCTGATAAGCACCCTACAATGATGTTCTTTAAGGAAAAGGCAAACCATCTGCTTTTCAGGTTAGTGGAGTTTTTATCAGGGATTGCAAATTTAATAGTGACCACTTTCCCATGCAATGCAGATTTTAGTCTCACCATTCTTCATCCTATGCTGTAGCTAGCTAGAACTTTTTACAAAATGTTTTTTTAATGCTTTAGCATGTTAACAAACAGTCTAAGGAGAGACATCAAATACCAAAAAATCTGTAGCTTTACAATAGACTGAACATAGCCATCAATCCGAAACAAAGAGTCATCCAGATGTTAGGTTAGAGATGGACCGAACACCCCCCTGTTTGGTTCGCAGCAGAACTCCCAAACAGGGGAAAAGTCGAACAGCGAACCCCATTGAGGTCTATGGGAGCCAAACAGGAAAAATCAAAAGTGCCCATTTTAAAAGCTTATATGCAAGTAATTGGCCATAAAAGGGGTATGGATAATGCACTGGGGGACATGTATCAATGCAAAAAATGTTCTTAAAAACTATCGTTTTTTTCAGGAGCAATGGTTTTAATGACGCTTAAAGTGCAATAATAAAAATGAAAAATTGTTTTAAATATAATGCCTGGGGAGTTCCCTTAGGCTGCCTGTAAAGTGACGCATCTCTAGCATATATAGAACATGCTGCAGCAAAAATTACATTTTTAAAGAAACAAAAAGTGAGTTAAATCCCATTTAGGCCTCATACACACGGGCGTATCTTTAAAAATAAACAAAACATCGGGCCCGACGTCAAGAAAAAAAAACTGCATTTTTCGGCGTTATGCATCGGCGTTAGTGAGCGTTAGTGAGCGTCGGCATCAATAGGCGTTTTTTAAAATAAAATCATCCCTCTGCTATTTTTCAACCTAAAAACGTTGGCGTCAAAAACGCCGGTACAATATTAGTTGGCGTTTGTTGGCGTTTTGCGACATCGGCGTAAAAAAATGCCAAAACGTTACAGCCTCAGAACGCGATGGCCGTGGCTTCTACTTTCAGCTCACTAACGCCGACGCCATCTACAGCTCAAAAACGCCAATGTTTTTATGGGGCCATTGACTAACATGGAGAGCTGCAAAAGACGCCAGAAAAGGCCGGCGTCAAAAAACGTCCGTGTGTATGAGGCCTTATAATGACTCACGGCTGCAATTGCTGGCACCGGGCTATTAAAAAAATAAAGGAAAAAGCTGCGTCCCTTCGGGTCTGGTATGGATTCTAAGGGGAACCCCATGTCAAAATTTTTTTTTGACATGGGGTGGGGCCCCCAAAATCCCCCTCCTGAACCATACCAGGCCACTTGCCCTCAACATAGGGGGGGGGTTTGGGGCAGCGGGGCAGCGGGGCAGCGGGGCAGGGGGACTCCGTAATGTTTTTTCTGTTTTTATTTAATCAGCAATTTTTTTCTTTTGTTCAGCTGTCAGCGGGGAATCACATTGATAGCTGATGACTCATCAGTTGTTAAGGTAGCAGCCTCCCGGCCCTGCTCCTTAACAACCAGCTTATACTGCGCTCTCATTGGGCAAAGCTTTGCCTAATCGGGGAGTAAAAAGCACTGTGCAGTGCGCAGTGCATTGCAGGGCATTCAGCGGGGCGAACACCCTGCAAGTTTGGGTGTTGGACGAACGGGCCGAACAGCCAATGTTCAGCCAGAACTCATGTTCAGGCCAAACCATTCACCCAGCACTATGTTAAGTCATATAAAAAGACAGAGGGGGTTGATTTACTAAAACTGGAGAGTGTAAAATCTGATGCAGCTGTGCATGGTAGTCAACCAGTTTCTAAATTCAGCTTGTGCAATCAAGCTTTTACAATAAACAGAATGGAAGCTGATTGGTTTCTATGCAGAGCTGCCCCAGATTTTGCACTCTTTGGTTTTAGTAAATCATCCCCACAGGCTAACTTTCCCCAACTTAAAGAAGTGTTATATGCCCATTCTCTGGGGTTGGCTGTTGGTGTTGTATTGCAGCCACATAAGCTGATATCATGCTGTACAAAGTTTCACATTTATATAAATAAAAAACAGAACACTAAGTAACAGAATTTGATAGACAATATAATGCACAATAGAAAATGCACCTCATGGGGCTAGTTATCAGAAAAAAGAGCATAAGCAAGTGTTGTGGAAAGGGGAAGTGAAGCTTGGGGGGAGGGGGAACAGAAGGGAAGCGAGGGTGAGAGAGGGGAAAGGGATTGGGGGTTGGTGCAGCTAAGATGGCCAGGCAAAGACAGGATCTAGTTTTCAGTTGCCATTAGCAGGACCCCCCTTTCCCCCAAGCATCTGTGGTGAAGAGCCCTGGGCAAAGCTCACAACACTTGCATTCCCATTGTCAGATGGAGTGATCTTACATTAACACTTACGTTAAACTTCCAGCAGAGTGGCGGATGCAGTATCATGAGAGAGAGAAGCATTATGGGAGCAGATCCTGAGGTAACAAAAATCCACTGAACACCAATCCTGGGGTTATTTTACAGCATTGAACCCCAATCCTTTTATTGTGGCCAGCCTAAAGCACACCTGTGTAATAATCATGCTGTCTAATCAGCATCTTGATATGCCACACCTGTGAGGTGGATGGATCATCACGGCAAAGGGGAAGTGCTCACTAACACAGATTTAGACAGATTTGTGAACAATATTTGAGAGAAATAAGGTCAATACAACTCATGAATTCTGGCTACGGATGCTACTTACACTGTCTTCCCGATTACCATAAGTATTAAGAGACAGACAGATCATGCAGTTTGGGTACTAGAAGACCAATCTGGACAAACTCCAAACCTTACCAGTAATTTATGCAGTTTTCTCAGCACCTACTGCACTGTTTTTCATTTGGGGAATATGCTTCATTTTTTTTATCTATGCCAGATCCGATTAAAGTGGAAAGGGTAAGTTCTGCTTGTTTGACTCCACCCCCCACCCCCACCACCATCTTTGGCACTTCGTTTTTCATTTTGGCAATCCGGCAATCCAATCGGATGTTGGTCCACCCCCTCCTCCCCCACCACAACCTTCTGGGACACGTCACAGGTCCCAGAAAGCTGTGGGACCATTCACAAAGAGCAGAACGGCTCACGCATGCTCAATGGGAAGACAGCAGTAAAGACACAAGCAGTCACAGATGGCTTGCCAAAGTAATAATGCCAGCGCTTGGACCTGAAGGTGGCCGTAGGTAAGGACAGCACTGGATCCCTGGACAGGTAATTGTCCTATCAGTATTTGTAGCTGCTGACATGTAATTTCTTATTTTCAGAGTGAAAAAAGCTTTAAAGTGGAACTTCAGTCTTTCATCTTTCCATCTATTAAATATTGTGCCCTTGTGGTTTTAACTTTGGATAGTAAAACATTTTTTTCTGCCAGTAAATACCTTATACAGCCCACTTCCTGTTTCTTGTCTGGTAAAATGCCTCGGCATTTGACATCATGCACAGCTCTCTCTCACTCTCGTGAGAGTTTGCCAGGAAGGGAGGGGGGTGAGTCATAAGAGGGCCAATGAAAGCTGTAGGGCTGGAGTTGTACCTCTGCTGACTTCAAGGTGAAATTTCGA
>BLSH010401037.1:520741-543725 GCA_018402905.1 Glandirana rugosa | reverse complement strand
CATACTCTCTTCTATTCCTACAACCGGCATCGTTATATCGGAAATAAGAGTTTTTTATATATATATTTATATGTCAAATACACCTTGTAATCTAGAAGAACAAGGTGAAAAGTTATCAGACTGGTGGTCCTAAGACACATCCTTTGCAACGTGAAAAGGTTTGTTCTACAAAAACTTACAATAACCGATAAAAGTAGCTACTTTGTGATTTGTTTTTTTTACTCGTGAACTAAAGTCTAAAAAAAAAGGACATTTATCAGTAGTCATATACTTTAGATTTTAACACGATGCTATGTGCTTAGTTATAAAGGCACACAAATATTTGTATCGTAGCACAATTTTAGATTTCATATACTGATGACTATTTACAGGAAAAAAAAATCTGAAATCAAGTGCTCATTTTTTTTGTTTAGTGTTTCATCGATGAAAATAGCCAATAACATTCAAAAACATCTTGTTTGGAAAAGTGCAACGTTTCCTACACAGAATCCTGGTGGTCAGACTATTGAAAAGTGGAACAAGAAGATCTAATGTTCCACATAAACTGTATATTTATATATATATTTTTTGAGAATAAAGGCTATATTGCTACGGCCAACATCCTTATCTTCTCTCATACTCTGTTTATTATAATACAACACTACTGTATGTTGCCCTTCTGTCGGGATAATTAGACTTTCCACACAAGCTGCAAACTGCACAGATGAGATCTTCGACTGGAAATCTGTAAACTATACAAGCAATGTTTCACAAAGCAGTTTTCAGGGATCACTTGCAGCTCATGTTTTTCAGATCTCATCACACAATCACACGTAAAGTAACGAGACAACAAGGTTGGAAATGGGGACCTGCTGGTGGTTCGTAAGAACTGCAATTGGGAAACACAGATATAAGCTAACCTTTTCTGAGTATTGTTACCTATATTTGAGGTAGTAAAGGACACTCTAAAAAAGGAAATGGAAAACCTTTTAACATAGTAAAGAAGCTGAGCCTATTCTGCTGTATTACAAATGGCAGGGCTGCTCTAGTAGATGAGAGGACATTTCCATCAGAGGTTCATAAATGCTATTTACACAGGTATTAGGACTAGCCACAAATTCCCTTTAAAGAAATGTAATGCCATAGTCTTACATTTCTATTGCTTTTGTACAGCATTAATAACAATGTATAAACTCTTAAAAAGCTTATATTTTCTTAATGCTATAAAAGTGTTAATAACACTGAGTATATGTAATGGTCAACACCCAGCAGCAATAATGCATGCTCTGACACTCTCCCTGTGGAGTCCACATGGGGAGTCATTATGGATAGCACAGGCTGCAGTATTAAATTCAACTCACTGCAGAGCAAACAAATTCTAAGTTGCGTGATCGTGTGTAATGAGCCATTCACCTCAATCCATCTCTCGGACATAAGACACAGGGGAATGCATTAGGAATGTAAGCCTTGCTCTCCATTTTGGAGTTGGTGTGTACAAGTAAACATTCTTTTGAAGCTCCCAATTCTGTTACATTCCATGCTTCTTGATCTTCTCCTCCTGTGCCATTATTGCTTCCCATAATTATGCTACCTGAGATGTAAAACCTCAGAAGAAAAGATTTAGTTGTATATGTGTGACATTGCTTGGGATTGAAAATGTTCCTCTTGTTGGATACCCTAAATGGCAGAGGCATGTAAATGTCTAAAAGGGAACTGTATTTTGAGAAATATGCAAACTGCTATTGCTAACTTTCTTCTAAAAATACTAGACCCTTAGCTGCTTTCCAGGTTACTGACCTGTAATAGCGTCTGGCTAGTGACGTTAAAATAAATTCAGAACTCCCAATTTGTATATCTGTTCTAAGTCAGTGATTTAGAAAGTATGGAAGATATTGTTTTCATCATAATGTTTCACCCCATCGACCAGTTAAATGCAGTATATGCCCTGTTACCGATCTATCTTGGTACATCCTGTTCCTGGAGGGTTTCAAAGTGTTAGCCTTTATATAGAAATAAGATTATAGACTCAGCGGCCATGTGTGACACAACCCTTGAAGCAGCATGAGGTGTACTCCCCTTGAAACCAGCCTCATTTGTATACAACAACTGAACTTCTATAGCAAGGGTGCCCAATCTTTTGAAGAGCGAGGGCCACTTAAGCGACTTGGTAACCAGTCGTGGGTCACAATGAGCAGGGTAGGGCAGATGAAAGGTCTGTGTCCACGTTGCATATGACGAGCAGACACAGACACCGCCCGCTCTACTCTATGGGCCCTCTGATCCAATCCACCCAGAAGGGAGAGGACAATCCCCCTTTTTTTTTTAGTGGATCAGATTGGAGGTAGGCATGTGTAAACGGACACAAGTCTGTTTACATCTGCCGCTCCATAGTGGTGAATGGAGAATCTGATTGGGTCCCCCCTTAAAAACGGACAGGCGCACCCGATCAGACCGATCATGTGAATGGGGCCTAAGGCTGCTTTCACACTGATGCACTGCGGTTTATCCACACTGTGGGTGCTTCGCAATGCACCTGTGGCTTTCCTGCAGGTTAGCTGCAATTTGCCATATACTTCTATTATATCCTGCAGGTGTGGTGCACTTTCTGCCTGCATTAAGGAGTTTTGATATGCTTTCAGAAAGTGCACCACACCTGCAGGTAATAACAGAGGTCTATAGCTCAGTGCAGGTAACCCGCAGGTGCACTGGTGCTGCACCTGCGGATCAGTTTGAAAGCAGCCCGGTAACCATTGAAGAACAGATATGCCCATATATACACTGTGATTTAAGTAATAAACTGTCTTTAATGTCTTTACTTCAGGTATCACCAGCTGTTGCTGTCCCAGTGCACTTGGTATCACTCTGCATGTGACAGGAGTCGGCGCTATACAGAAAGCGTTGGATTATGCGGCTGTGCTCTGCAGCTGCTTGCTTTCTCTACCGCTGGCTTCATTCACAACACTGATGCTCTGGGATGGCAGGTCGGCAACCTGCAATCTGGGCTTGCCAACCCACCATCCCAGAGCAGAAGGTCGCAGGCCACATCAGAGGGCCACCGGTTGGGCACCCCTTTTCTATAGCGTTTCTCCTGGATAGAGAGGAACAAGTATCAATCTGTACCAAAGTACACATGGTTCTAAACTCTGTGTACTCTGCAGGCCAGTTAAACTTAACAGGTTATATGCGATGATCCTTAAGGCAGCATCAAAATATGAAATCTATAGTCTCATATATAGTAAGGGAGCTAAAACCGCAATGACTATGTACAGTCTTCAGTAACCTAAATCAATCAGAATTCACCTGCTTACTTGATAAAAGGAAACTGACATTTAAATGGTCTCTTTGGGTTAATGTATTTATGTAAATAGATAGCACACTAATAAAAGCTGAACTCCGGATGAAAAAACCTCTGTTGAAATATATTCGTCAATAGCCACAAACGATTTAAATTGACTTTGTGAGCTCCCAATGCCTTTGGAAATCCAGTTATTACCTTGTAAAATTAGCAGTGACATCATCACATAGCCTGTGCAGAGATAAGAGTCTTCCCCTATAGACTGCCTGCAGAAAACTACAGGAGGGGGCGGATACAAGACTATTCACCCTGCACAAAGAGAAAGAGCAGCAGTGAATGGTCTTTATTAAAAGAAGCTCCTGCACAGAGGCAAAGTTTCATGCTGGATTACTGCACAGATCTGGAAGAAATACACAATTACACCAAGATTCAAATCAAGAATACACATGCTTCTTGTATTTAGACATTATTTGCTGAGTTAAATTTGCGGAGTTCAGCTTTAAATGAGCAGGATAGTGTCCATTCCCTTTATCTAAATTTAACATTAATGTGCCCTGAGGACAATAAATAACAATAATAGCATATTTGTACATATTTAATAAGTCCCCTCCTATTGCCACATATTCATGTTTAAATATATATTTACATCAACTCTATCTAGTACACAACGGGGATTCCTGAGGTACAAGTTTTGCTGTGCTGTTATCTTTTGACTGAGAGTTCTTGATCCATTGGATTCAGTTTATATTGCATTCAAGTGTAGAGAGTTTCATTATGCTTGACAAGCGCTATGGTATTTTGCCAAATGATTTGCAGGACAAGCAGATATCCAGAAGACCCTGGTTATTGCCAGTGAAAGTACTGAAGTTGCAGACCCAATGTTCATGCTGCAAGTGGAGTATATTTTGACTTCATCTCCTGCAGTTGGCATACGGTCACCTGACATGATAGTCTGTATGTATAATGTGCCTTTTGTATGTCCAATGTACTCATTCATCTGAGGTAACATCAATGTCCTTGGGGCTGTCCTGACAGGTTGCCATTCTCCATCTGCTGACATGCTGAGTGCTTTTTCTTTTTTGCTGTGCATCTGGACATTCCTCTTCTAACTTTTGACGTTTGTGTTTCGTTCTTCTGTTCTGAAACCATACCTTTACCTACAAAAAGAGTGAGATTTTCAGTATTCAGTAGGGATGAGTAGAGCAATTTTGGCCAATTTTGATTTAACCATAAAATGATTGATTTTGCCATTGAATTAGCTAATAAGATTGCCATGTTTTCTGCTTAGGTGAAATCTGCTTGAAAATACATTTAACGTGGAAGTAAGGAAACAAATTCTATGAGGTAGGGTTCTTGGCAGAAGAGACTATTGGGCTTATTTATTATAGGAAGCGACAATCAATACCAATAAAATGTGTGAATATTTAACCACTTGCGGACCGCCCACTGTACATTTACTGTGGTAGGGCGGCTGCTCTGAGCCAGATCACATACCTAGTAAGTGATCTGGCACTCCCGGGTCTGGGGCATGGGCGTGCTGCCACCGACCCGCTCCTGCTGTGTGTGATCACAGCGGGAGCCCAGTGGCGAGTACCAATGACTCAATGACCGATTTCTCAAGACCCAGGCAGAATGACAGTCTGCCTATGTAAACAAGGCAGATTGTCCTTCTGTCAGAAGGGAAGGTATTGATCCTGTGTTTCTGCAAAGCAGGAACACAGATCTTTGCCTACCCCTAGTCAAAGCACCTGCCACACAGTGATTAAGCACAGGCTAGGCACACAAATCGCAAAAAATGGCCTGATCATGAAGGGGGGGCGTAAATTTTCCAGCGGTCAAGTGGTTAATTATATTATGCAGTAATGTGACATAAAATAAGTGTTCACTTTAAATACCCAATCATGTACAGATAAAATAAGTAAAAAGGAGTTTGATTTTCACATGATTGGTTTATTTTAGTGAATACTTACATTGCATATATGTCCTTTAGTAAATCAGCCTCCTTGTGTTTTCTGCCAAAAAAACTCCTTCCCCTTTCTCCTACGTCGCCTGTTGTGTACGCACAATGTAGTGTAAAACACATGACATTTGTAAGATGCTGAGAGTGGAGCTGTGTGCCGGGATGATGTAATTCTAGCAAGCATGCAAAGGAGTAGTTACATCATTAGTAGCCAACCAATAGCAAAGGAAAGAAAACGCAGGGCTGTAAGAAGTGGAGAAGGTGGGACGGAGCACTAGGCAGAACTCAGAGCTGTCAGTGCTGGGGAAGGATAAAGTGGAAGGTAAGTCTACCATAATAGATAAGTATTCCCCCATCAAACATCTGGCAGTTTAGTTCTGCTATAAGTAAAACCTCCTTTGTTGCTTTGTAAAGTGTTCTTTGTATTTGTGTTTTTTTCCTTCATTTATTTTATGTGTTTTATTGTTATTTTACTTTTTTCTTACAAAAAGGAAAAAAATAAAAAAAATGAAATAAAGTTGGAAGCTAATTTATAACAACAATGAATCAATATTTTTATGTCTTGTCTTTACCATCACTCAAAGTAGCGTCATTGCTGCAGTATATATACAATTTTATAAATGTTCTATATGGAGAAATCAAAAACGTATAACCCAACCCTAACAAAAAAAATAAAACCAGGACTCAAGCATTAAACTGGATACTTTCCATGAATTAAAGTTGAACTATGAGCAAAACTTTTTTTTTTCATTTTGGATAGCGTAAGGGAGGGTTATAACCCCTCTCAGATTTTTTTTGCCACCTCTGTCCCATTGCGGAGATTTCCCTTGCCTTCCTGTCCATTGCTAAACAGGAAGTGAGAGGAAATCTCTGCAAATTAAAGGAATTTCTTGGGGACCCCCAACTCACCAGAAGATTTTCCATTTATTACTCTTCTTGGGACAACCCAAAATTTGGGGTTTTCTTTTTACTTTCACTTTCAATGATAATTGGGAAATCTCCTTAAAAGGGGGCACAGACATAAAAATTGACAGGAGCTCTAATCCCTCTCCACTCTATCCAAAACGAAAAAAAAGTTTGCCTTTAGTTTAATGTATACCGGATTATTATACATTTCTATTATTTTAGTTGTATATTTTATGTTATTCTCTG
Organism: Glandirana rugosa; assembly: GCA_018402905.1. Lineage (NCBI taxonomy): Eukaryota > Metazoa > Chordata > Amphibia > Anura > Ranidae > Glandirana > Glandirana rugosa. The sequence continues at coordinate 537,339 of BLSH010401037.1, read as the reverse complement.
ATCCCAAGCTTCACAGTGGTTCTTGATCAGTAAAGTATCTGATCAGCCTGATTTCTGACTAAAGTACCATATGCAGAATTACAACTGTAGTACATGACCTGAGGGACTGTCGTAACTGCGGCATATGAAATGCTTCACAGCCAAGTAATTACTGAGATGGGAAGCTCTCTGTAAACATAAACTCTGGCACCCATATAGTCCTCTCCTACTTGGTCCCAGATGATCACCTAGACGGCTCCTTAAAGATGAACAAAGATCTACTTCAGTAATAACAATATTAGCTTGGCAAAAAAATAAAACTGTCCTGAATAAGAAAATTCTGGAAAAGTGCACAAGCCCCAAGCACACTGACTGTATATTATTTGTAATCACCACATATTATCACTAACCTGAATTTTAATGAAAGCCTTTAAGCTCTTTACATGTATGTGGGATTCAATGTATAAATGAAATAGGTTTGTATGATTTTCCACACGCCCTCAGGCTCTGAGCAAAAAAAGTTACATTTTCCGTAGTGTATTCTATACCTGGGTCTCTGTGAGGCACAGACTGTTTGCAAGCTGTTTCCTTTCTGTCCCGACTACGTAATGGTTCTTTTCAAATGCTCCTTCAAGGCGTAGCAGTTGCGAGGGAGAGAAAGCAGTTCGTATTCGTTTAGGTTTCCTTGAGAAAGGTCCCTGAAGCAAATAGTTCTCTGGAGTATTCTCCTCACCTTTGGAAATAGAACATATATATGATATTATATAACAATAAAATAAAATATTTTACACATTTAAATGTAACTGAGATTTAGCTGACCACAAAACCAGTGTTTGCAACACGCATCAAAGTTGGTTAAGAGGAAACTTAAAGTAAAAGTAAAGCTTTCAATTCCCAATTCTGTCTGTGACCCTGCTGTGGCAATTGATCCTCTCATTTTGTACTGTACCCCACTCTCCATACAGAAAGCGATGGGAATTACAACATTTTACAGTTGTCCCTGGAACAGGAATAGAAGTGACATCTTCCAGGGGTACACTTGTTCCAGTCATAACTGGCCATTTGTCCTCAGTTTGGAATGATTTCATGTTACGTCTTGTGTTGTCTTCAGGATAGGTTAACTTCCCCACTCCCTCCAAATAAAATGATATGCCCTTTAAATTAAATTACCTAGTTTGGCTATTTCAGTCAAGCACATTACATTATTGCCAATAAACCAGCAGTTTAGATGTGATGAAAACTCAGTAAATCAAATAGCATTAGCAAAATAGAAAAGCAATTGGTCGCTATGATCAATATTTTTATACCACTGTATCAACCTGGAATAAATTAACTTTTTGCCACCCCAAAGAGTTTGAAAAACATTTTAATTTTAACAAATCAGTGCACATTTATTGGGGCCTTGAAGAAGGGACTTTCCAAAAGTTTTCATACGTGCACAACTGAAATTAATTTCCAATGTGTACTGCCAATTTATCATAAAAGTAAAAAAATAGCTTGTGGTACATATATAAATGGCATTATCATCAAGACACAAATACGCAAAGTAAAAAAAAAAAATTGTGAAGCAAAAGAGGCTCACCAATAAAAGCCATTATTAAATCCACATGAATGGTAAGGTTATAAAATTGCAACTTAGCAACACTGAAATGTAAAATATGACAATAATGTCAAATTACACAAACATAGCAAAGATGTTGTGCAGTAGAGTTTACTGTCCACTGTTCAGAGAATGCAAAAATATAAAACAAGGGAAATATTAATAATAATATTCACCTTGAGCCACAGTACCATAACAGCCAGCATCCCAGTTCTCCTTTTTTGGAAAGGGGACAGGTACCTCTAACAGCGACCGCTTCCCATCCTGATATTGAGGTCACTGTACCTGCATTAATTACTATAATTACTGTTGTTACTGAGTACTGACCTTGACAAAAGGTTAACAGTAGACCCACTTCATCAAAATGTTTGTTACAACTGGAAAGCAGCAAGGTGAAAGACCATGGGGGTGGGGGGCAGGGTAGGAGGCAATTTTATTTTTTATTTTGTATATGTGGCTATAAATAATTGACTAAGGGTACCTTACAAAGTATACAAAGAACTGCAAAACATTATTCCAGTACTCAATTATAACGTCCCGTACACACAGTCTGAAAATCGGACGACATATCATCTGTTTTCTTTTGCATGCTAATCTCAGATCAAATCGGAAGAAGTCACGAAAATTCTCATACGGCAGAATAAAAAATCGGAAGTGATGTTGTGTATTTGTATTGTATTTTTGGACGACAACTGTACTGATTAAACTAAAATCGTGCGAACTGGTATCATATGGTCAAAATTGTCATGCATGTCCGATCGGATATTATCGGAGGAAATGTCATGATCGGCTTTCGTAAGCTGTGTACTAACGATCCGATTATCGTACGATTGCATCGTAAGCGGTATTTTTCATCCGATTTTTGGATCATGTGTACGGGCTTTATGGGTCTGAAGTTTGCATTATATTCCCCACTGTTCTCTGCCACTGATAATCTACGGATAGCAGCGTCAATTTAAAAAAAAAAAGTTAATAACGTAAAATGCAAAGTAATACGACAAAGACTGGTGTTCAATTCCAACATCCAATAAAGCAGAGAATAAGTTGTTTTATTTTAAATTTACTTGCTTATGACTAGATGTGACTTACTTCACCTCATGTTTCACTTTTGTAAATCAGGTCCATGATCACTTCCCCTCACTTCACTTTACCACTCATTTTAGTAAATCCAGTCCAACCAGTCTAAGGACTGATTTATTATAAAGGGAAGAGATTTTTCATTGTGTGAAATGTTCAGCTTAGTGAATAAGGCAAAGCTGTCTTCACTACAATTATCCAATGCTGGCAGGCTTCTTTATTTTTTCTATGTATATTACTGAATATTCAAAGGAATTTAATCGATCTAGGATCTCAAAAGCAAAGAATGACCACATATCAAATGTTAAATACCCTAAAGTATTAAATTATTAATGGTTAAAGTTAATTACTTTATAAGACAATGAAAAAGACTATACACAGACCTGTAGAATGGACATACGTATGTATGTGTATGTATGTATGTATAAGATTTAAAAAAATGGATAAAACTAATATAAACCAAGTTGATATGTCCTAACCAAATATCTGTTCTTTCTGCGCACTATCCTAAATTAGTATTACTTGGTTACCTCTTCCTCACTCAAAATACAATCCAGTCCAAACTTTTCACATTGTCAGCACTGCAGAAAAAGTCTTCTTTAATCTATTTATATTGAATTATTAGAGCTGAATTTGTCTGATGTAATCTTAGCACTTGTACTGCACTACTTGAACTATAAGCAAAAACCTTCCACTAATTCCAACTTGTCAAATATAGACTTTTATAAACATCTTCATAACAGATTTACATTAATTTTTATACACCATCATATTCATGTTTGCATCCTATTATGATTTTACTTGAAACTGGGTAAGAACTGTTTTATAGATTACTTTCTGTTATAACATCCCTTACTAAATGTCATTGATTTAAAAAATTAGAGTTGATTCTGAAGGATCATATTCTCACTGGTCAGCCACAATCACTACTTTGACCACAGGGCACTTTCTCAGAAAATATTTTTTAGGAGGCATTTCACACAATTTAGATTGTCCAACACTGAATATACAACAACTTTATGGTGGTATTGCCATGTTATTTCTTATATTGTAAGGTTGCAAAATTTTATCAGGTTTTGCTGTCTTCTCTTTCTCCTTTTTTTACCAACATATTTATAAAAGAGATGACCTAGCTAAATTTGGTCAATAAAGTATATCTTATAGCCAAAACTTTTTTAAAATTTTGGGTTGAGTATGGACAGTTTAAAACAGCTTCTAGTTTATTTTATGTTACCCACGTAACATTGGGGAAATTTTCCCTCACTACCTGCCCTAGAGACGTAACAGCAAGTAAGAGGAAATCTCTCAAAGTGACGGGAATTACTCTCTTACACGGTTGTCCCCAATACAGGTGCCCCCCGTAGGATTAACCCTTACTTCTTGTTCTGGGGACAGCTCTAAAGTTTTAGATTTCCCCTCATTTTATTTTTTGTGACAAGTACAAATAGAGGAGAGAATCTCTGAAATGGGGACATAGACACCAATAAAAACTTGACAGATGGTCTAGCCCTTCCCCACTCTATCCCAAAAAAAAAAAAGTTTTGACTACAGTTACATTTTTATTCATGTGTAGTTATAGTAATTGAGCTAACACCCTCGCATTCAAAAATGTTAGTGCTTTAAGAAGAGTAAATTTAGGCAAACGTGCATCCAACTGGAGCTGCTGGTTGGACAACTAAATGCTCTATGCTTAGCTAACCAAATTGCTTGACCTCACTCGCCTTCTTTAGGCTTTAAAATACTATATACCTGGTTTACAACTTCTTGATTTTCTTTTTTAATTTGAGCTCTTGGTTTTGTTCAGGAAGAAAGCCAGCTTTCTATAACACATTTTAATGTGTACTTTGAAAACAGTTTTGAGTCTTGTTTTTTTTAGTAGCTACACTTAGTCCTTATTTGTTTCTTGTTGCTTTTGTCTGCTATAAAAGTAGATTTTAATTTTTAAAAAAATATGATTAACATCCTGGTCCTCTGTATATACCTATCATATGAGCACAATATTTTAAGCTACTTAATTCTACATACCTATAAACAGTACTAAATTATGTACAGGATTTGTTCTACCTGATGTTTTCTAAAAAAATATAAATATTAATACTAAAAGACAAATGTTCACTACCATATCAGCAAAATTCAATTTACACCAACTACCTATGCCATTAGTAGTAAATATTGTATACAAAACGTAGTCCTTGTTCGTCTAGTTTCTCTGTGCATTCATTCCAAAAGTAAAAATGTATAAAATAAACCGCGCTCATTACCTTAACCACTAAAGTATGGAAACAACACTTTGCATAACAATAAAATTGCGTACCACTTAAAAGTGCATGAAGATTAATCAATACTTAAATCAATATAAGTGCTTATGTGCTTATATACTAATAAGATGCATGCGTGACCCCTGATGATGTCAGTTTAACCTGATGAAACACCGTTGGGCAACGTGACGAGAGAACGTCACTTCCGCTCGTTTGGAATACAGGGGGAGCGCTTGACGTGTCCCCCGTCTTTGGATTTTAAAATGCAAAGTGTTGTTTCCATACTATAGTGGTTAGGGTAATGAGCGTGGTTTATTTTATACATTATTAACAGTTTGTTTGGGCATCACCCATTTACACCAGCAGCTCTATTGTGTTACGTTTTTGCGCTGGCTTAGGGTATTAATCCCTTTTATATTGATTCCAAAAGTAATAAAGACAGTTTGGAGAATTGCATGCATTTTCAGTAATTGCCTTTACAAGTGTATTTAACGCCAGCTCTGCAGTTCTTTTTGCATGATTTTAGTGGTGTAATGGAAGTAATTTAGAGAGAAGCTTACAATCTGATTTGTATACAATGCCCTGAAGAGCTTCAGCCTAGACAAACCGTGCTTCTACTCCTTGAAAAAGATCTAGGGTTGATCTAACAATAGAGAAATGCTTACACCATCAAGCGTTTAAAGCCTAGCACACATAATGAGATATTGGACTAATGATCGTCCTTTTTTTTTTTATTTTTGCATGATAGTCTCCATATCGAAAACAAAGAGGTTACTAAAGTACGAAAATTCTCGTATAACAGAATAATTCGGAAGTAATGTAATATATTTGCATTGCATTTTCAGATGACAACTATACCAATTAAATGAAAATCGTACGATCTGGCATTGTACGAGAAAAGTTTTCGTGTTTGTCCCTTCAGATAATTTTGGACAAAAGCTGTGTACAAATGATCAGATTATCGTACTATCGCTTCGACAGCAGTATTTTTTGTACAATATTCTGATTGTATGTACGGGACTTTACTTCAAGTAAACATTTCAGAATAGATTGCAATTTTTTTATTTGTCTCCCCTGAGCCTGATTGGGTAGATGAAGACAAAGATAATATTAAATGTACTCCTGTAGTAAATCAGGTCCCTATGTTGCATTAATAGAATCAGTCAGGAAAAGCATTCTTGGTCCTAGAATACCAGCAGATTACTGTTGTTAAGGATACAAATAACTATGGCTTTATCTCTCAAATCTACTGAAACCAAAGCATTAATTCATGAAAGTGCTTCTGGTTCTAAGAATAAAAAAAGAGTTAACTCACTCATCGTTTGTCAAAAGCGGTAATTGTCCACTGGGCTAGATGACAATCAATTTAGAACTGTCCGGCAAGTATTTAGAGAGCCCTTAGGATTCCTGTGTTGGTTTTCAAAGCTTACCTTCCAGCTATAAGAAGTAAGCCACCTCACAACTGAACAGATCTAAAATATCAATTATGTGTTATTTTCATCCTCACCAATTACTGTTTTTTTTTAGCTCATGCACATAGAAGAGGCCTGTGTAGATCATTTTATATTGTCATCTCAGATTTCACGCTATATAGACGCTAACATTATAGAGAGATTGATATAAAATAGAACAGTGGCCTAGTAGTAGACAGAGAGTTAAAGTAGTTGTTAAATTTGTGTTCATTCTTTACATCCGATGACAAATATTTTTATTACTGTCATGTTGCGGTAATAATAAAAAGTATTATATGAGCTTAATATAGATTGTTACATGACAGCTACCTATACAATAAAAAAAAGGTAAGGGGGTATTCTATTTTTCCCTTAATAGGTTTAAATTAATATTTTATATTCATTCAGCACACCTTAAGAATGACAAGGGGCCTGTTATCATTTCTAACTCATTTTTTATAACAAGATTTTTGTATGTGCTCTTTCACTGGATTTATGTTTTGTGAAAGGCTGCAAAAATCTTGCCCATATGGTAAAGGCATATGATGCATAACTCAACTTTAATTAACATGCACGATTATGAGCAACTATTCATTACTATGGGTCCCAGTTATGTATATTTGGGGTGATTTACTAAAGGAGTTAAGAATTTTGCATACCCAATCCTGAGAACATGAAATCAATAAAAAGGAATTTGCTTTTCACATGATTGGATATTTTAAGTGAAAGTGAAACTTTATTTAATTTTTTGAGTGAAGATTCTCAGCACCTTTAGTAAATTAGCATAAGTTTAGATAGCTTGTGGATTAGGTTTACTGCATTGTAAAGCAGCACAATAATTTGAATAGCCTACATAGACAATAATTTGTTTACTTGCCTTGAAAAAATATGTGTAACACCACAGCAAACACAGGATGTGATTGGGTCCTAAATGTTATGCTACTGTAATCACCTACGTGGTACAAATAGGTGCAGTATATATTAATTCAGTTATAGTGATGTTTGGAAGTTGGATATTTTTTTATTTGGTGAAAAGATAAAAGCAGTTCTGTACTCCATGAATCATGAGTGCTGATAAGATACGAATGGAACTTTGCGGATAAGGTGAAAGTATGCATCAGGTGCAAAAATCTGGTTAAAATATTTTTTAACAGCTGACTCCCAGCTAATGTCAATGCTTAGTTTGTCAGGTTTTCAACAAAGAGGAATTTTTGGACTTACAACTCATCCCTATTCCTCCTTTTAACATGTATCATACTTATGGCTTCATCCAATATATTCTGCTCATCTAACTCTCCAGTGCTATGTTTTTTTAAAAAGAGAGATTGAGAGTTGGGAGACTAATTAAGAGAAGAATTCAGTTTTATATGCATAGATTGATTCTGGTATTCAGGTCTCGTATGCTCTAAAATCCACATACACATGGACAACTGCTCACTTAACCGTTCTACTCCCCTCCTCATCCTTCTCTGGCCTCTCACCCACCTATAAAAAATGAACAGGGGACACAGAAGCAATATGCACCCAGTTGAAAGCCTAAGGTCCAGTTGGAAAGGCCAATTTTTAACGCACTAGTAAAACCTGAGACTGATCGTATTGGTTGTATTATTGAGTGATTAGTCTTACACAATCTCAAAATATTACAATTTAATCCTATACCAGAATCTGTTGGTGATCAACCTCCTATTTTCTCTTTTACAGATTTAAACAGGAGCAGAAGTTTAATTATTTAAAATCGCTTATTTAGAAGATTATTGGGTGATTTTTCCATTCAAATATACCCTATAAATTTACTCTCATCCCACAGTAGCCCAAAATGGTGATTTTTGTACTAAGGGATTTTTTTCAGAGATTAAAAATCAACCATGTAGTCCTATACTAGGTTTTAAATATACAGATCCCTTAAAAAAACAAAACAAAAAAAAAAAACGTATTATTTATTTTTCAGAATAAAAGGTAGAAAAAAATGGTGCTAAATTCTTAACTGCGAAAATCAGAATTGCAGTCAATCAGAATTCAACTTATTCGGTTCTGACTTCAGCAAACTGAATTCTAATTGGCTCTGCACATAAAGGGGTTAATTTACTAAAAGAGAGTGAGAAATCTGGTGCAGCTGTGCCCAACGCAGCCAATCAGCTTCTAAATTCAGGTCAACACACACACAAGCAAAGCTGCTCCAGGTGAGCAATCAGCCGTCCATCTACTGGCCACTTGAGGTGAAGGTGCCAGCACAGCTCGTCTGTAAGCTACAGAAAAAAGGATCCAGAATAGAAGTGCAGCGGATTCAGGATCCTTTTTCATTTTCTGTAGCTTCTAAATTTAGCTTGTTCAATTAAAGTGATTCTAAAGGCTCAAGGTTTTTAACCTTAATGCATTGCATGCATTAAGGTAAAAAACCTTCTGGGTGCAGCCCCCCAGCCACCCCTTATACTTACCTGAGCCCTGTCTAGATCCAACGATGTGCATGGGTCTCTCTCTCCTCATTGGCTCTCACAGCAGCATTGGCACTGGCTCCTGCTTCTGTGAATCACAGCCAGTGAGCCAATATTGAGAAAATGGGGGGGGGGGGGTAGGGCCGAGATATGCTCTGTGTGAATGGACACACAAAGCGTGGCTCGGGAGTGGGCCTGCTTGAATGCCCCCATAGCAAGAGGATTCCTATTGGGGGCACTAGACAGGGAGGAGGAGCCAGGACCGCCGACAGGGGACCCAAAAACATGAGGATCGGAGCTGCTCTGTGCAAAAGGATTACACAGAGCAGGTAAATATAGCGTGTTTGTTATTTTAATTTTTTTTAAATCACTTTAGAATCACTTTAAGCTTTGAAAAAAACTGGAAGCTGATTGAGTTGCATTAAAGTATATCTAAAGCCAAAAAAATATTTTCAGTTTTGAATACAGTAGAGAAGGGTTAAAACCAGTGTCAAATTTTTTTATATGAGATTTGCCTTCCCTTTCTGTCCTATAAACACATCAGGAAGTAAGAGAAAATGCCTTCAAAGTGAAGGAAATCCTCTACTAGGAAGTTGACACTTAGCCAAGTGCCTCCATTAGAAAATTTCTCCTCTATTCCTGTACCAGTGACAACTCAAAATGTTAGATTCTCCCTCACTTCTAGCCTCAGTGACAATGATCAGTAGAACACATAGATGGAATGCATTTCCTGAGCAGAGATACAGACAGCAGTAAAACTGGCAGAGGTTCTAATCATGTCTCATTATATCTAAAACTAAAAGAAAAAGGTTTTGGCTTTACATATACTTTAAAGAGGAACTGCAGTCTGCTCACATAATTTGTAATAAAAGCATCTTTGCCATCCTGAAGCTTCCCTCCAACCACTTTGCAAATTATTTTATATATACTGTGATTCTATACTTGCCAAATATGTTGCAAAAATCTCCCTCCACTAAGTCTGGCTGCATCCATTTTAACTGTGGGCAGCTGAAGCTGCTGCCTGACCACGTCCTGGATTTACACAGAGGCACACCTCCAGCTCTGCAGCCCTGCAGCTTTCATTGGCCCTCTTATGACTTATCCCCCCTCCCTTCCTTGCAAACTCTCATGAGAGTGAGAGAGAGGGCTGTGCATAATGTCATAAGCCCAGGCTAATGACCAGACAATAAACAGGAAGTGGGCTGTATAAGGTATTTACTGGCAGAAAAAAAACGTTTTACTATTCAAAGTTAAAACAACAAGGGCAGAGGATTTAATAGATGGAAAGTTGAAAAAATGACTGAAGGCCCGCTTTAAGACATGAATGATAAGTAAAAACTCTTAAATTGCACGTGGCCGGCTGCCACGATGTCCGCCGGCTACTTGTGATCGCTCCACAGAGAGACAGAACGGAGATCTGTCAATGTAAACAGACAGATCTCCATTCCATCAGGGAGGTAGAGAGAGATCTGCTGTTCTAAGTAATCCAGAACAGCGATCTATCTCTACTCCCTGTCAGCCCAGCCCCCCACACAGTTAGAAACACCTATCTAGGGAACATCTAACCCCTTGATCGCCCCCTAGTGTTAACCCTTTCCCTGCCAATGACATTTATACAGTAATCAGTGGCTATTTTTAGCTCTGACCGCTGTATAAATGTCATTGGTCCCAAAAACTGTCAAAAGTGTCCGATCTGTCCGCCGCAATGTCACAGTCCCACTAAAAATTGCAGATCGCCACCATTACTAGTAAAAAAAGAAATGCCATAAATCTATCCCCTATTTTGTAGAGGCGATAACTTTTGCACAAACCAATCAATATACGCTTATTGCGATTTTATTTCCCAAAAATATGTAGAAGAATACATATTGGACTAACTGATGAATAAATTTGTTTTTTGATATTTTTTTGGATATGTATTATAGCAAAAAGTAAAAAATATTGTTTTTTTTTCCAAATTTTCGCTCTTTTTTTGTTTATAGCGCAAAAAATAAAAACTGCAGAGGTGATCAAATGCCACCAAAAGAAAGCTCTATTTGTGGGGGAAAAAAAGGATGTCAATTTTGTTTGGGTACAACGTCGCACGACCGCGCAATTGTCAGTTAAAGCGACGCAGTGCCCCATCGCAAAAAGTGCTCAGGAAGGGGGTAAGTGGTTAAATTGCTTTGTCATTGTATTGTCTGCCTTTATGTTGTAAAGCGCTCAGTAAACTGTTGGTGCTATTTAAATCCTGTATTATAATAATAATAATAACAACACTTTACTGAAAAAAGCCACAACAGTTATAACATCACAAATGCCTAAATGCATGCCCAGTTTGGAAGGATTGCCTTTCGTGACAGTAAAACATTGATAATAATACCTTATCAAACTTGTCTGGGCAGTTTCTTTTAGGCCACACCAATTTGTAAAATTGTCAAACATTCCAAGTGAGTTGGGGTAATTTGCAATAGTAAGTTTTCTCGTATAGATAATGTCAAAGGCATAAACAATTTTAGGTATTACTTGTGGAAATGACTTTCTGTATACGTAAGATGCATGCTTGTGAAGCACAGACAACCCGGAGAATAAAAACCTTGTAAAAGAAAACCGGTAACTTCAGACTAAAATAACCTCATAATTGGACAGTCCAAAATGAAATGCACAAACCTGAGATTTATAACATATCTGTATTTAATTAACACCTTTTATCTACATAAGATACAGTATATTCTGTATTAATATCCCACTTTGCATGAGCCATACTTGTGATAATGTTAGTGTCAAGATATGTATGAATTACGTGATTGTACCCTCAGTTAGAGAAGAGAAATCCTCCCTTAGATCACCAAAGATCTTACAGACAGGAGAGGAAAGAGACCCCCATGGGACTGATTTAATGAAAAGATAGTTGAAAAAAACAGAGGTGTTTACTTCAGTCATCTAATTATGTGCAAGACACAATACTGCAAAGTATTTATTTCTTAAACTAACCCCTACAAGTCAATTACAAACCACTAATATGGCTTTATGTGGTTATTGAGAGCATTGATTGGGGAGGCTATTATGGACATTAATGGTACCATATGAATTGGAAGATACACAATTTTGTATAAAAATACATCACTTTATTACAAAATATTGATTTAAAACATACAAATGTAAAGAATTTTTTGAATTACATAACATGTTATGGCTCTGGATGTTTCTGGTCACAAGGACCCTAAAAATACTTATACTTTTTGTACACTCGTGGGAGAATACCGCTTCTTCAGGAGTCTTTTTAATACAGAGAGATACATGCAAGGACAAAGCCAGAAAGCTTGTTTTATACTAAAAATGAAAAAAAAAAACCCCCAAAAATACAATATTAGAAAAAATATATAACAATGTTATAGTACAGAGAATCCATTCTACATGTACACAGTGTAGAAATGTATTACAAACATTAAAGTTCCCATATACAGGCAAACCCCACAGGCCCCCTTACCCATGATGTGGCCAGATGACGCATAGAGTAGGTCAGCCCCGGCGGGTGTGGAGGCACGCAGCGTGAGTAACACAATTTCCAAAACCGGTGCTAATTTACAGATTGATATAAAAAAATTGTGTATCTTCCAATTCATACGGTACCATTAAAGTCCATAATAGCCTCCCCAATTAATGCTCTTCTCACTATGTTTGGGACGAAGGTACCCCATCTGTATAAAGACAGTAATTTCAGGCACGTTTCACCAAATTTATGTGGTTATTGTCTATGAGTTTGTTTTTTCTTTATGGGTATGCATATGCTTTCAAGTGCTATCAGTGATTACCATGCAGACCACAGTGCAGCAGGAGGAAAATAACATAATGGCTATATGGATGGTATTTGCATCCACACACAGAGGATATGATGGACAATGAATGGGGAAAACAGGACAAGCTGCATTACTATCCATTGTTATTTGCCATGTACATAGATGATGCAACCTACAATAATAATCAAAAGATATTTACTTCTGTCAAAAAGTAGCTGGACGTACTGTTGGCCAATAAAAGAATGATTTGCATGGCTCTGCCCTCAATCCTTGTTTGGGGGATTTGTAATGGCAATGAGATTTGTACATGGTTTCTTCTTTTAAAGTTAGAATGTACTTTGCACTAGTTAAGTGGCTAGCTTTCTGGTTCATTTTGGTCCTCCTCACTATAACCTGTCTGCTTTTACCTACTCAATGCTGTTTCTGCAGACAGGGGTGAAAAGCCCACAAAGCTAAGCTGTATATAAAGGGTTTACTCGGGAAGGTATATCACAACACAAATTTTTCAGCTCCACCTATTTCTCAGTTTTCTATAAATGTGCAAATTATATAGGAACTCATTTTTATTCCAAACACCTACCACACCTCCCAGCATAAATGTATAATGCTAAAAGGCATATTCCAAACACTATATATAGCTTTAGAAAGTGTTTGTAATATTGTGCAAGCAATATAGAACTGGGTTCAATTCAATGCAAGGAAGGAAATCTAACAGCTCTGTCCTCAGACATTCACAGCAAATGATAGGGCTGATTTATATAACCCATTGTACAGTGTCATTTGTATTCCACCTGCCAACTGAGAATAGTATCTGATTTGTTTGTAATGAGTGTATGAAAAAGGAACAGCTTTATTGGCAGAATAAAGGATTGTGTTATACCTTCCCACCACAATCACATACTTAAAGCGGACCTTCAGTCATTTTTTTAACTTTTCATCTATTAAATCCTCTGCCCTTGTTGTTTTAACTTTGGATAGTAAAACATTTTTTTCTGCCAGAAAACACCTTATACAGCCCACTTCCTCTTTCTTGTCTGGTCATTAGCCTAGGCTTATGACATCATGCACAGCTCTCTCTCTCACTCTTGTGAGAGTTTGTCAGAAATGGAAGTGGGAGGAGACATAAGAGGGCCAATGAAAGCTGCAGGGCTGCAGAGCTGGAGGTGTGCCTCTGTTTGTCTGTGTAAATCCAGGAAGTGGACAGGCAGCAGCTTCAGCTGCCCACAGTTAAAGTGATTGTAAAGGCTCGTTTTTAAAGAAACAAAAACAAACATGTTATTTTTACCTTCTCTGTGCAGTTGGTTTTGCACAGAGCAGCCTTGATCCTCCTCTTCTCGGATTTCTCTTCTACTCTGCTGGCCTCTCCCTCTGGTGAGTGCTCCCTCAGCCAGCAGCTTGCTACAGGGGGCACCCGAGCCGAGTCAGAGCTCTGTGTATCAATTCAGACACAGAGCCCCGACCCGGCCCCATCTCCTCTCTCCCCCGATTGGCTGACTGATCTTGATTGACAGCCGCAAGAGCCAATGGCGCCACTGCTGTGTCTCAGCCAATCAGGAGGAGTGTCTGGGACAGCTAAGACACTCTTGGACATCGCTGGAGAGAGAAGGGGCTCAGGTAAGTAATTAGGGGGTGCTGGGGAGGCTGCCACACACAAAGGTTTTTTTATCTTAATTCATAGAATGTATTAAGATAAAAAACGTTCTGCCTTTACAACTCCTTTAAAATGGTTACAGCCAGACTCAGTGGAGGGAGATTTTTGCAGCATATTTGGCAAGTACAGAATCACAGTGTATATAAAATAATATGTAAAGTGGTTGCAGGGAAGCTTCAGAATGGCAAAGATGTTTTTATTACAAATTATGTAAGCAGACTGCAGTTCCTCTTTAATTGTAAGCAAAGACAAAGAGACAGAGAAACCATACAAAATATTGCCTCTATATCATGCAGCACATGGTTTATATTAGGGTAAAAATGTTTGTTTTTGTCCAGAAAAGAAAAACTTAAGGCTGCCATACCTAGCCTAAATTCTGATTGAGAAGTCTTGAGGAAATTAGATTATTTAATTTACTTTTGTTAATGTAAATGGGTGGAAAATCATTAGCCGAACAATGGGGTTGACTTAGAGCCCTTTCACACTGGGGCCGTCTGAGAGTCAGTGGTAAAGCAGCGTTAGTTTAGCGGCGCTTTACCACTGTTATAGTAGCGCTTTGGCGCCACTATTCGGATGGCAGCAGGCACTTTTAACCCCTAAGAAGGGGCTAAAAAGGTGTTAAAAGCGCCGGCATGCGGTGCTTCCAGAGCGGTGTACAGCTGCTTCGGAAGCGCTGCCCATTCATTTCAATGGGCAGGAGAGTGGAGGAGCGGTGTTTATATAGCTCCCGCACCGCCCCAAAAATGCTGCTTGCAGGAGTTTGTATCCTCTCCTGCAAGCGCTCCACCCCAGTGTGAAAGGACACACTGACTTTAATTAAGAGGCACTTTACAGGTGCTATTTTTAGCTAAATAACGTCTGTAAAGTGCCCTTCGTGTGAAAAGGGTCTTACTAAACCAGGAGAGTGCAAAATATGGTGCAGCTGTGCATAGAAACCAATCAGCTTCCAGGTTTTATTGCCACAGCCTAATTGAACAAGCATTGACTACCATACACACTTTTAATTTTATATTAAAGTATTATTTTGTTGTTTTTTAGTTCATTTTAGTTTTCTTTTCGTTAATTATTATGCCACAAACATAACATGTACTAAAGGAGCATATTTCCTATAGGCCAGTGCAAATATACCTGATTTATCCAGTCCTATGCAAGTGAAACTGTACTTTATCCCGTATATGATTGCATTTCTGAAACACAGCTTCACTGGACTACATGAGAAAATAAGCAATTGTGCTGCAAAGACAATTGTATTGAGCCTATTCACACTTGTCTGTTTTGATGCAGCAAAACTCTTGCATTTTGGTGCATGAAAATTCATCCCGTTCTTTCCTATGTGGCTGGTTCACATCTATGCAATTTAGTGTACAAGACAGAGAGAAACTCTATAGGCCCTTTAACTCCTAAACATGGGTGTTACCATGTGCTCTGCATGTACACAGGATAGTGTAAATCCAAATAAAACACACACTAGAAGAATATCTTCTCCATGATATCCTGCTACTTTATTAAGAGACCCTATCTGAAGACTTGTATTATCAAAGAAACCATGGGGTTTATTTACTAAAACGTGAGAGTGCAAAATCAGACTCACATCTGCATAGAAACCAATCAGAATCTAACATCAGCTTGATAAATTAAGCTTTGGCAATAAAACCTGGAAGCTGACTGGGTTATATGCAGAAATGAGTCTGATTTTGCACTCTCACGCTTTAGTAAATAAACCCCATAGTATCTTTAAGTCTTAGAATGATAGGGTTACTCCATTCTAGAATTCATTAATAATATTACTACATTACCTCTATTTTAATAAAACCTTGAACAGGCATGCCAGACTCTAGGGATCCGGCCCTTTTCAGTGCCTGAATTACAGCGGTGGGGGGGGGGGGGGGTTTGAAGCACCTGACTAGAGCCATAGGCTCTAATAGGCTTCAAAATAGTGTGGCTCGTGACGCAGAGCATTGCGCCATGGGCCCACGTAGGTGCTACAACAGCAAATGAAAATTCGCTGTTGTAACACTGATCCTCAATCCGGCCAACCAAAAGCGTGTGTGAGACCCATTTTCTGATTGTCTGAAAAGAGGAGACTCCCTAGAAGAAGGAGGAAACAGAAGCCGCCGCCTCAAGGGGAACAGGAGGTCGCCGAGCATGGGAAGCCACGATGGGGTAAGTGTGGGGGGGTGCTTGGGGTGTGGGTGGCATAATGTTTGCTGCCCTCCCCAGAAAAAATTCCACAGGGCGCCACTGTACTGGACAAGATGACAAATCTACAGCATGAACAAGCTGCTAACAAAATAATATGTAATTTATGTACTTAAATGACCCCCATGGCATAAAACTTCGGATAATCTCGGATACCGAGATCAGTCCACGA
>BLSH010401037.1:500008-516613 GCA_018402905.1 Glandirana rugosa | reverse complement strand
ACCCGAAGTGCTGATTAAACATGCTATGTGGTCCACCACCAACAATTATAAGGCTTACCAGATGGATAAACTAAATTTGCCTATAACCAGATCCATCCAGTAGAGTGGAAACGGATATCAGCCTTCTGTGTCAATCACCCTGTCAGCTACAGCGGTCGGATCAGATATGCCCAAGGTGTACGTGACCAGGACGACGTCTGTTGATGACGAAACGTACGTCGGTAGGGCGCGCTGACGTCACCACTGTTTTACATTGTGTACCCGAGGGACACAGCTGCCAGCTTTTAAATGTGAACTTCATCTTCTCTTGTGAGTAGTTTTTTATTCATATAATAAACTGAGTTTTACAGTATTATGCTATGCAACCTTTTTTATTTGACATACCCGTTTGGTGACACTGCTGGGACAGACTTTGACCGGTGAAGGCTGAGACCCATCTCTACCCCTGGAGGGGGTTTTGGTCACGTACACCTTGGGCATATCTGATCCGACTGCTGTCGCTGACAGGGTGATTGACACAGAAGGCTGATATCCATTTCCACTCTACTGGATGGATCTGGTTATAGGCAAATTTAGTTTATCCATCTGGTAAGCCTTATAATTGTTGGTGGTGGACCACATAGCATGTTTAATCAGCACTTCGGGTGACTACAGATACACATGAAGTTTGCGTGTGGAGCAACATTTCCACTTATTATCTAATTTTTATATCATCTGTCCTTTTGATTTATCTTGTTTTGGTATATGTGGACTTAACGATTATATGAACATGCTTATTTACAACTAGCACAGCCCCTTATAATAGCTTGTTTATGATATACTGATTGTGTATTAGGCTGCTGCTTATTATAGGGATCTAACGCGGTGTTCTTCTCTTTATAAAAAACAATCTGCCAGCTTCCAAAATGGCCGAGAGCAGCTGCGCATGCGCTATAGCGTAATGGACCTGTGTACGTGGCTCTGCCCCACCGGTTTTTGGAGTCCTCTTCCACTCCTCCATGGCGACATCACGGAGCTGGTGAATGGTAGAGACCTTGTGCTCCTCTACCTTAAGTTTGAGGATGCCCCACAGATGCTCAATAGGGTTTAGGTATAGAGACATGCTTGGCCAGTCCATCACCTTTACCCTCAGCTTCTTTAGCAAAGCAGTGGTCGTCTTGGAGGTGTGTTATCATGTTGGAATACTGCCCTCCGGCCCAGCCTCCGAAATGAGGGGATCATGCTCTGCTTCAGTATGTCACAGTACATTAGGCATTCATGGTTCCCTCAATGAACTCTAGCTCCCCAGTGCTGACAGCATTCATGCAGCCCCAGACCATGACACTCCCACCACCATGCTTGACTCTAGGCAAGACACACTTGTCTTTGCACCCCTCACCTGGTTGCCGCCACACATGCTTGACACCTTCTGAACCAAATAAGTTTATCTTGGTCTCATCAGACCACAGGACATGATTCCAGTAATCCATGTCCTTAGTCTGCTTGTCTTCAACAAACTGTTTGTGGACTTTCTTGTGCATCATCTTCAGAAGATGCCTCCTTCTAGGATGACAGCCATGCAGACCAATTTGATGCAGTATGCGGCATTATGTCTGAGCCCTGACAGGCTGACCCCCACCCCCCCAACCCTTCAACCTCTGCAGCAATGCTGGCAGCATTCATATGTCTATTCCCCAAAGACAACCTGTGGATATGACGCTGAGCATGTGCACTCAACTTCTTTGGTCGACCATGACGAGGCGGGTTCTGAGTGGAACCTGTCCTATTAAACCGCTGTATGGTTTTGGCCCCCGTGCTGCAGCTCAGTTTCATTTCAGGGTCTTGGCAATCTTCTTATAGCCTAGGCCATCTTTATGTAGAGCAACAATTTCTTTTTTTCAGATCCTCGGAGAGTTCTTTGCCATGAGGTGCCATGTTGCACTTCCAGTGACCAGTATGAGAGAGTGAGAGCGATAACACTAAATTTAACACACCTGCTCCCCATTCACACCTGAGACCTTGTAACACTAATGAGTCACATGACACCGGGGAGGGAAAATGGCCCATTGGGCCCAATTTGGACATTTTATTTAAGGATGTACTCACTTTTGTTGCCCGTGGTTTAGACTTTAATGGCTGTGTGTTGAGTTATTTTTAGGGGACAGCAAATTTACACTGTTATACAAGCTGTACACTCACTACTTTACATTGTAGCAAAGTGTCATTTTTTCAGTGTTGTCACATAAAAAGATATAATAAAATATTTACAAAAATGTGAAGGGTGTACTCACTTTTGTGAGATACTGTATGTACCGATCATCAGCCTGGGAAGACCAATCATATTCCTAGTCCACTTAAAACAGGACGGAAACCCATAAGGGGCAAAATGTATTACATAGTTAGATCCTACCAAACAAATGGCGGCCCACAGATATGTGTCCAAGTTGAAATAATTGCATGCAGGTGGCCAATACAATGTCCAATAGAAAGATAAGAGAACCGAAAATAGGTCATTCACTTCTACTGCACCATCTAATGCACAAATAGGAGAATGGCAGACAAAAGAATTTATGGCAAATACTAAAATATTCTCAAACAAATAATAAATCGGTATAAAAGATAAGTATAAAAATTAGCCATCCCATGAGTTCCAGTTTACATTCCGTGACAGTTGTAAAACGAACTATACAGTATAGTCCATTTAAAATACACAAACTGTATAAAATCAGCTGTTAAAACAGTTCAAATCACATTCTATGTTAAGCCCCAATGGGGCATAGGATTTTAAAGATGCTGTATCATCAAAATATGATTTTTACCCACAGGTAAGCCTATAATAAGACTTACCTGTAGGTAAAATGAATATCTCCTAAAACTATATGATTTAGGAGATATTCTCACTGCAAGAGCCGCTAACGTCAGCAGGCGCATGCGCAGTGATGTCCTGGCAAGGCCCGGTGCATATCGCTGGACCCTGCCGGAAAGTCTGCCGTAAAGACGAGACATTTGCGCGGGAGTGACATCTCGCGGCTCCGGCCACTCACAGCGGATCCACGGAGGGAAGATGGCAGCTCCCTCCTCTGGGACCGAGCGGACCTGTGGGACCTTCGTTCTGAGGTAAGTATTTCATAATAAGCTAGTATGTGGTGCATATTAGCTCATTATGCCTTCGCCTTGCAGGTTTTTTTTTCCTAGGGGATACAACCACTTTAATCTATATATCCAGCTGGTTTCAGCTTGGGAAATGCTTCTTTTAGCGTTTGCTCCCCTCCAATGAGGTACAAATTTTTCTAAAGCATTAAACGTTGTGCCTGCCTGATCCCTATTATGCTATAAGTCATAGTGTCTTGACACACTATGACCCGGGAATCACTTTTCAATATCAGAAATGTGCTCCCCCAACCTAATAGCCAAGGTATGTGTGGTTCTGCCCACATAATCCAACCCACATGCGCACTTAATAAGATATACCACATTGCAAGTGGAGCATGTGATACATGTTTGTATTTCACAGGATCTGCCCATGTATGAGGAAGTAAATGATTCCCCCTTTCTACCCCTTAATATGTTAATATCAAAGGCACTACATTTTCTACAAAAATTTCCGAGGCACTAATTTTTATAACATAAAATGATGCCCTTTTATTGCCATTGAGGTGGTCAAGGAAGGCTATAACTGAATCCTTATCACCCTCCCAGATGAATATAATATCATCTATAAAAAATGCAGGCCTGATGGACAGATCGGGTACATTAGGGGCTACCCTATTTCTCAAACTTCCTGATCCCCTAAAACTTACTGCTGGCCGCTCAGGAAGCAAGGGACCAAGGACCCGGTCACCCTTAAGCACAGGCCAGTGTTCAGTGAGAATTTTCTTTACAGCAAAGTACCGACAGGAAAAGGTAGTGAAAAGGGATAAGCCAAAATCCTGTGTAAAACCATTGGGATGAGGTTTATCCAAAATTAATTCATCACGGTCCCGGTCACCCACCTTCTTAATGATGTGATCCAGATCTGCTTCCTCATAGCCTTTCTCAATAAATCAGATTTTTTTTGTACCCGTGCCCCAAAAAAATAGTCCTCACGTTAACTAAGGAACTGTCCCTTAGGTACTGCAGACAACCATGAGGGATGAGTCAACAGGTATATAGCTATTCCTGTCCATGTTTTTGAAGAACGTTGTAGTGACTAGATGTTCATCAACCACCTTAATGTGCAAGTCAAGGAAGTGTATTTCCAAAGCACTAATTTCATAACTTAAAATTATGCCCCTATCATTGCCATTGAGGTGGTCAAGGAAGGCTATAACTGAATCCTTATCACCCTCCCAGATGAATATAATATCATCTATAAAACGCCACTACACAAATAATTCTGGTCTCCAATCACTCAGTACCACGTCCTCCTCCCATTTCGCCATGAATAAATTTGCCATGTCAGGGGGTCACCTTCCCTTAAAGCGGAAGTTTCACTTTTGGGTGGAACTCCGCTTTAAAGTTAATTTCAAAGGTCAACAGAGGTTCGCTGATTTGCAATAGATTTGAAATAGATTAGCTGCTTGATTTATTACTCAGAAAATCTAACACCAAGGAAAGTTAAAAAAAAAAAGCCCGTACAAATATTATAAAACACAGATACCTTTACTACAGCAGGAAATTCCACTCAATTGAATGATCCAAAATAACCTTTGCACATGCCATATTTTAGTAATCTGCACTTCGCTGCATTTGACATTTAAGTTTGATGTTTATTCAAGTACCAAAAATCTATCATATTTTAATTAAGTAGTGTATTATATTTTGTCAATATTGACCATAGAGTAATGTTTTGTATGCTTGGTCTTCCATACTGTTGTCCTAATAAATGTAGTTCTTGTTTTTTCACTGCAATTACTCAGCTTCCATTCTCAACAGAAAGTATTAACAAATGGGTTTTTACACAAATTAATAGATGTTCCCAACTTTTTCCTAACATACTGGTTATTTCAGAACCTGAGCTTTATAGAAGCTGAAGTCAAAACAGAAGAGGCATGATAGCATTCGGGGGAGGAGAAAGCTCACTACAGATGAAGCCAGTCTTATGAGACTTATGTCTGATGAGACAGTCTTATCTTTGGAGGTCACTGTGGTCAATAATGCGTTAGAGTTCTGGTGCCTAACCTGCAGCCCTTGGGGCCCCTGCAGATACTAATTTGTGTTTCCCTATTTCCATGTTCTAGCAGTAATTGTATCAATGTAATATGTCTCCAGTCTATGACTGTTTCCTGATGCATGTCCCCAGTCTCCAACAACTCCTACAACAATCTCTGACCATTTCTTGATGCATGTCCCTAGTCTCCAACAACTCCTATAACTGTCTCTGACCATCTCCTGCAGCTTGTCCCAGCCCTGACTATCTCTTGTATCATCTCTACAGGCTCTGGACATCTCTTATATCATGTCTGCAGGCTCTGACCATCTCATCTCTTATAGCATGTCTGTAGGCTCTGACCGTCTCTTGTATCATGCCTGCAGGCTCTGACCATCTCTTGTATCATGTCTGCAGTCTCTGACCATCTCTTGTATCATGTCTGCAGTCTCTGACTATTTCTTCTATCATATTTGCAGTCTCTGGCCATCTCTTGCATCATGTCCACAGTCTCTAAACATCTCCTGTACCATATTCGCGGTCTCTGACCATCCCCTGAATTATATCCAGTCTCTGTCCATCTCTTGTATCTTGTCTGTAGTCTGTGACAGTCTCTTGTATTCTGTTTGCAGTCTCTGATCTTTTCCTGTATTATCTCCACAGGCTCTGACTATTTCTTGTATCATGACCATAATCTTTGACTATATTTTGGCGTGTGTCTGTTGTCTCTGACACTGAATATTCACTAATTGTATGGCCCTTTGGTGATAATGAGGGCTGCACTTGAGCCCACCATATCAAGAAAGTTTGCCACCACAGTTTTAAAGATTTGTGTGCTGGATCAGATAGGAAAGGCTGTAATGCTGAAGAAATAGTCAACGGCGCTGCAAAGGAACTGTATTAGTCGGGTTATTCCACTTTTTAACAAAAGCACCAACAATATATAGAGATCATGAACAAAATTAGGAGCCAGAACAAACTGGTAATGACACTAACATACACGGTTGCAGCATCTACTATATTTATTTAATCTACAGTAGAAGCACTAACATGCTTGGAGGGAAAGGCTCTTTTGTTGTTGATCATCTGAATGCTAGGACGAAATGGTAAAACAGATTCAGTCCACGAGTCTTGACTGTGTGCTAACTGCATATGTTTTAAGTGAAAATGGAAATTAGTCCATTTTATCCTGTTTTATATATGCATGTACCTGTACATTTCTTTTTTACATGCACATTTTTACAACTGCGTAACACAATAACATGCATAATTTGGGACAATGCCAACAGATATCACAACATGTAGTGAAACATGTTTATCCATCTAGCTATCTGCTACTAAATCCTAGTACACACAATGAGATTATCGGTTGAATGATCACCCGTTTTTTTTACATGCTAATCTTATATCAAAAACAAATAGGTTACTAAAGTACGTAAATTCTTGTATGACAGAATAAACGTTTGAAAGTGATGTAATGTATTTGTATTGTATTTTCGGATGAAAACCGTGCTGATTAAACGAAAATCGTACGATCTAGTATTGTACAAGCACAATTTGCGTCTTTGTCCCTTCGGAAAATTTGGAACAAAAGTTGTGTACTAACGATCAGATTATCATATGATCTCTTTGAAAGCAATATGTTTTGTACGATATTCTGATTGTGTGTAGGGGGCTTGAGGGTGGCTAAAATACTGTCATTTTTTGCAAACAGTAATCCCAAAAAAGTTCCATTTGTAATATAAATATACAAATAGCTGAATGCATTTTATTAAATCACACATTTATTTCACATTGGCATTTCAAATTGTTACTATGCCAATTGTGATCACATAAACAGATGTAAACAAATGATCAATATTTAATACAAAATCATTTTTCCTCCAATCCTGTTCACCTGCATTCTTATTAGAGATCCACTGGGGCCAAGAAAACCTATAAATATTTCTCTTTATTACATTAATGAGTGTCCCTTGCTGACTTTTTTGGCCGGTGGGAGTTACTAAATGAATATATTTAGCCTTGGTTCACTAGAAAAGGACTTAGCCAGAAGTGATCATTTTGGCAAATGCTGTTGCTGATTAACCCAGAGTCACATATATTAAGATCATGACAACATTCCCTTCCCAAAAGGTGTTTATTTGAATAAGTATGTTTATGTGATAGTTTAGGAAGAAATTCTGAAAATCAGATCACACGAGTGCATCAAAATAATTTAATTATCCAGCAGGCCTGTAGTAATGTTAATGTTTAGAGATTGCCAATCTGATCCAAGATCAAACACCTCCATGTGTGTACATTTAGCTTCAGCATCCTTCTTGGGAGCTCCAGTAGCCCCAGGACCATGATACAGTATTATTCTAAAACCATTTTTCATAGATACAGCCAATCATAGTGATAACCAAACGTGGGTAGCAGGAGTTAAAAAGATGGGCTAAAGTTCTGACCTCCTGGCTGAAATTGGTATATGTATAACAGACAGTGCAAAGTTTCAGAGCTCCATTGGTTCTCTACAAGAAAGATACACTTTAGAATAGCTGTATGAATTCTATTTGACAGGTACAGAAAACTGATATGAAAAAATATATATATATATTTTTAAATCCCAATGTATATGCACTAAAACTGGTGCAACAGTGTATGGTAGCCAATTAGCTTCTAACTTTGGCTTGTTCGATTAAGCTTTGACAAAGACGTTGGAAGCTGATTTCTATGCAGAGCTGCACCAGGCTTTGCACTCCAGTTTTAGTAAATCAACTCCATAGTCTAAAGATTGCAAATGTGACAAAAAGGTAGAAATATACAGCACACCCACAACTAGGCCATACCTTTTTTGAAGACCCACATGGCCCAGAGTTACTATACTGAACATTGAGGAATGCAGATCTTATCCCTAGATATTTTTTATTATTTAACAGCCAGGACTTTATACTATATTAATCACTAAAAATAAGCTATTTTCTTAAACACTTCCCGACCGCCTGCCGTGTTTGCACGGCGGCAGTCGGGTTTCTGTACGCGAATCGCCGTAAAAAGACGGCGATCTGTGAATGGCTGCTAGGGGACACGCGCCCGCCGCACTCCTGAGGAGTGTGCTCGCGGCTCGGCGGATCCGATGTCCGCCGGCGAGCCGCGATGAGCGGCCACAGGCAAAGAACGTGGAACCGCCGATGTAAACACGGCGGTTCCCCATTCTGTTAGTGCAGGCATGGGAGATCTACTGATCCCTGTCACTGGGATCAGTTAGATCTCTCATGCCCATTGTAACCCAACCCCCCCCCACAGTAAGAACACACCCAGGGAACACAGTTAACCCCTAGCCCCCCCCCCCCAGGTTAACCCCTTCACTGCCAATGACATTTATACAGTAATATATATAACATTTAAATTTCTGATCGCTGAATAAATGTCATTGGTCCCAAAAAAGTGTCAAAAATGTCCGACATGTCCGCCCCAATATCGCAGTACCACTAAAAATCGCAGATCGCCGCCATTACTAGTAAAAAATAAAAAAAAATAAAAACCCCAGAAATGAATTCTCATCATCCGTAAACACAGCCACTTTTGCGCAAACCAATTAATAAATGCTGATTGTGATTTTTTTTATCACAAATATGAGGAAGAATATAAATCGGCCAAAACCGGTGAAATGTTTTTTTATATATTTTTTTTTTTTTGGATTTGAATTTTAGCAAAAAGTAAGAAATTTGGTTTATTTTGCAAAATGGTCGCTCTTCTTTTGTTTATAGCGGCGATCACAAATGACGCAGAGACGATCAAATACCACCAAAAGAAAGCTCTATTTGTGGGAAAAAAGGACGTAAATTTTGTTTGGGTGCAACGTCGCACGACCGCGCAATTGTCAGTTAAAGCAACGATTAATATTACTTAAAGAAGAATTACAAGTAGCACGCTAAATACACAGCTGCAGTACATATATGTGAACCAGTTTACTTGTTCAATGATTCATGCCATCTGCCTGCTGCATAGACACTGAATCAGCAGTGCGATAATGCTATTTTACTGTCCAGTGAGTAGACTGGAGACAGGTGGTGACATTAGAAGCTGCCAAACTGAAACAGGAAATACTGGAGTCATCTTGCTGCTATGCATTGAATAACTACTTTATTAACATGCATTATATAGTATTGGCACTGTTTAAAAACAACAATAATGAGTTGGATTGAAGGTGGCTAGAGATCTATGGGGGAGGACTCTCAAGTTGGCATGATCTGAGCACCTGGAGGTATGTCTAGTAGCCAGCCATCTGTGCCATGTGTGAAGAAGAATGCTCGGCTCATCTAGATATGCATATTTAAGTGCATTGTAAGAGGAGGAGTGAGCTGAGCCTAACTAGTGCCATCCTGTATGGTAGGAAATAACAGTAATTGGACAAGATTCTCAACCAATCATTCCCCTAAAATGAGTCAAATGGGGGCTGCCACAATAGACAGTAGATTTGGGTAGCTAAATTGAGAAGTGGTTATTTCAAGCCAAGAAGAGGCAGCACAGTGGCTAAGTGGTAGTTGCCGGTTCAAATCCCAACCACGGCACTACTTGCTATGAGCAAGGCCTAACAATAGCGGTTGCAGGGGTTGCAATTGTAACCAGGCCTCATGGTCCAGGGGGCCCGTGAGTCTCCCTTGTACACCTGAATAGGAGGGATGGCGGGTGGCATTTAGAGGACCCAATCTCCTCCATTTTCCTCTATCCAGTTTACTTGTCTGCTGCTGTTCCCAGGGTCCCTGTGTGCTTCCCTGCCCCCCCCCCCCCCCCCCACAGAGCTGCTGTCTTCCCCCCTCCTCTCTCTTGCCAGCTGCTGTAGAAGATGTGTCATGATGGAGAGATGGGAGCGGGTCGGTAAATTTGTCATTTACCGCCTCCTTCCTTTTCTGACTGAACAGATTCAGTGATTGGTACCAATTGGTTAATTTATAACTGAAGCATAGTAAACAGTTTTTACTACACTTCCATTTTTGAATGAATGGGAGACTTGGTACACAACCATTCCTGTCCATTCATTCTGTGCAGCTGAGGCTACACAGATGGAGATTGAGGGCTGAAGTTTGTTTAGAGCCCTGATATCTCATCAAAGACCCCCCAACAGAGCTCCTCAAAAAATTTTAAAAAAATTGTAAAAATAAAATTGTAAAAGAAATAAAATGAAATGGTAAAAAAAATAATAAAATTAAAATAAAAATGAAAAACTACTGACACCAGTGATGGAATTATCGGGATTGCAAAGGTTGCAATTGTGACCGGGCCCTGGCATTTCACCACCATGGGAAGGCCGAAGATGGCAGAAAGGGGGGCCCGCTACAGAACTTGTGAAAGGGCCCGCTGCGGTACCGTAATAAAGGGACCTGTGATAGGAGTAAAGAGCCCCAGGATCAGTTGGAAGAGGGAAGGGCCCTGGCCAGGGGTCCGGGGGCCCTTCATAATTTCTTGCACCAGGGCCCTGAAGGTTCTACTTCCGCCTCTGGCTATAAGTTTGTATTTTTCCCTGTGCCTGTGTGGGTTTCCTCCCACACTCAAAAGACATGCTGGTAGGTTAATTGGCTCCTGTCTAAATTGGCCCTAATATATGTATGTGAGTTAGGAACCTTAGATTGTAAGCTTCTTGAGGGCAGGGATTGATATGAATGTACAATTCATATATAAAGCGCTGCGTAAAATTGACAGGTGCTATATAAATACCTAAAATATAAAAAAATATGGTGCAGCTGTGCATGGTAGCTTCTAACTTCAGCTTGTTCAATTAAGTTTTGACCAAAAAAAAAATGGAAGCTGATTTCTATGCAGAGCTGCACCAGACTTTTCGATCTTCAGTTTTAGTAAATCAACCCTACAATAACATCAAAGGTTCCTATTCGGCTCAGAAACATCATAATTATACCCTCTGCAAGAGAAAAATGAGTACTGTCCGCGATACTTTTTTATTTGCACTAACTTAAAATTTTTTAGGACAGCTTTCGGGGTATCTCTGCTTCTTCAAGGTCCAAGCAGTACTCAACAACCCCATTGTGACACTGTAATTTGTTTAACAGTGGCTTGGTTGCAACAACTCCTTAAGAAGGTGTCAAGCAAACCAGTCCTTGGGGTCACCAAGTTTTCCGGACTTATTTACAAAACCACTAGTGATATAACTGCAAAAGAACAGTGACTAATAACCGCAACTATGCAATTGCCTGGAAGCCTGAAAAAAGTGAACTGTTACAGGTTTTGGAGAGCAGGAAGACCTTGCCCTAGTAGTTGAGAAAATTCATGTGTTCGCAGCTTTATTTGAAAAGAGCAAACAAAAATGATTATATTCATGATTGCATTGCATGCAATGTTAGCTATGAGTGCTCTGCCGCATAGTCAGTTCAATTTTGTGCTGACTTTTGTAAACAATTATATTAGAATATGTAATTTTTAAGTACCCACCATGCCCCACGTGACACTGTTATATGATAAACCTGAGGCACCTAATGTCATGGATACCTTATTAAACAAAGAGAAAACATCCCAACGCTCCTACATGATTCACAAATGTCTGTATTGACCCTTGTAGAGCCAGAGGGGGAGAAACACACACAGAAATGTTATGGCTTTATAGTAAATCAACAAGAAGGGACATGCCAGCATGCCACTGATATTTGTCACTGTGAATTTAGCTGCAATATATCTCTTTTTACCCTTGCCACTAGATTCTGTCTAATAATTCATGTAACATGTTAATATGATTTCCAATAACACATTTAATTACATCTTTTTGTTTGTTTCCAGCTTGGCTCAAGTGTATACAATAATACAATGCGTACCAAAGGACAAGTGCCTACATGGTGGAGATGCCCAATTGCCCCAGGGTCTGTTCATAAAAGGCTGAATTGATTTTCTTTTTTTTTTTAGCTAAAATATGAATGTCTAGAT
This sequence comes from Glandirana rugosa, assembly GCA_018402905.1. Lineage (NCBI taxonomy): Eukaryota > Metazoa > Chordata > Amphibia > Anura > Ranidae > Glandirana > Glandirana rugosa. The sequence continues at coordinate 504,594 of BLSH010401037.1, read as the reverse complement.
TTTCAGTTTTAAATACGATGCAAGAAAATAAAATGACAGTTACATTTTTTTTATTCCATTCCATTTATTTTATTTTATTTTTTTAGTCTCTATTATTTTTATTTCTCCCCTTTTCACAATTATTTAGAGAATAAAAAGTGGGATTTGAGGATATACACATATATTAGCTACATAGTAAATGCAGTGCAGCATACAATAAAATAAATACGAGCTGTTAAATGATGGTAATTGTTTAGTCTGATACTGTGTATAGAAAGAATGAGAAACAATGTCTGGGTGCCAGTGGGTGATGATCTGTGGGTTTCATGATTTTTTAGGGTGTTTGCAGTTGGCAGCATTCATTCAGCACTGAGGAGCACCCCCACTATATCCTTTGTTGTGGCAGTCATCTCAATAGGTTGCTAAAGGGCCCACATTGCATGGCAGGCTGTGGAGAGGGCAGAAGTTAGAATATGCATGCTGTGGGTATCCAGGTTTTGGGAGCCCTCTGGGGGCCCTGCCATAAGATTTTGGGAGTGAGGCACGGGGACTACCAGCTTATGGTGCCTAACAATACAAACAAACAGGCACTACCCCTACCTATAACATGGCCTTTGCAGCAAGGAGCACATGGAAGGGCGACGCATGTCAAACAAATCCAAAGAGCATGTGCTTCCACTGTGTAGGCTAGTACATTTTTGAGTTAGGACTAGGGATGGGCCAACGGGAACATTGGGCTTTCGCCCATTCATCAAATTTAGAACATTATGGGGCGTTCGCGGCGACTTTGCCGCCGAGGAGCGCCCCATAATGCATTGCGCGCACATGGCGCGCACAGCTCCTCCTCCATGGGAGGGCTCCCGCCGTCTGCCCACTGTTTGTCAGGACAGTTTATTTATATGGCAGGGCGGGGCCACCCAGCGACGTAAGCGAGCGACCCCGTCCCTTCTGAAGTCATGTTTTGTTTTTTTGGGGGTTTTTTTGGGGCCGTCGCGCACAGTGATTGACGATGGATTACAATGGGGGACACTTATTTTATTTTTTATTTTTTAATAAAGGACTTGTCCCTAATTCTCTCATGTGTTTTTTTCTTTTTTTTGACACTTTTGGTGAAGTAGTAGGGGATACCTACTAATACTAATTCCTACCCGATACTAATTCACATGGGGGGGGTCGGGATCTGGGGGCCCCTTATTAAAGGCTTCCAGATTCCGATAAACCCCCCCGTTCGCACACCCCCACAACCACAGCCCAGGGTTGTGGGGAAGAGGCTCTTGTCCTCATCAACATGGGGATAAGGTGCTGTGGTATGGGGGGCACAGAGCCCCCCTTACCCAAAGCACCCATACTCTCCATGTTGAGGGCATGTAGCCTGGTACAGTTCAGGAGGGGGGCGCTCACTCCCCCCCCCCCCCCATCCTGGCCGGTCAGGTTGCATGCTCGGATAAGGGTCTGGTTTAGATTTTAGGGGGGACCCCACATCAATTTTTTTTAAAAATTTTGCATGAGGCTGCCCTTAAAATCCAAACCAGACCCGAAGGGCCTGGTTTGGACTGGGGGGCGAGACCCTACGTAATTTTTTTTTTTTTTGTGATTTTTCTGTATATTGCAGGGAGCCGACAATACATTACAGCCGCGATAATAAATGACAATTTTTCCTTCACAAATGTCATTTTGCTCTGACTATGTTCTAAACATCACAGAGGTGCACCCTTTTACAGGCAGACTAAGGGACCCCCCCGGCACAATATTTAAAGGAATATTTCATTTTTATTGTTTCACTTTAAGCATTATTAAAATCACTGCTCCTGAAAAACTATTTAAAAACTTTTTTTCATTGATACATGTCTCCTAGGGCAGGGCCCGGGTCCCCATACACTTTTTATGGCAATAACTTGCATATAAACCTTTAAAATGAGCACTTTTGATTTTTCATGCTAGGGTCCCATAGACTTTAATGGCGTTCGAATGTTTGCACACATTTTTTGTCTGTTCACATGTTCTGGTGCGAACCGAACCGGGGGGTGTTCGGCTCATCTCTAGTTAGGACTGCAAATAATGCTGGGGTGCCATGAAGAGACTCTACAGCTTATGCATGTATTTGCAAATGTGTGCTAACTGAACCCCTGTTTTTAACGCATACTGTTAGACTATATAATTTGGTTGGTTGCAGGCTGGTCGGTAAGTTGAGCTAGTAATTTTCTTTGGTTTGGTTTAACTTATGGTGCCTAGCCTTGCAGAAAAAAATAAGTCTTTTACATAACGTTTTGTATAACTAGGCTGAGTCATAACATATCAATACATCTTTAAGCAGAAATAATTACGCACAATGCAGTTTAGAGATACTTTCTTGAATGTCATCCATAATTATGACTATGCACAGAGATATCCGCACAAAGCTAACTTTCTCTAAAAGAATCTTACTAAAGAATTTAGCAATTTTTTGCAGCCTCTCCCAAGCCTGAAATGACGGATGACATTAAACAATAGGCTGCATGCATCTACATGATAACGGCTAGTTAAACTATAGAAACTTTTACATAGAGATTGATACATTTTATCAGGCCTCATTCACACTTTTGCAATCTGTCGTGGTGCAATACTGCAGAAAGGTTAACATGCATTACCAAGGCAGCCCATTCACTTTTAATGAATTGTTAAAGTTCAACAAAGAATGAACAAAAAAAAGAACCGTAGCATTTTATAATGCAGTAAAACACAAAGCACACACCGATGCACGGGCCCACTGGCACCTACTGCCCATATTCATTGGGATGCCATTCTAAATGAACACAAATAGGTTGATCTACTAAAACTGGTACAGCTGTGCATGGTAACCAGTCAGCTTCTAAGCTTGTTCAATTAAACTTTGAAAAAAAATTCTTGAAGCTGATGGTTTTTATGCAGAGCAGCACCAGATTTTGCACATTTTAATAAATCAACCCCAAAGTGCCATGCTTTACTGTGCACATTTTACAGCATGCTGTTGCAACATATAACCATGAAGAGGGCCTTAATGTTTTCTACTCATTCCCCAGTCATAGGACGCACACACGCTACTGAATAACAACACGGATGACGTACAAAGTGCAGTATCCAACAGCAACTAATTAAGTTTACGCATTAAGTCAAAATTAGTGAAAAGATATTTTTGGATCATTTACTGTTTTGTTTTTTGTTTTGTTTTTTAAGTGAGAGACTGTGGCCTACCCCAAACTGTCTTGCCTAGACCTAAGGCTCATTGTAAATAACCAGTAGCTACCGCCAGCATGTAATTGCAGTCAAGACATGATTTACAATGAAAAGCCAAATACATTATAGACAAGGTAGGGACAAAATGCCAAACTGCTACTTTATAATACAGATGTGATTTGTACAAAATATGAATTCCATGTACATTTCATGAAATAAAACTCGAAGGAAGGGGTGCGCCTTTCTTTGTGAATAATTCTATAAATATATATTGCAGTTTAATATAATGTAAATGATAATTATTATGGCGACGAATCACCCTCATCATCTTTATTACCATGGTAGCAATTACCTATAGACGTGATCATAACCAGATTTGGAGTTTACTGTTAGTTCAACTAGATTGGGAGAGGATTGTAAGGTATTGGGGTATCTTCAGATCACACTAGACACCGCTGACTGATAATTCTTGGAAGGCTGAGAGCCAATTGGTCAGGTTAAATATTCCCAGCCAATTGCTATTGTTCTGCTGCAGTACAAGTGTGGTTGTGCTGCACATATCTTTTCAACAAAATATAATTTAGACATCAAGTTTAACCGCCATCTTACCCCGGTAGATGGATTATTACCAGCATGTCTGCACATCTAAACTGATGATGAAAAAATATAGAATTATGAAGCGCTAGACTCATATTTTTTCCTAAACTGCCAAAAGGACAACTTGGTTTAGATAGATTGGAAACAAGGAAAGGCTGGACGGCCGCACTCCAATGCACACCATGACTATGATTAAACACCGTGTGAAATGCGTCAGCCTGCTGGGACTTGTAGTCCTCCACTCTTTGCATGTGGTCTTTTTAAAGAATAAAGGAGTTTGCATTGGAATGAGGCCGTCCAGCCTTTCCTTGTTTCCATGCTATTTAGCAAACTGTGCCTGCACCCTGCCACATACCTGGATGATTGCAGCCTTCGGACAGGTGATTCTCCTGAAGCGGTGCTTTTCTTGGTTTAGATAGAGCTATGTTTTCCTGATCTAACTATCCTTGGTCATTTATAAACCTTAGCTAGAAAGATCCTAAATAAAGAAAGATGAAAAAGATACTTTTTCGCCTTTTGTTGTTACATCATGCACATCAAAGTGACAATGAAGCATTTTTCACCTGTGTTATACAAAGCAAGGCTAAAAGAATAAATTACAAAAGATCCGACAAGTTATTAATTTTGTATATATCATATATATATATATATATATAATGATATATCTGTGCACTGTTCAGTCAGAAAAACATATCAAAGCAATTAGTAGATAAAATATATATTTATTATTAGGGGTTGTCAGGTAGGAGCACCAGGCTATATATTTTATAAATATATATATATATATATATATATATATATATATATATATATATATG